>CM029117.1:26639279-26709279 GCA_016859345.1 Istiophorus platypterus
TGCGTGTGTGTGTGTGTGTGTGTGTGTGTGTGTGTGTGTGTGTGTGTGTGTGTGAGTGTGTAGGTCTAGGTTTCAGAGGGTATTTTTTTGTGCGTTTGTGAACAAAATATTAAAGTCAAGACCATATTTTTTTTTGGCAGCTTTACAGATTTTCCTAAAGAAAGAGGAGATATTAAAAATGAGTGTGTAAATGAAAAACAACAACAACGACAACGAAACCAATAGTAAAAGCCTAAGCTGTATTTTATTACCCCTCAGTGTTAGTGAGGGGAACCGTTTATTATGTGTGTGTCGTTGGTGGCGCTGTTGCACCGATGATCTGGGACCTCAAAGGGGAAACGTCAGGGGCGACTTGAGTCGGAGGACGTTCTGAGCATCGACGACTGAAAACACACGTTAACACACACACAGGTTGAGGATCTATCTGTTCTTTATGGTGTCGTTTGTTAACCTAAAGGTTCAAACCTCTCGCTCTCTCCACTCGCTCCAAAAATGTTTCTCCACATAATCAAAGGTTCTAGTGCGTGTTCCTTCATAAAATCTCCCCAGCAGGACGGATGGACATGTATGGAGACACACACACACACACACAGGAACACGCACACACACACACACACACACGAACACACACGAACACACACACACACACAGTACGTCGTTATGTTTCATGCTAAAAACTGGTGACAACAGGTACTACGGCATTTCTACCATTTTTGTGCCTCTGCAACACGGATATTAAGCAAACAACAATATTAAATCATTTTTGAAAATAAAGAAAACGTATCATCCTCACTTAGAAATGTGAAGGGAAAAAAAGGGCCGTCGGGTAGTTTTCATCTTTTACTCAATTACTCGAGGTGGGGAGGCGAAGATAAGCACGGGGAGGATTCATGGAGCCCGACGGTGTCGCCGAAGATGAATTAACAAAATTTAAAAATAATTTAAAAGGTGCCGTGTGCATCATTTGTAACACAAGTGTATATAACTGTCTAATTATAACTTGGTATGATTAACTTCAGCGAATGCGCTAATGAGAGAGATGATTGGTCACCTCGGTCCCACCAGGAGTGTTGGGCTTCTGTTTCGTCCCCAGAAGAAGGGAAGTGGAAACGTGTCAATGCTTTTGAAAAGCGTCACCGTGCACCTTTAATTCGAAGAAGCAATGATTAATCACTGAGTCCGTGTTGGTATTACCAGTTTTCACGGATGAGGTAATGTGTTGTTTGGCTTTTGGTTGTTTTTTTAATGGTTTTTGCCTCTTTTATCCCAGTGAAGAAAAACCTTAAGGCTGCCACTTAAAATTATATCTAGGAAAAATGTCGGACTCCAATGTGGCGTCAACATTTTGATGAAGACCCTTTTCCTTCTTCAACATGACAATGGGAGCTGGTGAGGAGATGTTACGAAGAGACGGTCAGTTCCCGGTTCGGCCGTGGTAGAACCTGGACCGGCCGAACCGGACGGAGCCCCGACGTCAACCCCGAGGCGACGCCGGACTGCAGCTGGATCTCGTCGATGCCCTCGCGGGCGAGTGCGTAGGGATTCCCTGTCCTCCGTGTGTCGTCCTTCGAACCCCCTGACGCTTCGTGCGGTAACACGCTTGACCGACTGCTCCGAACGCCTCTGTTTCCCCGTTGACCTTTGCAAGAATTCCTGGCAACAGAATCTTGTCTTTTTACCTTATTAGAAAATAAGACCCAAGCTGCGATAAACCGATAACCTACCGGTAATCAGACAGAACTGCCAAAGTCGCTTTAACAAGCTGACCTGAAATCGTGTCCATGGTTTTTTTTTTTGTTTATTTTTGCTACTACCAATTAATAACAAGTTACCCATCGGTCCGGCCGACGCCGTTTTCACTGGACGTGAACGCGGCGCTTAAACCGTTGTTTAAACATTTCAATTTAACGGGTCGTTACTTTTCCGAATTGACCAAAACCAACAAAACAAAGCAACGACCCGCGCCGCCCACGTCTGTCCCGCTAACAGACAGCTCCGCTGCCGCGGGCCCTGGACCGCACCGGTAATTGCAGAGCTTCCAAGGAGGTGAGGATAAATACCCCGGCGCTCCGGAGAATTGACAGCGTGATGGATGAGCGGCTGGATGGCAGATGGAAGGTTTAGGGGAGACAAGATTAAAAATACCGAAAGAGGAGACGGGGCAGCGAGATGGACGGAGGGAGATTAATGAACGCTTGCCCCGGACAGCTGATGGAGGAGCTGATGAATGGATGCGGATTAAATGGCGCCATTTAGGTGGTAATAACCTTATAAACTTGTCGAGATGAATGAAAAATGCTATGTTTGATAGAGAGAAATAACTTTTCCTACAGATAGGTTATGACTCCAAAAGAAAAAAAAAACCCCAAAATTGGATTCGGAGCAATAACGTGCCTCTACTGATCCCAAGCCGGTGATAAAATGAGCTGCTTCTCTCGCAGGCTAAACGCAACAGGAACCTGTTGCCAGGCGTAACCTGAGGAAACGTACGATGGGAGCGATGAAAAAGAACAGCGGCAACATGGGCTTTAATTAAAGAGCAACCGAGGCGCCCGAGGACATGCGAGGATCAAGGAGCTGTTTGATTGGTCATCAGGGTACAGGCAGCCGCTAACAAGATCGGGGAAGTTTCGCCTCCTTCGTTTGGAGGAGTCGATGGGGGGAAATGGTCTCGGTAAACAAACGCCCGAGCAGGAAAGTCAGACGCGGAGGCGCTCTCCGATAACGCGATGGAGATGAATATGAATTTCCGTGGCGATGAGCACGCCGACCACGCACGGCCGGTAAGCGCCTCCGCGCTCCTGGGGCCGGTTCGGGTTCGGCCTAACAAGCTGCGGCCGCCTTTACGGCCGCTGGGGCCCAGGGGCTCCGGTCTGACGGCCGGGACGGCCGAGGACGGGGACGGAGGTCCCCGGGGGAGCCTCTGTCCACGCACTGTCATGTTTGCAATAATCGCATGCAGATGTGACGTGACACCGCGTGAACAAGCGCCCCTTCGCTATCCCCTCGTTTTTTTAAAGGAGGACGTGTTCATTCTTTTTCGGACTGGAGAGAGACAAAGCGTGAGCCCCAGCTTCCACACTACATACTAACTGTAAATGGTGTATACTCGCTTCTCCGTTAGCTGTAATAATATTAGTGTACATGAAAATCATTGTACAGTGCTGAGAAGAAATTATCCAAAAGTCATCAACCACAAAAAACCTGCTTTGCAAACGTTGTTTTAACTGCATTATGTCAATTTACGTCATGGCCTCGTTTCTTATTTATATATGGTGAATATAAGTGTATACGTGAGTAGAATATGAGTAATGTGAGAATAACCTCGTAAATTAAAGCGGACGATTACCATACTATGTATTTAACATTAAATGCAGGCGCTTTCTATGCCCGTAGGATCAGCCTCCACTCGGCTTCATCGTCAGTCCTCAAGGGAGCGATTGATTTATGGACATAAAGAAATGATGTCAAGCAGGGATAAAAAAAAAGATGGAGCGACTAAGTGAGCGAGGGAGGAGATGAAAGAGGGGAGGGAACCAATTAGGTCGTGCACAGTGAGCGCGAGCGGAGCAAGGCGACAGCCCCGGAGACGGCCGCACGGCGGTCAGATGTCGCCGCCGGACACGACGATACGCCGGGGTCGCCGGAGGTCGCCGGGGGTCGCCGGGGGTCACCCGGGGTCCCGACGCCCCGGGTCTGCTGGGAACTCGGCCCCGTTTCCTTTCCAACCCGATGATGATGACGACAACGATGACGCATGTGAAAATGAATGAACATGAAATAGAAAAAAGCGACATCCTCAAGCATCGTGTCTATTTATTAAACATTTTTCCCTCTGAGCACGATGCAGAATTGAAATTGAATCGAATGAAGCCTGGTTCTAGTGGAACGACTATTTATCTGCAGGGAAAGGACGGTTATGAACAACAAACTCATCAGGAGCCAGTTGGAACGTGAAGCGCATCTTTTTCCTCCTGAAAAAACGTTCATCCAATGTTTTTCATCCAAAAGCTCCTTTTTTGTTTTTCGACTCTCGGTGTAGATATTTGTCGTTTGTTATAAATTCCGTATTCGAGGGCTTTGGACAGAGTCGAAAAAAATAACAGGTAAAAATGAATCACAAAAGTGGAGAAACTGCAGGAGGAGTGTGACGACGTCAGCCGACCGCAGGCTCTTCGCTGCGTTTCCTGGAAACCGGCTCACATCTGTCCCGTCGTCATGGTAAACATCCTCGTTTCGCTTGGTGGAGCGACGGAAAATGAACAAACGCCTGGAGAGTCGCCGCTTTTCACGATGGCGGTTTCCCTTTTAACGGGTCCGATTAGATTAACCCTAAAACTTCCTCCTTTTTTAATGGCTTAACAAAACAATGCAAATAACTAAAAAAGGGGTTTGTCTAAAGGAAAGAGGGAAAGAAAGCTGGACGAGGAGATACACAGAGAGAGAGAGAGTAGGGAAAAGAAGGGGGAGGCAAAGCGAGACATTGAGCGGAGACGACGCCGCGGGAGGAACATAATTAAATCCAATCACTTGCTCTCGGCCGAGTCGTCCACCGCTCGCTAAATGCGGCCTCCGCAGCCTCAAGGTTAATTAAGATGGCGCCTCGGCTGCCGATGACTGAACCAGATGCCGCGCGGACGCCAGCGCCAACGGCTCGGTCAAGTATCGGCTCCCAGCTTGTCCCCTGCTTGAAAGCGGTGCAGATCTCCGGTATGATCAGGACGTGCCAAGGGGGAAGCTCAGGTAGAGATGGAGAGTGGATGATTCCTCCGACGCTGATGGTGTTTTCACCGTAGTTTTCCAGAAATCGCCATCGTTGCAGGGCGGCTTTTAGAAAACGAGCCATCGTGCGTTTTTTCCACCCGGGCAGAACGGCAGGATTCGGAGATGGACCCGCAGGGCCCCGCCAACGGCGAGGGGCGCGGGTTTCTCGGCGGACGGCGAGGGCCGCTGGGTCCCTCGGTGAACCTTACGTTGCTCCAAACACTCTACCGGGGCGCAAATTTCAACGCCAATCGATCCGCCGCTGAAAACAGTCCCCCGGGCACATAGTGCCGCTACCTCCCGTTCCAGTAGCGTTCGCTAAAAACTACATTTCCCAGCTGTTTTTTTTTGGGGGGGGGTAATTATTTAGCCGTATTTCTTGTTAAAGAAAAAACAAAAAATCATCTGCCAGTTGTTTTTAAAGATTTACAATTTCAGTAGGAACCGACGGGCTCAGGCGTCACAGCCACGGACTTGGTAGTGAAGTCAGAAAGTGCTGAGAGGCGTAATATGTCATTCTTTGTTTTGATTATTTAATCGAGTTTGTTGACAACAACAAAAATATTGAATAAAATCAACCTCATTTATTTGACATGACCCAAGAGCAAGGTTTTGTTTTTTTTTCCCTCATAACAACACTATGAAAGAGCATATAACCCGACTGTTTCTTCTTAGTGTATAAATCCGCGGAGGCTGTGGCTGCACAAACTCTGCCCAGTGATCGCAAGCGCAAATCCTGCCGGAAAAAAAACCTCCGTTGTCCCACGTGGATGCGCAAGAAACACAAAACGCAAAAAGAAGATTCATCCCGGAGGTACAGGCACGCACACACACACACACACACACATAGAAAGATGAAAGATGTATAAAGGAATCTGACATAAAAGTGAACAAACAGCACAACTTCATGCTTTCGGCCGCCGACTAATGGCCCCCATCAGTCAGACGCTGGAGCAGAGATGCTCTGGACTGCAGAGCAAAGGGGGAAAAAAGGAAAAGCAAAAAGAAAAACAAAAAAACAACTTTCTGTAGGTTTGTTCTCCAGCTTCTATGTGTTGCTGTAGCAAAATCTGAGGTCGGACAATAGACAAACATATTTTGAAGTTTAAATTTTAAAGTTCTTGCCCTTAAGAGCCTCAAATCTGTGATATCTTTGAGAAAGAACCAAATCTAAGGACTTTATTCAACCTTTTTTTTTAACACGGTTGCTGCCGGTCATGTAAGAAACACTCAGAGGTGGGAAACACTTCAACTCGGTGGTGAAAGGTTTGACTCGCTGACTGGGGGGTTTCTCTTTATTGTTTGGATGCGAAGCACCGTTCAAAAGTTAGTTCTGGTCTATGTCCCATCTTTCGGTCACGAGGAAACTGTGTCGGTTCGTTCTGATTGACACCGTGTTCATTCAGTAAGATTCGAATCCGCTTTTAATTTGAAAAGAATACAAAAGGAAGTTTCTGGCAAACCAAGAGCCCGAACCGTGACCCGACACGCGACCCCTCGACCCTCTGCTGAGCCCCAGCGTCACGTCGACCGATGGCTGGTTCAAAACCGAGCGGGGACAACTGAGGGTTACATAAGCTGGACGCTACGTGACGGCCATATTGCCCCCCCCCCCGAACTCAGGTCCCTTTTGTCGGGATTCTGTCCGGACGCCGCTCGTCACTCGTCCTCCAACGTGCGACAGATCGCTTAGGCGACCGCCGTGTCCAATGCTCCACATCTGTTGGGGCCGTGTCGGTGCCGGACCGGCGTCGTGCAGCCTGGGCCCCTGGCACCAGGATACGGGGCCTTCTTTATAAATTCAGTTTGTTTGGGGGGTTGTTTGGGGAATGGGAGCCAGTAATGGTTTTAGTTTTCTTTTTTTCTTTTTTGTTTTTAACATTTCAAACAGTCAAAAAAATAAAAAATACACTGGCACCATGTGGCTAGAAACAGCTACTTTCATCCATGATGCTGTCATTTGCAAATGTTCCACTTAAGAGTATAACAGCTCAATTCTGAATATCATCAACGCCAACCTCGTTTTAATTTTCACAAAAAAGTGGAGAGATGGGAAACGGGAGCACAAACCTGACACACTGTTTGTGCTGCTGTGTGAGTGTGTGTGTTATTAGTTTCCATCCATGCTCGACACCCTCCGGACAGAGGAGAATATAAAAGCAGAGCAGAGCAGTGTTTCTGAAATTTCCCTCGAGGCCGGAGACTAAACGGCCTGTTTGCCTCGGACCGTTTTAACGCTCATGAAAAATACATCGGTTTCATGACACAATGGACGGGATCAGCGCGGAAACGGGATGCGCATAACAAGATGACAGCCGCCTCCAGAGGCTTCGCGGCTGCGTGTATCGCTGCAGAGCGTCCGGGCCACGGGCAGAGCGCTGGCTGTGCGCCGCTTGTGGCGTTGCCGCTCCGCTCTCCCGAATGAGGCAGTCCTCCCCCGAAAAACTGGCCCCATAGGTCGTCCGCGCAAGCGGCTCATTTGACCACCATTTTTACATTTTTGTCCCTGGGCGCAAAGGTGCCCTCCGCCGCCGCTGCCGCCGCTGCACAGGTTGTCTCTGACGCCTTCTACCCCGTTTCTGCGCTGCAGTGAATTCAGTAAAAACCAAAACCACTGTTCGACCTCTGTTGGCCCCGGCTCTGTCAAGGCCGTCTTGGTTTTTCGGTCGCCGTCGTTTCGAGGCGCGGTGACAAGCTCGTGGGAAAGAGCGGCGGAGGGGACTCAACACGGCGGCATGGATAAGCGCCGGCGCCGACCAGTGGTTCGGCGGTGAAATTGCAGAGCGACACCCAGGCAGAGGCGTAAATGCTCGCGACGGCGTGGGAAGCTTGCGGAGGCTACAGCTCAGGCTCCAACTAGACTCAACACAGAAGCACAAATCCAGCCTGACAATGGCTGAAGCTGTTTTGATGTTCGTCACATGCGGCTGGTGCGTGTTCTCCCCATGAGAACTGCAGGGTGGATCATGAAAGTAGAGAAAGAAAATCCCTCATGAAGCCTCGCTGTGTTATGCAGTTATGAGCTAACTAGCATAAGGTTGTACGGACCTTTCGTATACAGTTTTGAAATATGTGTGCACATGCAAGTAATTTATATGCTGAATGAATGTTTTTGCATTTTTTTATGGGGAGAAGTTTATTGGAAAACTTTTTTATTAGAACAGATTTTGTACATTTTGTCCATTTTTTATATCCTCTCTCAATATAACTGTTGTTATGAATTGTTTTTTTTCCAATTATCATTATTTTGTTCTGGTCATGGAGGAGAATACACTAGTTCTTCTTATTTGTCTGGTTGGTTCCATTTAAGACAGGAAGCTAACCTGCTGCTGGCTTGGCTGTTGTGCAGCATCAAGGTCAACGTTTCCGTATCTTCCCTGCATTTTTTTAACAGTGATTTTATTATTTTCAAATCTGTTTTGAAAAATAATAAAATGAACAAAAGAAATATAAAACATAAAGAATAAAATAACATAACATGAAATATATAACAAAGAAATGATGCAGGGCCATGCACAGAAGGCAGGAAAAGTAAATCATGCAAAATATACTTTAATGATGAATGCATAGATAGAATATATAGATCAGATGCACAGTGTCTGTCAGTTAAAACTTATAGTGTAAAAAAAAAAATCCCTGAATCAAATACAATACATTTTACTAAAACATGTAGAGGACGTATAGTGCTTTTCACGTGTGCACATTTGGATCCACGTTACGTTACAGTGCATCGCCCACATTAAAGACTACAAGTATTTTCTGTGGCTCACGATGCAAACAGCTACGCACACAGATCATTTCAAACCCTTGAGTGTTAGATGTCCTTGTGATTTTGCTGGAGCTCAGGCAGAGTCCACCAAGATGTACTGCTCAAAAAAGAAGAGAAAGAAAATCAATGTTTTTACAATGAGAAGCATCCAAAGAAAAGAGTATAGAGATGTAAAGAAAAGATGTGTGAGCCCTAGAGAAACACTGTCACCTTGGAATTATATTTATATGACTACAGCTAAACTGCAACAAGTTTGCTCCGAAGGTAATCGCTGGCTGGAGTACGTATAATGTATAAGTAAATCCATCTGAAGTCGCTGTTAACCTCTGCTGTAGTGAAACCAAACCACAGTCTTTCCCTTAACCTCAACCAAGAGCCATAAAAGTCTAGATGTAACCATGAAAAGGTCCAATAACGCTGTATTCACTGCCAGTGCTTATTATCAGAAAGAGATCGAATAGCTCGGCAGACAAAAAACATGGTGTCAACGCTTATCGTGCAGTTTGTGCAAAAGAGAAGAGAGAACGGAACGACCAGAGCGACTAGCTTACGCGTCAGGGGGGCGTGCAACGCCTGAGACGGACCTTTGTTCTACACGAGTTCAGCTCAGGCCTGTGCGAATCCTATCGGTCAACGGCGCACAGAGCAACTCGCAACTCTCCACAGCATTAGCATACATCAAGGAGAGTAAGTGCAATGGAGAAAAAAAGAACCGCCTGACGGAAGCGGGCAAACCTGGCGTGGTTTGGAAGGACGCGTTTTGAACCCAATGCAGGAGAAGGTCCTGACCAGGACCAGATGGGTTCGGGTTCTCTTCCAAACACGTCGTAGCCCTCAACAATAAACCGTACAATATTCAGACTTTAATGTGAAGTAGATTTACTGTCTATTGAAACAGTCCCCTGGCCAATTTCATTTTAAAATCATAACTTTCTCCACCTTGTCTGGCCTTGATTGTAAGTACAGTCCCGTCGTCACACCTCCTCGGCTTGGCCTCGACTTTCACACTGCTATTTCATTTTTTTTTCTCATTGTGATCAGCTACTCTCTGAAAATTAATGGTTTCAACGTTCCTCAGCAGCTGATACCTTCATGGGGATTGAAAACCAGACACATTCTTGTACCTCTTGATTACCTGCACCATTGTGTCCCTAAGCTTTCACTCAGCCTTCCTCCCTGAGCTTCTCTCCGTCGACATTCTCGACTGTGTTTTTAAAGGTAACTTGCTGAACAGAACAATGACAATCAGTTGTACGTGGGGGTAACGACCCCCCACGGGGCTAAACACTGGGCTTCCCCAAACCAGTTGTCCGAACTGAAGATGCCTCTTGGATGATGACAGGTGGATCAAGATCTACAACCGAGTCCAGTCGCCCTTGACTTAACGCTTCTTGAAGTAGTGTCAGAAATACGGGACTGAGCCATCACACGGCATCAAAGTTCAACAGGACGAAGACTCCGGAGCAGAGTTAAAGCAGTTTGATACCTGATTTGTGTTGGACAGTCACCATCATCATTAGATGCTGGTCAGTCATGTCCATTTTTGAAACAGTTCACTTACCATTGGTAGCACTTTGGTACCGTCCAGTCAAAACCGTGTGTATTTGGCGATTTCAGATTTTCAAATAAACAGATGTATCAAGAACATTCTCACTAAACAGACCATTTAAAGCCTGAAGAAAAACTCTGCCTCAAAGCTGAAAGTTGCTGTTTGTTCTAGCACAATTAACACAATGTCATTTTTATGTCCAATGTAGGGACTTCTGCAGAAACGGTGGATTTGAGTTCTCTACAGTATTAGAGTTGCGTATCTGCAGTAAGACCCCATCAATCCCCACGAAGCGCTTTAATCGGGTCAAAGTCCTGGGAAAACAAACAACCACCAAAAGACAAACACTGCAGCCTAAATCCGAGACGTAACGGGGGAGAGGCAGGTGCGGGATTTGACGCCGCCTCGGCTTTCCACGACTGTTCAAACGAACCGTGCAAACAGTCGGGAGTCTGGAGTTCCAGCAGATATATATCGGTCTGGTGGCAGATTGGCCTCCGTGGTCGCGGCTCAGTCGAATGGATGCGACAGGCAAAGTTTCTTTTCTATTTCTGACCGCGGCTGAATCAGTAGGAAACGCGGCACGGTGGTTCATGCATTTGTATTTATTGATTTACTCCCTTACTTTGTGGCAGAGCCGATATATTCGAGAGTTAGTTTCCATCAGGAGCAAAGGCAGAGGTAGCATGACTTTCTGACGGTGGCACAATATCTGCGGTGGGAGGAGGAGGAGGGTCAACAGGGTGTCAGACTGTAGGACAGGAAACCGCCTCCTCTCCACTGTTTCCTATATAATCGATATTATTGCGAGGGAGGTTCTTTAACCTTAGCAGCCTCTAACATTGAGCGCGGGGGGTGGGGGGGGGGCATTTTTGTGGATTGCCCTCTGCGACTTCAAGCTCCGACTCTGGGAGGGACGGTGACAAGACGGCGGCGACTCAGCCTCCATCAGCAGGAGCCTGTGATCGATCGACAGGGAACCCCGGGCGTTGTTCGACTGGCGGGCGACCTCAGTAGATGAGGACTTTTTTTTTTTAACGGAATAAGACGCAAGGATCTCGGAAAAGACGCCATGCTAATCGATTTTAGCTCAAATGAAGACATCCTTTCTTTCTCTCTTCTGTTTGCACGCACAAACACACACACAATCACACACAAACACATAATCACCAACACACACACACACTCACACACGCACGCACATTGCCAGGTAGTGCTATTGGACTGTCTATTCCTTAGAGGAGCCAGCTGTTCTTGCTGAAACAGCGAGAAGCTGTTAAGAAGTTAAGCTACAGTTCAGCGTGGTTTTAAGCGCCGACCTTTGTGGTTTCTCTATAACTGTCTCCTACTGAGGCCTGTTAGCTTTGCTTTGGTCGACAGCTGAAATTGTGAAGGACCAAGCTTTGGTTTCTATATTTCAGCTGCTGGTTATCTGTCAGGCAGGGAAACGTTTGATGGTGCTGCCGTTAATCTGAATGTACAGAAACCTTCAGTCCAAGAACGTGTTATTTTCAGGTTTATATGATCTGATTCTGCACTTGAATAATAAAAATATTAGTAAACTTTATTTATTTGGAAGCTTTCACAGAGGAAATGCAGCTCAAAATAAACATAAAGTGAAAATAAAAAACCTGACCCGGATCACGACCTGGACAACGACCCGGACATGACTCGGACCATGCCCCTGGACCACGACTCGGACCACGACCCGGACGAAGACCCGGACCCGACCGGGACCACGACCCGGACCACGACCCAGACATGACCCGGACCACGACCCAAACCACGACCAGTACATGACCCGGACCACAACCCTGACCACGACCCGGACCATCCCCCGGACCACGACCCGGTTGAAGACCCGGACCTGACCCGGACCACGACCCATACCACGACCCAGACATGACCTGGACCTGACCCGACCACAACCCGACCACTCCACGACCCAGACATGACCTGGACCACAACCCGGACCACAACCCGGACCACGACCTGGACATGACCGGAACAACGACCCGGAACTGACCCGGGCCAAGACCCGGACCATGACCCGGACCACAATCCGGACCACGACCGACCGACCCGACCACACTCATGACCTGACCACGATTCGAACACGACCGGGATCTGACCCGGACCACGACCCGGACCACGACCTGGACATGACCGGAACAACGACCCTGAACTGACCTGGCCAAGACTCCGACTATGACTCCGACCACAATCCGACCACTTAATTCGACTTGATTGACCTTGGACCACGACCCGGAACATGACCGGGATCTGACCCGGACCACGACCCGGACCACGACCCGGAACATGACCCGGACCTGACCCGGACCTGACCCGGACCACGACCCCAGACGACGACCCAGACCACGACCCGGACCACGACCCGGAACGTGACCCGGACCTGACCCGGACCTGACCCGGACCACGGCCCGGACCATGACCCGGACCGACCCGACTACTTAAGACATGACCCAGACCACGACCCGACCACGCACCGAACGTGACTGATTCTGACCTGGCCTGACCCGGACCACGACCCCAGACCACGGCCCCAGACGACGACCCGGACCACGACCCGGACCACGACCCGACCACGACCCGACCACGACCCGACCACGACCCGACCACGACCCGACCACGACCCGACCACGACCCGACCACGACCCGACCACGACCCGACCACGACCCGACCACGACCCGACCACGACCCGACCACGACCCGACCACGACCCGACCACGACCCGACCACGACCCGACCACGACCCGACCACGACCCGACCACGACCCGACCACGACCCGACCACGACCCGACCACGACCCGACCACGACCCGACCACGACCCGACCACGACCCGACCACGACCCGACCACGACCCGACCACGACCCGACCACGACCCGACCACGACCCGACCACGACCCGACCACGACCCGACCACGACCCGACCACGACCCGACCACGACCCGACCACGACCCGACCACGACCCGACCACGACCCGACCACGACCCGACCACGACCCGACCACGACCCGACCACGACCCGACCACGACCCGACCACGACCCGACCACGACCCGACCACGACCCGACCACGACCCGACCACGACCCGACCACGACCCGACCACGACCCGACCACGACCCGACCACGACCCGACCACGACCCGACCACGACCCGACCACGACCCGACCACGACCCGACCACGACCCGACCACGACCCGACCACGACCCGACCACGACCCGACCACGACCCGACCACGACCCGACCACGACCCGACCACGACCCGACCACGACCCGACCACGACCCGACCACGACCCGACCACGACCCGACCACGACCCGACCACGACCCGACCACGACCCGACCACGACCCGACCACGACCCGACCACGACCCGACCACGACCCGACCACGACCCGACCACGACCCGACCACGACCCGACCACGACCCGACCACGACCCGACCACGACCCGACCACGACCCGACCACGACCCGACCACGACCCGACCACGACCCGACCACGACCCGACCACGACCCGACCACGACCCGACCACGACCCGACCACGACCCGACCACGACCCGACCACGACCCGACCACGACCCGACCACGACCCGACCACGACCCGACCACGACCCGACCACGACCCGACCACGACCCGACCACGACCCGACCACGACCCGACCACGACCCGACCACGACCCGACCACGACCCGACCACGACCCGACCACGACCCGACCACGACCCGACCACGACCCGACCACGACCCGACCACGACCCGACCACGACCCGACCACGACCCGACCACGACCCGACCACGACCCGACCACGACCCGACCACGACCCGACCACGACCCGACCACGACCCGACCACGACCCGACCACGACCCGACCACGACCCGACCACGACCCGACCACGACCCGACCACGACCCGACCACGACCCGACCACGACCCGACCACGACCCGACCACGACCCGACCACGACCCGACCACGACCCGACCACGACCCGACCACGACCCGACCACGACCCGACCACGACCCGACCACGACCCGACCACGACCCGACCACGACCCGACCACGACCCGACCACGACCCGACCACGACCCGACCACGACCCGACCACGACCCGACCACGACCCGACCACGACCCGACCACGACCCGACCACGACCCGACCACGACCCGACCACGACCCGACCACGACCCGACCACGACCCGACCACGACCCGACCACGACCCGACCACGACCCGACCACGACCCGACCACGACCCGACCACGACCCGACCACGACCCGAACGCAGCCAAACAGTTGTGCCAGTCAAGATCAGTAACAGTACATGCACATAAAGTATAGTAGGTTATTTCAAAAACATTTTGAAAATTAAATAAATTATGTCTGGCATATGTCTGGTGAACATTATGTTATGAAAAGTGCACCGGCTCAGTTTGCTATATTAGTTTTCCCACCTGCACCAACCGTTAATTTCTGATTTTCACCCTTTGCCTGCTTTATCCTCCCTCTCTGTCTTTTATGATTGCTTTTCCTTCACATCCATGATCTTTTTTCCCTTTCACTGTTCAACTTTCCTTAACTAATCTGGATCAGGGCGTGTTAGTCAAGTGATAAATGGATAATATAATTCTAATTTACTCTAAATTTTCTCTCTGATTTCAATTGAATGCTTTTTTGATCAACTCACCCCAACCTCACCTACATAAAAAAAAAAAAAATCAACAAATCCGTTGAAGAGACAAAATAAAGTGTCTCTTTAAATATACAAACAAAATATTGTTGTTGCTTCATTCATTGGGCTGGAAACTATTAAAAACGCGTAAATGAGCTTTGGTGGCTCTTGGTGATGACGTGTGTCTCCATGATGATGAACACCTGGATCCCCAGAGGTTCTCAAAACACAGGCGGCATCAAAGTTCATATAAAAACAATCTCCAGATATATTATTAAAACTTAAACGCTAAGCCCGGATCCTTGGAGACCCGGGACCATATTATACCCTCTAATTTCTGCATTTTTGTTTTTGTCAAGCCCCCTTCTATTCCTCAGACCGTTTGCCCAAACAATCCTCTGCGGTGTCAAAGTACCGGGCTTGTTTTTCCGATGTTTTCCTCCTTGTTCTCCAGACTTTTATGGAAAATGAGAGATTCACCCAGAGCAACTGATGATGAAAATTATGTTTGGGCTTAGTAATCAACTGGATAATTAAGAAGCAGAATTGCAGTGTGAACAAGACAGAGCTCGGAGGACACGACTTCGACGGCGAAAAACACCGGACCGCACCCGAACGCAGCCAAACAGTTGTGCCAGTCAAGATCAGTAACAGTACATGCACATAAAGTATAGTAGGTTATTTCAAAAACATTTTGAAAATTAAATAAATTATGTCTGGCATATGTCTGGTGAACATTATGTTATGAAAAGTGCACCGGCTCAGTTTGCTATTCAGGCAACAGGTATCTAAAGACAAAACACCCATTCATTAAGGAGTTAAAGTTTCTATAATGGAACGGAAAGAAATAAAACTCCTGGGAGATAAATGAGAAATGCTGCTTTAAACCTCGGCGAGCACGCGGTTGATATGGCAGAGTAACCGGGACACAGGTTAAAGCAGCTTTCACGGCGTGCACGGGGTCGGGAGAGATCCGGTTGAAAGACGGCGTCCGAGGTCCGAGGTCCGAGGTTCTGCGGTCGGCGCCTTGACCGTTTGAGACAACGGGAACAGCCCCGTCTTCCGTCGGCGGAGGCAGGACGTGAAAAAAAAAGAAAAGAACAGCTGGGCTCCCACCAGGCGAAGTGCCGCCCGGCTCATTTCCCCGAGCCGGTTATCAGGTTTGATCCCGAGCGATTGAAAGCGACTCAGCGTTGGATTTTTTGGTTGGTTGGTTTGTTTGTTTTCTTTCCTTCGGTAGCTTGTCTCTCCCTCGGTCTCTTCCTCCCCCTGAACCCCTTCATTTCTCCTCCCCTCCCTCGTTTCCTCTTCCCCTCTTTCCTCACGGCGCGTCTCCATCCTTCACAGTTGGCTGTCGAGGTTGGCTTTTCCTTCGTCGCGCTCGACACATCTGCTGATCCTCGCTTGTCTCCTCCCATCCCTTCTCATCCCCCTCTTCTTCCTTCTTTCCTTCACGTCTCCGTATTGTCTTCCCTCTTGTCTCCGGTCCTTGTCTCCTTATTACCCCTTGATCTTATTGTTCTCGCAGCTCTCGCACCTACAACTCCCTTTTCCCTCGCTTTCTTTTCCCTCTTCTGTTTTCTGTCTTTTGTCCCCTCTTTTCTGTCATTAAGAAATTCAATCGTCTTTTTTCGGAAGTCATCTCTTTGCTTGCACCGAGATGAAAAAGAGGGCATCGACCTCACATTGTATCTTTTTCACAAAATGTGTTGGAACGATTTGCCTGACTCTGAAGTGAAATTGATGGTGACAGTAATATTCATGAGCCACTCATTTGGTCTTAATCTCACAGAAGAAACTGAGTTTACCAGTTTGCGTTTTATTACAAAATAAAGGAAGAAAAAAGATAAATCTTGGTGAAAACTGAATCACAGTGATTCAACTTATCTGTGTTTCTTTTATGTAGACTTAGTGGGTGTCAACATCATTTGCAGTTTTTATCAGGTTTTGTTTTGTCTCAAGTTTTTTCTTTTTCAAACAGTTTTACTTTTGCAGCAGGAAAACATGAAAACTTTCTGATGATCAGATCCATAAACGTTCACATGCACATTTGTGTATTGATCTAAATCTTTTTAAAAGTCATTTTGAGGTTTTTGGAGATAACAACTTGAAACTGATGACCCTCATCAATGTTCATCAACTGAAAAAAGGTGGTGATAAAGGACATCCTGAGGACATACTTATTTGCTGGCACACATACACATTGCAGACATTGCACATTACGTATTGACACACAGCGCCTGCGCGTGCACACACACTGCTGCCCTTTTTAGCACATGCACATTATTATCACGCGCAAACCCAGAGCCTCTGGCTGCCACGGCAACGTTCCAGCAAGTGGACTGGACTAAGTGGACAATGAGCCAAGGTTTTAATTACCGGAATCAAAAACAGTACACCTGTCGCTATTCAGGTGTCGGCTGGTCGTTCGCATATGAGACAAAACGCCAGTAAACAGGCCACACGCATTTCATTGGCTGGCCACATATTCGCTTCATCAGACTGGCTTAAAGAATCCATATGATCAAATGTATGGTATAACGGTTTCATTTACTCTGCATCTTGAGGATTCTTCAGACCTGCTCATGTACCGCAGGAACTTGGACTTCAAGGATAAGAGGGACAGCCAATTGAGAGGAAGATCTGACGCTGTCCGGCAAAACAGAGGGAAGGAAGTCGGAAACAGCCGCCGAAAAAGAAACGTTTCATAGAGTAGCTTCTGTCAAGATCGATAATGCTGGCTTTTAACTGTTAGCGGGATTTGCCGGATGAAACACTTTTCATTATGAATTTTTTTGGTCCCCGCTTCTGAGAAGAAGGAAGTTTAAAAATCTCCCGTCCTGATTATATTAAAATTCCCTGTCAACATGGTCATCCGGTTCCCTGGTTCTGGGTAAAATGAGCAGAGAGAGTGACACGGTATCTGGGACAGACAAAATCCGACGTCTCTCTACCACTTTAATTTAGTTCCCTCACCGGAGATCACCTCCAGACCCATGAAGATGCAAAATGGGTCTCCAATTTAGAGGATGCCACTCCGCCAGGCTGCCTTGTGTGTGTGTGTGTGTGAACTAAACAGGCACACCTGTCGCTAGTCAGGTGTTTGGTTGAGCCAGCCAGACACGAGACAAATGCCAGCAACACACACACGCACACACACACACACACACACACTCCTCAGCCATATCAGCAGCCTGGGGATCAGTTTGGCAGTGGATCCATGATATGATCAGCCTAGAAGTGGTGGCATAATTTATTTCCATTTACCTGCATCTTGAGGACTCGTGTGACCTGCTCGCGGCCTGGCAGGAACCTGGATCCTCAGGCGGAGCAGCAGGGAGCAGCCGACCCAGAGAAACATCCTGACGTCGGTCCGGGCAAAACAGGAAGGTCGGAAAACAGCCGCCGAAAAGAAATTGCTTCCCTCACAGAGGCCCTTCTTGTCAGCAGATCAATAGGCTGTTGGCTTTTAACTGTTACGGGATTTGTTGACAAAAAGAGAAATACATTTTCATTATGAAATTTTTTTTTTTTGGTCCCCGCTTTCCTGACAGAACAGTTAAAAGGGCCCCGGTCCTGATTAGCTGGCATCTCCCGGTCACCGTTGTCATCCGGGTTCCCTGTTGTCTCTGCAAACATGAGCAGATGAGAGTGACACGTGGTATCTGGGACAGGACATGCAAACTACCGCCCCCCCCACCACCCCCACCGAATTCCCTCACCGGAGACCACCTCCAGACCTGGATGCTGCATCGGTCTCCAATTTAGAGTGACGTTCACCCCGCCAGGCTGCCTGTTGTGTGTGTGTGTGTGTGTGTGTGTGTGTGTGTGTGTGTGTGTGTTTGTGTGTGTGTGTGGGTCGGGGGGGGGCGGCATCCCAACGACACTGAACATAGAATGTCAGGCTCAATCCACATGTTATATCCATCCCAGAGTAATAAGCCGTGATTGTGGACCGTGGAAAAACACGGAACATGCATCTGCCATCGTCGCCTGCTGCTTTCTGATGGTGGGGACAACTGCTGCGGTCGCGTGGAACCGCAAAACTCAAGACGCCAGGCTGCCACCGATTGGGTCCAACTGGGAAGTTTCCCTTGAAGCTATGGAAAAATGAAGATGTTTTAAGATATCTTTCCCCTGTTACTTCATCTTCCCCTCCTGTTCTCGCTCTGCCTCATCTTTCCACCGCTTATTATTCAACTTAGCCTAACTGCAGCTCCCACCTCGTCCCGCCCACAATTAAAAGAACTCTCGGAGGGAGGGCACCTCGATTTTCCCCCGGTACACGTGAATATATGAGAGAAAATATGTGGCGCTTCAGACCGAAAGCACGAGTTCTGCCAATCGCAGCGAGCAGCGTCGCGGTGGCGGGTGACCTTCATGACCTTGATGACCAGGGCTCTCGGGTCTTGACACTTCAGATCCATTAGGCAGCAAAATGAGAGCGGTTTAGATCTCTGCAGTCCACAAAAGGTCCACGGGTCCTGGATCCGGGGCGCAAGTAGCCTGGAGCCTGCAAAGGGAAGCAGGGGTAATTCTACAGGATGCAAACTGTCATTTAACCGGCTCTGGTTTGGGACCGTGGACTAGATTCACCCCGGGCGACGGAGTCCGGGCCGGTGCCGCCCCATGGTCTAGTTGCCACAGGGGTCGCGGACCTCCTCCCAAGCCCGGCTCACGTCTCAAAAGCGCTTAAACCGGCTCGCTGTCATCTGGCCCTTTTTCCTGCTGGAAAACTTTATTGAAATATGTGCTGAGGTTGATTTTAAATTCTGGTCACGATACACGTGAATACCGTATGTCTGACGAAACTCTTTTTTTTTTTTTTTGCTGTTGCGTTCATTCATGAAGCACCTTATGAAAAAAAACTTCAGTGGGTTTGCACAGAATCTGTGTCATTTAACTCGTCTTCTTCTTTGTGCCAAATTACATGGTTGCACCGAAGCTAACCATCACCTCCGGCTTTGTTCCCCCCCCGACGTGGCCCTCACAGGCAGCGGCGGCGCTCTCCTCGACCGTTTCTTCGAGCTCACTTCAAAAGAGAAGCCGCGGTGCTAATTACTCCCACAAGTGGAGCCCCGCTGTCGAGTACAAAGCCCGCGATCGTGGAGGTCCGCCCTTTTCTTTTTGAGGCTCGGGAAAAGGCTGCTCGCACTTTCAACTCACTTGACCTCCTCCCTTGAAGTCATACTCTGCTGTACTCCGGGTTTTTCTTTCCTTTTCTTTTTTTTTTAAACATATCTGAGCACGCACACCTCTGCAGGAGCTCGAGAGCGACCGGCCTCCGAGGCTCGCTGCCCCTGAGAGCCGCCGTCTCCACCAGGAGTCGGGCTCTTTAACAGCTCTCTGGTAACTAAAAAAAAAAGGAGGAAGCTTCTTCAAAGCCGGGCCTGGTTTGTCATGTTGGTAGTGTGTGTTAGCCTCAGTAGGCTGCTCATAATGAATTTAGCCTTCATCTGTTATACAGTAGTACTGTATAAAACTTCTTGGTTGCACTTTTTGTTTATCTTTTATTTACTTTATTTCATCCCCTGTGAAGAAAAAAAAAATGACTGTGAGCGTCGAGTTCATGATCTACCCCAACCAGCTCCTCATTGGCTGCCGTTAATAAACGTCGCGCTTCGTTCATTCATGCAAACAAAACAAAAAAAAAGCGTTTCCTCTGAACATAATCGAACCTGCAATTATGTCGCCGCCACGATTTAACCGCGGCAGCAGTTTAGCTGCATTAAGAAAAAAAAAAAATCTAATTTCCTGGCAACAAGGTCGGTGTGAATGGCTGAATGAGGGAAATCATAAAAGCACATTGTCCATTAGAAAAGTGCCGTATAAGTGCAATCAAAGTCACTGGAGTACTGGTGGAAGTTAGTGAGTAACATAAAGTGTATTTTAAGGTAAACTACTACCTCGTTCGTGCCTTTTATGGGTCACTATAAAATCCTCGTTGTACCTCCACAGTTTCCCTTGATCCCATTCTCCTGTGAATAGCTGGCGTCAATCTCTTGCCTTTTTCTCACATAATCCGCCCTGACGTCTCTAAGAGGCAAAGTGCAGTATAGCGGCAGTGTAACACGAAATCGCTGTAACACCCATTTGCTACAACCTGCTCTGTCTCCCATTCACTTCAGTTACAGATAGTAGAAACACTGTTGTCTGGATGCGTCCTAGGTACATATATCTTTGAAATACACGCCATGTGTGACGAGCCGTCATCCTGTTGGTCAGGCTTCTTGGATAAGTGCTGAACGCCTGAAGCAAATCAACCGAAGCACTGAGGGGTAAAATAACAGGTGTTTTTTTCTCGCCAATACTTTGACGACGGCATAATGTTGAAACCAAAGCTCGGTTTTTCACACAAGTTGTTGCTGTTCATTAATATATCCATTTACTGGACTGCAATAGCGGGACCACCTCTATAAATGCTAATGTTACTCACCGACTGATTGAGTTATGAAGTTGTGCCATTGGCTGACTGGTCTAGTGTTTGATTTCCCCATTGGCTGTTGCTCTTTCTAAATGAAGTGGTGCAAACAGTTTTGATTGCCTCATCGGGGGGTCGTTTACAGGCACTGTAGCCAACCTAGTGCCTTTGTCACTAGATTTACCGACTTTTACACCCCTTTAGTGAGTTTTCTTCATGAAAGTAACTAGCCACAAATCCAGTGACTTTTTGGACGAACCTTAGCAGCTTTCCGTAGAAGTGAGTCGCCAGTAAGCGTCAAGGGTGAGCACGAGGTCGGGCTTTCCCCCCGTAGGATCACCTCCCCACGTGTCTCGTAAAATTGACTGAACAGCTTGTGCATAGACGTGAATGAGCCTGTAACGTTCCCTCTGAGGGACAAGTAAGTATAGATGGAATCGCAGCACAGCCGTTGTTTTTGATTTATGTTTATGATGATTTTGAGGATGTCACAGGTATCACATCTGTTTTTTTAGCAGCAGACCTGCATCTGGGAAATGACCCGGAAGTGACTGCTGATTAACATATTGTCTTAATGGGCCATGTTTCAGTCACCGTTTCATACTTGTTCCATCGTCTGACAACAGAAACAGAGAAAACATGAAAATGAGATACGCTTTAATGGGAGATGCCTTCGAGGATTCTCAGTCTTCCAGGTCCTGGTATTTCTAAGTGCTTAGCCCCCAAAGAGCCATTTGTAAATCTGTATTCTCAGTTTACAAACTGTTCTCAGATTATAAACTGTTCTGTTTTTTATTCACAAAAAGGACCAGGCTGGGGGGGGGCATAAACAACTGAAGCAGTGAGAGCTGTATAATGACAAATATCATAGATGTTGTTCTTGTTTGGTCTGTGTGTGTGTGTGTGTGTGTGTGTGTGTGTGTGTGTGTGTGTGTGATGACAGACTCTCAGCGTGAGACAGTCGAGTTAAGGTCTCCTTCGCTCAGATCAAAGACACTGCTGACAATAAAAGAACAGAGAGAAAGTGAGGGAAACGCAAGTGCTTATCAGAGAGAACGGCAGGAAGGCAGAGAGGAGGGAGGCTGCTGCTTGTAAATAGAGAAAAAAGTCAGACGGAGAAAGAGGGAGGGAAGAACTAGGCGACAAAAAGGGAAAGAGTGAGTGACTGAAAAGAGAGAAGACAAACATTTGCCCAAAATACATCTAACCACAGAGTAGAGAAGAAAAAAAAAACCTCTCCAAACGTCCAATTTACCCCTAAACAAATAGTAATTGACGTAACATGATGTAAAGTGACGTAACGTGACGTGACGTGACGTGACGTGACGTGACGTGACGTGACGGACGCGGACGTGGCGTAATGACGTGGCTGGCGTGGCGTGGCGTGACAAGGATGTGGCGTGACGTTACGGTTCCCAGCAGATGTCCAACGTATCGGGGCGCTAATAGAAACTCTTCAAGCTGCTGTCGAGCGATCCCTCCATCCTATCCGTCCATCTGTCCGTACTATCGTCCGTCCAGTCCATCCCATCAAATCCGTCCGTCGTCGTCCAAGTGCGTAATACAGCGTCCATGCCCTATAGAACTCTGACCTGACCTGAATCACGTAACGTCCGTTGCCTCACGGATGTTTTTACGGCGTCAATATTTGCCCTGCGGACAGGGCAGTCCATCTCAAGGTAATTTCGTAAATTTGATTCGCCTCGCGGCATTGTCAAGGGACAGTGTTTGTGACTCACTGTGCCGTCATGCGACCCACTGGCATTGGTCGGGTGTTGTGAACGTTTGTTAGCCTTAGACACAGGACACTTCTGTCCATTTTGTATCAGTAGTCCTTCAAAATAAAGTTGTCTTGTGGCGTCTTTGTCTTTCCTAAGTTTTAAATTGTATTTTAAAAAAGAAGGCAAACATAAAATGACCATCCAACATGACAGCGATGGTTCGACTTTAGTCGCCATAGTTTGCGGGATCACTCAGTTTTCCTCTGCAATATGAGATTCTTGCTGACATTTGACACGCACTCACTTTTGTGTTTCTCTTTCAGATTAAGTTGTTTTTGATCATCTGGCATATTTATGAATTTTTTTTTTTACTACAACCTGATCCTCTGACAGCTCAGAGGCCCCGTTGCCACGTTGCCCCGTTGCCCCGTTGCCCCGTTGCCCCGTTGCCCTTTTGCCCTTTTGCCATGTTGAATCTTCCACACAGCTCCCCACCCCTCCTCCGTCTCCAGTCCTCGGTTTCTGCATTTAGAGCCGACGGTCCTCTGCTCTGATGTTTCGACGATCCGGGGAGGATTAAAGAGCCGTGGGCTTCTGAGCGGAGTGTCAAGCTGTGTCTGGCGTTGGTTGCTGGACTGGGAGCTCGGCGGTGGGACCTGATCCTCTGGGCTGCGGAGAACCACACTTATCGCACAGAGGCTTATTAAAGCCCGAGGAGACACAGGAGCACACACACACACACACACACACACACACACACACACACACACACACATAGGCACACACACATAGGCACACACACATAGGCACACACACACACACACACACACACACACAGGCACACACACACACACACACACACACACACACACACACACACACAGGCACACACAAACACACATCCACACAACACAGAAGCACACATACACGCATTTGTTAACACAACAAACACACACACAGTAACATGCACACACACTCACACAAAACACACACAACAAAACTCACACGCACACACAACACACTTACACATCTACACAACACACACATACACACGCACACACAGGCACGCACAACACACATGCATGCACATACACAGCACACACACTCATACACAGATCCACTAGGGTAGGTAGCAATGAGAAAAAAAAGGCGACCAAAAGAGAAATGAAGACATACAGAGCACACACAGAAAAAATACACACGCACAGACACACACATGCGCCAGCGCTGTTCACACTTTTACAAGTGTGTACACCGCTGGCGCACGTGCACGTACATCAGTATTAGGGACGCACATCTGCAAAGAGTCTGAAGGGTGAGATAAAGTGTAATCTGTCAGTGCCTTGCTCGGGGGCAGGGCTGAACTTTTAAACGTCTATTCACTCTGAGTCCTTCTCACTTCTGCCGCTCAGCCGTCCGACTGACTCCGGGCCTGACTCCCTCTGTCTGTCGAGACTCTCACGGCGCTTTGGTTAAAGTTAGTGAAGGGTCGTGGTCTGGTTTAATACAGAAAAAAAGACTTCAAGTGCAGCGTGTTTGTTTCCGTTGGACTCAAACCACTTTCTTTGCCTTGACAAAATGTTTTTGTTGCTTAAACCGAAACCAATCATTTGCTTTGTCTTCCCATCATCCACTGCGACCACCTCCTGGTGACAGCCGGCTATTACGTTTTCCTGAAAAGTATTTACTGTTGCAATTTAGTTTCATGGAAAAGCAACGTCCAGGACACAGGGTTGGATATTTATGACAGATATTGTTGCATTTTCCTATTAAAGAGTGCATTGTCCTTTACGGCTACAACTAATTATTGTTTTCATTATCAATTAATCTACTTATTATCAATCATTTTGTCTATTAAATGTCAGAAAATAGGGAGAAATTCCCAAAACCTAAGGATAATCAGTTTGATATCAGATCTGACAAAGAAAAAACAGTGAATGTTTTGAATCTCTCCTTAAATAATTAATTGATAATCAAAATAGTTCATTGAAATTTCTGTTAATCAACTAATCACTGCAGCTTTTCTGACCTTAACAGTGTTAATCTTTGATTTATGTTCAATCCAGCAAGCCTGGGGAGACACAGGAAGACACACACACAGCTACACACAGCCACACACACACACACAGACACATACACACACACACACACACACTCACACACAACCATGTGACACCCACTGGCCAACAAAGACTGTATCTCATGTCCAATGTCCATGATTCTGCTATTATGATGTAGAATGTTTCCTAGGTTCAATATGCAAACATAGTAGAATTTAAGTTAATCAGCAAATTAACCTAAAAAATATCCATATCAAAATAACTATAGATTAGGTGGAGATCAATAATTAATTAGAGACATTTTAGAAAATCACTGAAAATTTTGATTTATTTTCAGTAAGACTCACTCTCACACACATGCTTCATACACACAGCACGCACAATAATAGACAGACATGAAATACACACACACAAACACACACGTGCACACACACACACACACACACACACACACACAGAGGTAAAGGTAGCAGCTGGCGTCATCTGGGAAAACAGGAAGCATGTGATCAAAGCTGCGTGTTGCCAGTCAGTTTACTGTTTGATGTGAGCTCCGTCAGGTTGGGACAGGATCCTCTGAGGGTCCTTCAACCAGATCCTGCAGAGAGAGAGAGAGAGAGAGTGAGAGATAGAGAGAGAGAGAGAGAGAGAGAGAGAGAGAGAGAGAGAGAGACAGACAGAGAGAGGTTTAGAAGTCCCTATAATAAAGCTTTTCACCAGGAGAAGCCAGATCATTCACACATCATCACCCAAAGCAAAAAAGACACTTTCGAAGACAAACAGCCCAATGAAAGTGGCCCAAACACAGAAAATTGTTCTTTCTGATCAGAAATGAATAATCACCCCCCACAACAGAGCATAACCCCCCCCCCCACACACACACACACACACACACACTGTCCAAATATGTCTGAAATCCCGCATATTGTCCAGTGAATGATAATCAGCATCTTCCACTCTCAGACGGGCCTTTCAGCACCGGGAGAAGCTCCACACTGCCAGTGCCCTGAACCTGCTTCCTGCACGCCAGCCATCTGGGCAGAGCCAGAGTTCAAGTTCATCAGTGTATGTGCAGTTTTTCGTTTTTTATCATAGTATTTGGGGCCAAAAATGAACAAGCCAAAACAAAACACTTCGCCGAGACCCTGAAACCAGCCTTTTAAAAGCTCAAACACTGCCACCAGCCGGGGACACTGAACAAATATATTCTAGGGTCTCAGGCTGGGAACATAAAATACATCCCTCCCCCAGCTCTGGATTCAGGTGCGCTCTGTATCTGTTTGTAGCTATTGCCCCGGGCACGACCCTTGACTGGAGGTCAGTTGTGGGCCTTTCAACAGGCAGCTTGTACAGGGATGGCCAGCTGCCCCTCAGAGAAACATCTGGACCAAAAATCAGTCCACCTCGATTCCTTCACCCCTGCCAACGAGCACAGGTGAGGGGGGCTGTGAAGGATAACAGCTGACCACCCCCTTTCCTGCCCCCCCGAACATCTGGAGTGACAGAGAGACCACTGGTCACAGAGAGCGAGAGAGAGACATCCTCTGCGAACGCTCTCAGGGTTTGTGGCAGGGCAGCACAGACTTCCTCCACCACTCGGTGTATCAGCCTGATAGAGGTGATGTTGCTCTTCTTCGCCAGGGTCTCCGTGGATGTCGCCGTCACCTTCATCAGGTGTCCCGGTCTGAGGCTGGCTCGCGGGCTGGCGGGCTGCAGTGTCTGAGTCCTTATGCTGCTGTTGAAAAAGAAAGGTTCCTCGAAAAACCACATGCCGGGAGTCTCAACTGTGTTGCGTGCAATCCTGAAGATCTGCCATGACTTCAGCACAGAGCTGTAAAAGGTGTTAGTCCACTAAGGTCCACAGTCTCTGGTTGTAAAAGGAAAAGCTGTTCATCATAGCCCAGTCGCTCATCTCTCCTCAGCACCAGACGAGCTGTGTCGAACCAGCTTGGAGTGGATGTCGATCAGCCCCTGTCCCCCTTCAACCACTGGCAGGTCGAGGGCTTCTACGCGGGTCCAGTGTTGACAGTGAACATCTTCCTGACTGGAAACAAAGATATAAATATCGTCTGCATAAACCGAGACAATAGGAAGACGGTCAAGGTTGGAGGACCCAGGAAGTCTCCCTAATAAAGACACCACTCTCAGCCAGGTGATGAACATGAGACTCATCCTTCAAGAACACAACCACTGCTCCGTTCATTCTCGATGCAGGGTTCAGCCGACAGCCAACAGAACCTGCTCCACGTTTATGTTATCGTCCGGTGGGACTATCCTCACTCCAGGCCGGATAGACGGACAAGACCCGACAAATTCACCCGTCGCTCAGCAAACAATGTAGGAAAAACTTACCTGATCATGCACATACAGGTGAAAAGTTTAGAAGAATGACAGGGATGGAAAAAACAATTCAGAACTCTGCACCACTCGCACGTCCACCACCCTCACTCACACTCACACACCAAACAGGAGGAGAGAGAGAGAGAGAGGGAGAAAGAGAGAAAACACTTCAACAAAAAAACCCCAGTGTGATTCTTATATTAATGTTCCTCCAACGTATTAGCTTCTTTTCTCTTACTGAACTTAAAATGGAAACGTGGGGCAAAGGGGCTCACTGAGTGTTTTCCATGAGCACGTAACCGACGTGAATCATATGCTAATGGGCTTCACAGTCACAGAAGTCACCGGATCCCGACCCAGCAGAGCGACGTGTCAAGGACCTGACACCCGACGGCTGCACAGCTGTCTGATAATGAGCCGCGTTAGACAGTAGACAATTAAGTAAAGCTAAAACAGGTCAAAATGTCACCTATCACTTCGAGTCCTCCCACATATTAACTAGTATAGAAAAATTACGTCACGCAATCAGATAAACCTGCACAACATTCGTTGAACATTTTTAGAAAAAGTTCTTAATTACTTTTTTGGAACCTTTGCACCTGCAGACAACAACACACTTACTGAAAATGCTGCTTCGCACTCTCAAGTAACACACGTGTCAAACTTCGCCAGAATAAACTCCAGCGTACAGTAAATACTAAGACATGTACCTCTAAATATAGTACGAAGACGCGCTGCCTCCCTGACACGACAAATGTAGAGTCAGCGGGGGGGTGGGGGTGGGGGGGCAAGATGAATCAGAAACCGACTGACAGCTTTGATTTAGTTTATCTGCACGTCCACATGGCGAAACATGCAGAGAGAGGAAAAACAAGAAGAAATGTAAACTGGAGCGAACAAAAGAGAATCCTTAAGGGCGAAAAACATCTCTCCGCAAAAAGAGAATGGGGGGGGGGCGGTAATACGACAGCAACGAAAGAGAATTGGAAAACAGAGCCCAAATGACATCAAAAACCCGGCGCAGATCGAGACTGGTACACAAATAAATAATAAATAAGGAGTCAGGCAAGTAAAGATGGTGAAAAGCGGAGAGGGACAGTGGATATGAGCCGCGGAAATCCATCGCTCTATCGGCTTGGGCGGATGGAGTGTGATGCTCAGCTCTTACCCCGAGATTCACACGCTCGACCCCTATTTGAACAGTGGTGTGTATGAGCGTTTTTTTTAGTTTCTTTCTTTTCTCAGAGGGAACCAGGGCTCCCGGTTATGACGTAACGTGACGTGCAGCCGCGGTCACGCCGTTGGACCTGCAAAACCGTGAAGTTCTGGTCGACAACAACAGATTTGTCTACCAATGGCAATCCATTAATGGCATCCATCCAGCAGCTGTCAAGATCTCTCCAACCTAGCGCCACCATCATTAGGATACGGTGTCTGCAGGGGCGGAGCTAGACTCTCAGTACACAGGGGGCCATACACCCCCCCCCCCCGATATAGTTTGATCCAATACATCCTATTCATACACAGAAAAGTTTCACTCACTGAGCCAAGCAGCTGAGCTATGTCTAAGTAAAATGTTTTAAATTTTTGTTTTATGAGCCTTGACTGCTTCTGTGTAACAGATTTAAATACGCGGCCTTGGAAACCTGAATCTCTTGAGCTCATCTTGATCAAGAATTCACTGCTTGTGTTGGGCATTGTCTTATTAGTCTGTAAATAGAACACTTGTCTTTCAAATGCTATTTGCAAAATCCAGTTGTTACCGTTTCAGAATCATACAGTGCTGTGGTTCATTTCTGAGCAGTTGTTTTATTTGATTTTTTTTTTTATCTCATTCTGTAAGTACTTTATTTATTGTCTCACTAAATCCTTGATTGCAATGAGTGGAGGCAAAACTTAAAGGCTTTTTACTTCATTTAAAGTCTGGTCAAATTCGTCTAAACTAACTTTACAGAGACATTCAAAATCAAGAGTTTAACACTGTGTTTCAACTTAAACTTGTAGAAAAAGAAATTGGTAAAACTTAGAGATGAAGACTTTTTAATGTTGAGGGTAACTACAGCAGCACATGGGTGGAAATGCAGCATGTCACACTTACGCGTAAGGTCAAACTCCGATGGGCTACTTTGTCGTGTTTAAAAGGATGTTGCTTGTTGACGGCAGCTGCCGAGCTCTTATAATCCATGTTGAGGTTTCCTTTAGGGAAATGGATTTGCTGTAAAACAGGAATTGGTCAAAGGAAAATCTTGATTTTGCTTTTGATATCCACTTATAAGATTATAATCTAAATATAAGCTGAGCCTGAGTTCACTCGCTGCAGGGGTTTCAGACACTTATCTACAATTTTCACAATCACAGACAGGTGTAATGTTGCACATCTGTATATCTACAAAACTGCGCATCCTTGAAAATGCCATGGGTCGGATCGTGGGACCGCCGGCGGGAAAAGTCCGTGCAACGGATTCTACTTTCTCCCATTCCATAGGCCTTTGTCACAACATGTCGCGGTAGGAGAGGCGCACGTGTTACGGATAACGTCAAGGATGGTTCCTGATGGTGGTGGAGACGCTGGGCGTTCCCCGGCCCAAAAATGTGAGAATGCACCGGCAGCAGGCGTCACAGTAGCTGGGGTGTAGCTTGTTATTAAAGTTAGTCGATAAACCAGTGGTTCTCGAAAATCCAGGGGCTATCTGGGGTCTCCTTTTGTTGTTGCTGTGTGAGCCCGACAGCCGAGCAGAAGCTGCATTGATTGCCCACCGTGCCAGCAGAGTGCGTGCCGTCCATACAAAGAGAAAAGGCTGCAGAGGACTGACTGAGCTTGTATATACAAGACCATGTTACCCACCCCTGCTCACCCACGTCAGTCTCTCTGCATCCACACACAGGCAGCAGCAAGGGTTGGGGTTGGTCAGGAATTAAATTGGTTACATTTTGTGATTTTTTTTTCCTGATTTGGGGCTGGTAAAAAACAAACAAACAAACAAACAAAAAGAAAAACCAATTCCCAGCTGAAGCCCTGGAAGTTGGCTCACAGATGGTTTCAACATGGAGGACAGAAGGGGGCGCTCTACATACATCTGTTGACGAACGGTTCAGCACCAGCGCCGACGGACAGCGACAGGCTGGGCCACTGTCTCAGCACCATGTCTCTCCTCCACGGGAATAACATGAAAAACAGACCTATTCAAACACAAAATACAAAAGAGAAAGGCTATAACACCACAGGCGGTCAAACAGGCTGCGGCTCAGGAGGCAGAGCGGGTCGTCCACCGACCGGAATGTCGACGGTTCGATCCCCCGGCTCCTCCGGTCCAGAAGTCGAAGTCAAACTGATGTATCGTCGGTGTGTGTAACACTGCTGTGTGAATGTGGCAGTAGTGTAAAAGGGGTTCGAGTGGCTGAAAAGACTAGAAAAGGAAAGGTTATGGCAGGAGGCGTCAGTTGTTTTTCACCATCTGGGGACCATGATTTTCTAGGAACGTCGGATATCTGGGGCCAATTTTGTGCCAGTTCATCGAGTAGATGTTGAAGTATTTCACAGAGTAGATGAAAACTTTTACTGGCATGACCCGGTCAGTGGTGTTCATCATCTGGGGACCATGAATATCTGGGCAAAAGTTAATGGCAATTCATCCAGTAGTTACGATGTTTCAGTCAGCACTAGATTGACAGACCGACATTGCCCCCCCCCCCCCAACATCCTTATTTACTAGTCCAAACAAGTAAATAAGGATGTTTATGGTTATAGTCTTACTAATGTATAAATTCCATAAATTCATCAACATCAAGGAGGAAAACCCCACTTCATCTCTGATGATCCTGCCTGGATCCAGTGCACTGGGGGTATGTGAAGACACAGCGCCGACAGTGTAAAGATGAAAACAGAGGATGGGTCAGGGTGAGGGTGTGTTTATTGATTGTTCCATTTAGAAAAACTCATGCTGCGACAAAGAAGAGAAAATATATCAAACGTGGAGCTTCCCTTCCCCTGCGAACCTTCCACTCAGCGCGCAAATGGACTTCGATTCAGACGCTCACGTTTCGGAGACCACATCTGTGTAAAGCAGTCATCACTCAACGGCCCCAGCTGTTCATTGGTTCAGTCCATCTCAGGCCACATGTTTCTCTTCCCTCTTTTTATTTTTTAACGTGACATCTGACAGCTTGGCCTGCCTCCAATGAGTAGATGACACTTAATAACATTAGCGCACAGCCCATCCACTCATTTATTTATTTCACGTCAAAAATACCCATCACCTCTCACAGTAACTGCATTGCAGCGGTGCGTACGGAGAGGGGGATGGAGAGCCATCGCTCTTTCCATACCCTCACCCCCCTCTTCCTCCTTCTCCGCCCCCCTCCTCCTCTTCCTCCTCCTCCTCCCTCCTCTTACTTTTTGTCTCTCTCCATCCGCCCAGCGCCCGGGACGGATGGCTGTATGAATGGGTTCAGAGAGGAGGAGGCGTTAAGATGAATGGGGTAGTCGGCTCCTCGGGGAGAGTCTGAGGGTGGAAATGGGCCGACGGAACCGACAGGAACAGCTGATCGAGAGCGACTGCTTCGGGGGGGTGAGGGGGTTTTGGAAAATAAAAATCGTAGTGATGGAGCTCAGAGTTTAAATGAGGTCCCTACCATGCACTTATGTACTGCATCAGAACCAGTCGCCGCTTTCCCGAACGTATGAAAGGAAAGGAGGTGGAGTGACAGTTAAATTAAAATAATTTGTAAGACATTCAGCGTCCGTGCGTGACGTCCTCTGCCAGAGCTGCAGGCAGTTGCTTATTCACGCAGTTGAATGGAAGTGGGCCCTTTGGACTCCTATAGCAACTAAGTGCAGGAACAGAGTTGAGAAACACAGTCAATCTTAAAACATTATTACTTCTATTGCCACCAAATCTGGAAAAAAGACACAAATTTTTGCCAAATTCGACCCAGAACTGATTCTCTCTTTTGTTTTGCACATGAAAAGACGACAGCCTTTCTCTTATTATCATTTAATAATGTGCAACTGTGCATCCCCATCTCTTAGAGACTCAGAAGCTTAAATACTTTTCCACTAATTTGCAACAACAAATACATTTTGAAGAAGCTTAATGCTCCTTATCAAAGTGCACAGATATTTAATGAACATGTCTGACAACTTTCAAGTTGTTCACACAGAGATTATCTGCAAAAACAGTCCTGGACAATATGTTTAACTTGTAACCTGCAATATTGTTTGCAATAATATATCTGCTTGTAGTAATTAAAGAATGATTAATGTTTTTTATGGTTATGGTTTAGATCATCAAATCAGTCGCTTAAGGTTCAGACCACAGTTTTAGTTAAATATCAAAGAAGTAAAGTGACGAGACGCAACATGTACATTTTATTAAGATTTAAGCAAAACCACTATCTTTTCCAGCACTTTAACCAAAAACCTTTTGTTGCTTATGAACCCAATGCCAATGCTTGAACTGTGACACATCTGTCACATCTGTCACATCCTTTCTCTGCTTTTTTCAGAGCTTTAGTTAGTCAAACGTTCATAAATCCTTAGTAGTCTGCATTTCACATCTGTTGTGATCCAGCCAACACTTTGCATGACTGAGAAAGAAATAACTGAGCAAATCTTAACTTTTAAAAGTAAAATGACAAAAATGCTAAGAAAAAAAAAAACACGCAGACCAGAGAAAAAAGTGGGGGAAAAAAAAAGTCTTTCAAACAGAGAAACGACAGCTGCTTGAAAGAGCGACAGGTAAGATGAACTGATAAACAGCCAGAACGGGATGGATGATTAAAACCGAGGGAGCGAGACAGTGGACGGAATGATGGACGTGGTATAGGGAAACGGATGATAAAATAAAAGCCACAGATGGACGATAGGACTGAGTCAAGGGAGACGGACAGGAGACACAAAGGAGGTTCCGATTTATTTAAGAGGCAATGAACCGATAAATCAAACCGAAATAAACGGTCTGGAGGACGGACGGGAGGCAAAACAGAATCAAAGAGAAAAAGGAAAGATGACGGCGAGATGTTCCCCGCAGGTCAGAGATGATGGGGAAAGAGCAGGCGAATGATGAGTGAGTGTTGTCGTCCCAGAGCATGATGGGACGTCGCCTTGATAGATCAGAAACAGCTGGAGGAGCTGGAAAAAAAGGAGGAAAAAGGCGTTTAGGTTGCAAAAGTATACGACGAATGAAATTTAAAAAAAGATCACAAAAGCAAACGGGACGTTATTAATAAACAGCGATCAAAGACCCGTTTTCCGAGGGTTTATGGCTTTGCTGTGTTTTCTGGGCTGTCACCGGAGACAATGTAATTAATCAGTGACAAAATTTCCACGAGGCCTGTGGATGCGACATCAAATGTCATCGTTTTCCAGGGAGAAATAACGTGACGACAGCTGCGCCTGCCCCTTGTGGCGCTTTAATCCCAGATTCTGCACGTTGGTATTTAAGTATTTTTGAGAATTTTTAATTGTTTTTAGCATTTAAGTAGTTCGCTTGCATGAAACTGGGAAACGGAGAGTGAACCCATAATTAGCACAATATGTTCTCACTGTAGGGTTTAGATTTCAGCCCGACTTCACTGGAGACCAGACTTAATATAAAAAAATGTAATAAAATGTGACGTACTAGAGAGGATGAATTTTTAGAATATTAGAATATTGCATCAGGTTCAGAGAAGAAGCAAAAAAAAAAAAACCCTATAAAAACATAAACAGCATCACATCTGTATTATGTGTTTATTAAAATATAAGCTGCAGTTAATTACTCTGAAGTGCAATCTGTGAATGTTTTTCAAAATAATCCTGAAGAGTGGTGAAAAAAGAGGAAGAGGAGCAGAAAATAAGAGACGGAGAGGAGGCTAGAGGAGGAAAAGCTTATAACCTCACGGTAACCAAAGGGAGGAATAAGAGAGATGGATGAACTGACAGATGAGTTTAGTCCATAGTCCATAATCAACAAAAAGAGAGAGAGAGAGAGAGAGAGAGAGAGAAACTGGGGAGGGGAGGAAAAGGAATTAAAAAAGACATATAAATTGAGAGATGGAGTGAGCGACAGGCCCAAGCTTTTAACCCCATAAAACATTGGGAGGGGAAAACGGTGAAAGGTCATCCTGGGGGGGAAAAAAAAAGATGAGGGTAGCTTTTAATCCAACAGGCGCCCGTGAAAAGTGGAGAGACACCAGATGGAGGCGGATTTAACGGTGGGAACGACAGATCGGGGAGAAGAAAAGGAAGAAGGGAACCTCACGTCGCCTCGTGAAAAATGGTTTAGACACTGCACAAACGCTCGAGCTGTCACATCGTGACCCAATAAATAACAGAATTATAGCAAGGGAAAGGTAAGGAAGGGGACGTGTGAGCCTCGCTCTGAACACCCGACGGAAAAGCCGAGCGGTGGGGTTGTTTTTCTAACTCTCAGGGCGGCCGGGGGCTCGTGCACCGACGGCGAGGTCGGCAAGGTCACGGCTACGCCGAGCAGCAGAGGGCGGAGACGCGGAGCAGGACGTCAGCCGGGGAGGCGGGACCAGCCTTTGTCCTTCTCCTTCGCTCGACGGTGAAGAGCCAGAGACGAGCGGGACGAGAAGTTTTAGTGAGATAAACCAACGTCACCACGACGTGTCGCCCTTCGAACCCCATCAGGATCAGGCCGGTTTCGTTGAAACCATTCATTAAAATTTAGCAGCACGTTGGGCTTTTATTAAATAGCTGCACTCATTAATATAACTACTTACGTAATAGCAGGGACTTTTCCTGCATAAGCATTTGAATAATGTTAAGGTTTACGGTTATGGTTGAGTTATTTACCTCCATCACCATTTACCATTTATAATATACTGTGTTAAAGCAACTTAAAAATTTGCCCTTAATGAAAAAACAGTCTTTGTAAAACTTCATCCCACCTAATTTTAATAGTATTGAATGCTCATGAAGAGATAATATTCCCCTTCAAAAGGCGTTTAAAGTTAAGTTTTGTGATTTTCCGTTTGTTACATCAATTCAACCATGAATTGATGTAACAAGTACTTCATGTGTATCCAAAGCCTGATACGTCTCATTCCTCTTTGCCACAGAGCTGAATCTTTTTCAAAAAAGCATTTTAAACACATCATTGAGTCACACTGTTGCTCTGGGTGACATGTTCCTTCATTACACACACAAACCCACACACACACCATAAAATCTCACACAGACCATCCCGCTGCCTGAGATACTCGCTAAGGCCGCGAACGTGGATTAATCTGACACTGAAAATCATCCCCAACGAATACATCATTCCCTCCTGTAGCTCTTTCTGTGAAACGCTGCAGTTACTCAACTGTTTTAGGTAATTCCTGAGCTTTTAATAAAACAGTAAACCCTTTAGGGACAGCCAATAACCAACGATCCGCTCTCCCTCAGAAATGATCTCCATGATAAGCGATTAATACCCCGACAGCTGACCCAGGTGACCCAGGTGACCCAGGTGACCCGGCTGATCCGGCTGATCCGGCTGCTCCGGCTGATCCGGCAGAGCTGTGGCTGGCAGTTGAGTCAGTGGTTTCACTGGTCAGCTGCCAGTTGGAAAGTGTGAAGACACACGAACAGCAGTTTGAACAAATAATCAGAGGTTTAAAAGTTGAAAAAAATAATAATACATAAATAAAAAGGTTTCCAAAAGTGGACGACAGTCAATGTGGATCAAGAGCAAGTTTTAATTAGAGGAGATATGTAAATAAAGTATAGAATATATGGAGAGATAACTGCCCGTCTGTAATGGACATTGTAAACATACCGAGTCATCTGTGAGTCTGTGGCTCCAATGGGCTGAAGCAGCAATAAAAAAACAAGAAAACAAAAAACAGAGTTAGGAGCCAAAAAACTTGGAGAAAATCACTGTCTTTTCATTTTGGCAGAGCCCAACACACACACACACACACACACACACACACACACACTCATCTTACACTAGTGGTGAGGATACTCATTAACGCATTCCCCCATAACGCTCCTTACCTTCACCTTAACCTAACACACAATTACGCCCAATGGAGGTCACAAAATGAATGTTGAGTCAGGGTCTACGCAGCAAAGACAATGTCGACACTTTCTTTTTTCTCTGGTCCCCCTGGTGGCGACATGTATGTATAGCCCTATTATAATTATTATAATTATTGGTTTAACTGCTATTTACCTGGTTCTCACCTGAACCCTAAACCGAAACCAAAATGTCCTCACAAAGCCAACATTTCCTGACAAAGACGGTTTCAAACCAGAATTTGTCCACACAGCCCTGGAAAGACATACTCACACAACCACCCACACAACCACACACACCCACACACACACACCAAACACACACCATTGACCATGTTGTATACTTTTTCGTGGAAGACTGTAATGGCACACACAACACACGCACAAACACACACACAAACACACACAAAAACACACAGCGCCGCATCCTGGATTCTATCTAAACCCAGATGTGTGTGGAGTTTGGAAGTTGCAACAAATAAATACTGAGCAGAGTGATCACACACTGTAACCGGCCTCTCGGGGCGAAGGGGCTGGAACATCTGAAAGGAGTAGTCGATGACTGCGGTATTACCGCTATCGCCTTGATTGGACACAACCCTGATTGTTATGCGAAACTTCCCTTTTCAAACATCTGGTTTTGGAAAAAGGATTTTTTTTTGAAGATAAACGATGAGACTGTTGGGACTGTTGATTCTCTGGAGGATTTTTTTCTTTTTCCCTTGACAAAAGCGAAACATGTTGTGCTTCTATTGAAACGCAGTGGTCCAGGTGTGACCACTTCATCCTGTTTTGTCAGTAGCACGTTGACACATTCTACCATCAGTCTCTTTTCTTTTTTTTTTCCAACCTATGATTCCACACACTCTTGCAGGCTCAGTGAGAGCATGTCCTGTCATCAGATATTACAATACAATAAAAAGTATTTTATTGTATTATTTGATTCCACCTTTTCAAAAGAAACCTATCCAGAAAAACAAAAAAAAACAAAAACAGTTGTCTTGGACTAGTATTTTAGTTTCAGTTGTGTTTGACCGTTCATCTCCCTAATGTGAGCATGTTGCTGACATGTTTTACAAAACTACAACCCAGTATTGGCAGCGGGTATGATAACAGTAGCCACACACACACACACACACACACACACACACACACACACACACACGCACACACACACACACACACACACACACACACACACACACACACACACACACACACACACACACACACACACACACACACACACACACACACACACACACAGGTGAAAACACCCACAAAAAGTCATTTTGCATGTATTATGCATGTATTACCAGACAGTCATACCCAAATTCATTGTATTTGTTCACACACACACACGCACACACACGCACATGCACTCTTTCCCCTTGACAGGAGGGAGGGTGAGCCAGCAGCAATTAGCAGAACAGAGGTTTTTACTCAGCGGGGGAAGCAAAACTCGTTTAGCAATCACATTACTCTGCATAATGCTCCACAAATGGCATGCTAATCATATGCAAATGAGATGCTAATTGAGCGGATTCAATTCCGACCAACAGATGGTTCCTGTACTGCTGTAATGGAGCCTCTGATGGCAGTGAGGGAAGTGTGTGTTTGCGTGCACATGTGTGTGTGTGTGTGTGTGTGTGTGTGTGTGTGCGTGGGAGGGGGGTTATATCTGAAATTGACAAGAAAGAAAGAAAGAATGAGACATTTAAAAAAAAGAAATAAAGTCTGAAAGTGAATCAGAGACGATCTGAGCGGAGGAGAACCGGTGAGAATTCAGCGGTGAGATGCGGTCGAGAGGATGGAGCGAGTCAAAGGGAAAGTGAACTGGGTGGGATGACGTGAACGAGGGAGCGTGGCGTTATTAAGCTATACACAATACCTCCATAATGCATTAGACGGCGCTAATATCATCATTCATACATCACGATGTATATATGCTGTGCACAGTGTACTATACTTTTTATTGCACTGATATCAAATTATTATTATTATTATATAATATATAATTATTATTATATATTATTATCATGTACAAAGTTTATTGTTTGCATTATGCTGCTGTATGCTTTTATTGCACTAATATTATCTCTCTCATATCATTATCATTATTATCATAACATGTCAATCTCATTTTTCCATTTACACATCATTTTATTAGTGGTATTATAATAGCAGCACCATGAGCTTATGTTTGTTTTTTTCACATTTCTTTTTGGTTTTTAATATTGTTGTTACTTTTCTGATTTCCTGAATTGTGCTGGTTGTGCTCGTGCCACTCTACTCGCCCCGGAAAATTGACCCTCAGAGTACAAATAAAGTGTTTTGATATTTAATTGAATTAAACTGACTTCAGCTGTGGCAGAGGAAGGAGACGAAAAGGATACAGAAACAGGATATTTAAATTTGATTATAAAAGTTACACCACAAAGCCCCACTAATCAATATCTTATACTACTGCTGAATCAGGAACTCTGCTTCCGTCTTAGTGCCCTCTCCCACCCCGTTTCCAGCGGCAACAGGCAGCTTAATATTAGTGCCTTGATCTGACCGAATACAATTTATGAAATACAAAAAATTATCTGACACGCATTCTGAATATGTTTATATGTCGGGCAAGTGGGGTGGATGGCCTGTACCTACATAAGCCTCGGTACCATTCACTGCTATTCTCCCGTCTGCTCCCATGCCTCCCCGTCGGTCCCTCGCTCACTCAAGTTTACAATCGCAGCCCCAACCCCCGACCCGTGGGTCTGAGCAACGGCTCGGAGTTGACATCGTCCGCTTATTTTCCAAACCGGCCTCTGTTAGCCCGCCCACGCGCTCCGTCCTCGGGTATGGACATTCTCCTCCGGTCCTCTCTCGGCTCAGCGCTGCTGGACACCGTTTGACCTCGGAGGCCTGAGACAAGCCCCGTATCATCGAGTACGTTTTTCCACTGCTCGTTAGCTGTAAATCCACCTACACCTTCTCAGATTAAAAGGTGCATGAAAAAAACCCTTTTTCTCCTTGGCCTCCGCTTCCTCCGACTGTGTTTTCTTCGTTGGAGCGAGGCCAGAGGGAAGTGACTCATCGAGAATTAACTCCAGATAAACACATTGGCTAAAAAGTGCTAAGAGACAGAAATGGAAACAAATGACAGGTCTACGTAACTGACAAGGGTCAGCAGACTGGAGAGATTAGATCCCACTTTTGATTAAATACATATTCATCAGTTCCTGTGTTTCTCTTTTGACTGAACAGATACAATATGCTGCATTTTCATTAACCGCATATTTGTTGTAGAAATTAAACTGGATGTGCCGTTGAGGATTTGCATTGCCTCCAAATGGTCTAAATGTTGCTTAGGAATCATTTTCACCTAGAAAAGAAAGGAAATTAAATGCATACATTGTGTTGAGTCTGAATCGAGTAAATGTATTACATTGTAGTAGAAAATATCAATGCAAGCCCGAGCTGGGGATGCAACTTTACCTTCTGTTTTCCTCACAGCCAACCTAGAACATTTCTAGCTTCGAAATATCCACGTACGTCGGCGGCTTTTGACACTCTTGGCCAGATGAGAGTTTTTTTTATCCTGGCTCACAAATACAAGAGACCCAAGGATAGTTGGAGAACCATGACACCATCAAGCAATTTTTTTTCCTCAGCCCCTCATCAGCGTGCACCTAGAAGCTGTGCTGCAAGCACTCGCCAGTGAGAGTGGACTGTCAATATACTGAATTTTATCAGTAATTAACTCTGACACGGTGAAAATGTCTCCAAGAAAAGGGAGCGGCGAGACTGTCAGACGCAATTGACCTAATGAGTCGCAATCTGTCACATTTCGAGAAGCCGGCTTGGTGGTAAATTAGAAACATCTGGGAACGTCTGTTTTTCGACCAGAGATCCACAGAGTGACGGGCCTTGCGTCCGGTGTATCTCCTAATGCGGGTGCTTTATTTATTCGGACTCAAGCGACAGGAAGAGCTAAACAACTGTCAGCAGCAGGTCCCGGATCGACAGACCGACAGCGCGACCTTTCCGGGGGGGGGGGGTAACAGCTCAAGCTTCTTTTTTTAAACACAACACTGACATGTAAAGTCGCCAGAGAATTCACAAAGTGAATTTTATATGTGTTTGTGAAGGAGCCTTATGTTTGTGCGACAGCAGGAATCGAGTTAGTAAGTGAGTGTGTTAGTTAGTTTCTGGGCGAGTAAACTCTGACGAAAGGCCTCGGAAGGAACCGAAACCTTAATGACTCCCTTCAAAACCATTGCAAATTTATTAAACGGAAAAAGAGGGAATATCCCATTGACTTAAGTATTCAGACTAGCTCAGGTGCCTACTGTTTGTCTTGATGATCTTTCAGAGGTTTCTACACCTTGATTGGAGCTCACCTGTGGTAAATTCAGTTGATTGGACACAATTTGTCTATATAAGGACCCACAGCTGACAATTCATATCAGAGCAAAAACCAAAGGACCAAATCAAAGGTTCAGAGGAAGGATTGTGTCGAGGAACTGATCTGGAGAAGGCTACAAAATATTTCTGCTGCACTGAAGGTTCCCAAGAGAACAGTGGCCTCCATTATCCTTAAATGGAAGATGTTTGGAACAACAAGTTTGTGGTTTGTGGCAGATCGGCCAGATGGAGGCCTCTCCTCAGTGAAAGACACATGGAGTTTGCAAAAAAAAAAAAAAACACATAAAGGACTCTCAGACCGTGAGAAACAAGATTATCTGGTCTGATGAAACCAAGACGGAACTGATGGCCTCAACTCTGAGCCTCATCTCCAGAGGAAACCAGGCAGCGCTCGTCACCAGCCCTATACCATTCAATGTGGAAGTGTGATGGTGGCAGCATCGTGTGGTTGGGATGCACACAGGACCTCAGGCTAGGTCAAGGGTTCACCTTCATACAAGACAATGACCCTATGTACAAAAGCCAAGACAAGGCAGGAGGGGCTAAGGTACGTCTCTGTAAATGTGCTTTACTGGCCCAGCGAGTCCTGACTCGAACCCAGCTGAACATCTCTGTGAGACCTGAATACCTTTTCACCCACATCCAACCTGACAGAGCCTGAGAGGATCTGCAGAGAATGAACGGCAGAAAATCCCAGAGATCCAGGTGCACGAAGCTTGTCACGTCAAACCCAAGAAGACCGGAGGCTGTAATCGCTGCCAAAGGGGCTTCGGCTCAGTACTGAGAAAAGGGTCTGAATACCTTTTTCAATGTGATATTTCAGTTTTTCCTTTTTAACCTCTTTTAAAATTCTGTTTCAGCTCTGCCATTATGGGATATTGAGTGTAGACTGATGAGAGAAAAAAAATTGTTCCTGGCAACTACCCCCACAACTTCTACGCGCACTGAAAACGATTTCGGCGAGACAAATACGCCATTCAACACGGATTGATCAGAGCAAGACAAAAATGAAATTGGGTAACATGATCAGAATGTCGGGCTGAATGAATGAAGCAAAACCAAATCAAGGAGATCGATGGACACATCTAGTAGAGGATCAGTCTCCGCTGGCAGCAGCGGCATCGCTTAGGCTCTGGCCAGAATGTAGAACAAAGTTTTAATTTGGAAGTTACATTTTAATAAATGAAACCATCTGATAATTCAAGGATGCACATGTCATTGTGAGGATCACACGTTAAATAAACTTTGACGGTAATAATAGCAACAGTAGTACCAGTAACAGTATGGACATACGGGTGTAAGCAGAGCTCACAGCACTGTATTGGCAAGAGCACCACCAGTACTGCTACAGTGGTAGTTCTTGTAGTATTGTTAGTATCAGTCATGTCATTATTTCTTTAAATTTAATTTATCATCACAAACTTCCCACTTGAATATTGTATTATTTGCTATTGTAATCTTAATATACTTTACAATGTATAATTATGGGCTTCCCACAGGAATCAGTGCACAGGTGCAACCTGCTTGAGCCCTTGAAGACACGAAGGGTGCAGACCCCAAACTTCGTTTCCCCCGTTTCCTGTATCCCTTTTAAATACTTCTAGACAACGCTTTTGTGATGATACTGGACGTGCAGCCGAGGGTCAGCTAAATTCTTTCTTTCTTTTAATATTTTCCAGAGCTTGCAACCACAAAATTGGCAGCGAGGGGACATATCATTCTCTTATTTGGTCTATAGATGATGCCATGTGACACATTCATCAGACGACTGATCCAGCAGCGGCGGTGGCACAGAGCTCCTGAGTGTTATCGTGACTGAAGTGTGTGTCTGTGAAGAGAGGATCCGCTGCTTTGCATGACTCTCTCTTCACGTCTTCTGGTTCGGTGCTGAATAATTTCTGATTTCTGCTGCTCATTAATGCAGAAGCTCAGTACGAGTCATGAAATATGCCTGCACGTGCACGCATGCACACACGCGCACATGCACACACACACACACACACACACATGCACACACACACACACACACACACACACACACATGCACACACACACACACACACACACATGCACGCATATGTACACACACATGTGCTTGTACATCTCTACTTGTGAGGACCCTCACTGACTTAATACATTCCCTAGCTGCTTGTACTAGCCTTAACCATCACAGTTACTCAGCCTTGCCGAGTCCTTTCCCTTTATCTTCAACTTAATTCTAATCTCAACATTTTACCATCAAACAGCCCTTGAAAGAACCGAGGACTTTTTCCAATTGTTTTTGCTTTTTTTGTTGTTTTTTTTTTTTTTGCAAAAACACCCAACAGTCCCAAAAACTTTCAAAAAAAACATCTTTCCAAAAGATGTCTTTTTTTGTTTAAAAAAAAAAAACAACTCCTCCCTCAAGGTCATAGACTCGATCGGTCCACACAAAGCTAGAAATACAGAGGCACATATACAATGTCATACACATAAAAAAAAAAGAAATACACTCACTCTGACACACCCTGACTTTTCATCATCGTAAGTATAGAAATAGAAGTGCCATTGCACACAAATCTACACAAATACACACAGCCTGTGTGTATGTGTGCGGCACACGGGCGGCATCACACTTATCCCTGCTCAGTGAAATTATTGATGACAGGTTCAGCAATTTGTCTTTTAAATGAGACACAAAAATATCTTTTCACTCCGAGGACGCTCACATGCAATTACGGCCGGTTTACTAATGATGCGAGGAGACGGACGGAGAGTTTCTGCTCTGTTTTATTCATCACGCTGGGTCGGTTCCCCTCCGGAAACGCCGCCGGACCAATCGCAGTCCGAGTTCAGCCATTCACGGGGCACACATCTGTTTCCCCTCAAAGACCTGACTCGGCGGATCGGTCGCTGATCTCCCCCGGAATAACAAAATAAAGGCATCTGCTCAGGTTAATATAATTAAGATAAGAAGTTGGTTCGAGTGCAGTAAAGATATCTATTATCCATAGGTCTAAATTATTTGTTTCATCCAATTCTACTTGAAATTAATAATGATATTAAAAAGGGGGGAAAAAAGTTGTGTTTTGCTTTCTGGAGGCAAAGTAATTTATTGAGTAGAGATGGAAAAACATAGCAGTTTTTGTTTGAATCAATTTCCACTTAATTTTACCGCTGTTGGTGGAAGTGTAATGTTTAGTTATTTTTAGTTACCATCGAGCGAATAGTTCCAGCTCCTTCCAGACTCCTTGGCTTGCTGTTCTGCTGGAGAGAATTAGGCCGACCTTCAGCAGCCAGCGTTTTTATCGGGGTAAATAGATTTCATAATAAAGGCAAAAAAGCAGGAGATTTTCATCGGGGGGCAGGTTGTGCATTATACTCTGCTTTAAAAGCCGCGTCCAAGCCCTGGAGCAGCGGCGTTTGTGGGGATTTACTTCAGCGCATGGTGAGAAAACAATGTACAATGGAGTTATATGTTCATATAACTTAATCTGTGACACACTGTGATGACCAAAATATCCAGACTGCTCACAAACAAAAAACCCCCACAAACATGGGAGTTTAAAACCGACTTCCAATATTTAAACCAGCTTGGTCATTAGTTCACCACTGACTGATAAGACAAGAACCACCTGTTATATAGGGCAGGGTTTAAAGATATCTCCTGTCTCTGCAAACATTTCAAGCAGCGCCTGAGCAAAGCCTTAACCATCTGACTGCCATGTATTGGACTGTGGAATAATGAGGGCGTCAAAACAATACAGCAGTTGCAACCCTGAAACTGCATCAATGCATAGGAGCCAATATGTGTTTTTCCGAGGAAAGGCAATGCTGGCTGGTGTTTCTTTTGTACCAACATAATGAGAAGACAAAGGGAATTGACCTAACCTTTCTGGTGAGTTGCAAATTTGTTGATGACTGCTAAGAATGAATGCTAAATGCACTGACAGTGTATTTAATTTGTTTTTCTGCAAGATCCACCCTTGCAATACATTATCTGCTTGTAGGGAAATGGAACATGGCAATTAAATTTCCCCTCAAAAGACTTAAGTTTAGGGGAAACCTTGTGGTCCTTGTTTTAATACCAAACATGAACAAGGGTCGACACCTTTACAGTACTGACGATTAAAAAAAACGTTTCCCTCACCTTTGTTACCTGAACCATTTCCCACCATAATGTACTTGGGAAAACAAATTAGTATGACATGAATATAACATGTAGGGAAGGGGGCCTGTTGTGTTTTGAGCCGGGACAGGCCCTTGTTGACCTGTAATGATGGAGCTTAGACTTGGGCTGATGCAGCCTCTGAATCCTGATGAAGCTTGTGCAGCTTGCACTCACACGGGGAAATTTTGATTTGTTCACTTGAAAAACAAGCAGCAGGATTTATTTATTTATTTATTTATTTATCTATTTTTTTGAGAGAAGAAAGCAGCAGGGCAACAAACCAGCTATTCTGATTCCAGATATCATGGGCCAAGATACACATCAGATCCTATTTGTATTACCACAGTAAGACTGGGTCTCATCACATAAGTAAAAAGGCTGTACAGCTATAAATAACACTGGATACTGTCATTCTTCAAATAAACTAGCATCTTCGACAGCCTCCAAACAAGCAGTCAAACCTGGTAACCTACTTACTGCTACAGTGGAACACCTGAAACCAATCTGGCGAGAAACCGCCCGTCTCCTCCCGGTGAGGCAGCTTTACCTACGAGGCTCGAACGAACCCGACGAAACCATCGGAGCCGAGCCAAATCTGCCGTAATGAGGTTAGACCAAGATGAAAAACACGCTCAAAGCAACAAAACAAGAAGCTTCCCAACTAATTAGTAAGAATTAGATCCGCTGGATTTAAGAGAAATTATTATTAAAAATGTTACAAAAGAGCAGAAATGTGTTTTTTTTTTTTTATCTTTCCTAACGAGTTTATCATCTTCTGACCCTTTGTATTAACATTGAAAGCTCCAGTAGGGAGCCAGTCTCTCAGGTAGGCTACTGGGTTGAGTCCTGGTAAGGTCCAAGTATCGTGGTCACGGTTGAGATTGTGTTATGACCAATGTTAGAGCTGCAGCCTGGGATTTTTTTTTCATTATCAATTTATCTGATGATTATTCTTTCAACAAATCCATTAGTCTAAAAATTGTCTGCACATAGTGAAGGTGATGCGTTCAAATCGCTTGTTTTATCTGACATACAGTCAAAAAAACAAAGGTATTTCATTTACAATGATATTAAATGGGTTGGGGGGTTATAATTTAGGGAAACAGTTTGGAAAAGCAAGAAGCAGACTGATGTTTTCATGTCATCATGGGAGTCAGTTCGGTGGATGCGAATACAAAGTGTTTGATGGGGGGGGGGCGGTTACATGAACGAATCAAGAACGATTTTTGATGAGTGATCTGTGAAAACATTTTTCAAGCAAAATCGGTTTGCTCACCAAAATCGTCGAGATGGTTCTATATTCATTCATGTAAATCCCTGCCCCACCCCCCAGCACCACCCCCTTACCTGTCTCCCGGCCTCATGGCCAAACACTTTGTATTCACGTCCACCACGCTCATTTCCACGTCGCCATAAAAAAACATCAGTCTGCTTCTTTTCTTCGCGAATGAACATAAACGCCATCACGCTAATGCTCGCATGTGATTCACCGTTTGGATTTATTTCGTTAGCTTGGGAAAAAAAAAAAAGGGGTCTCATCTCTAATCCTACTACCTAATTTCTTCCCTCAGGCTGAAGGGAGGTAAATCGTAAATCATCTGGGCTCCTCAGTCCACTGCATCCCTGCAAATCGCTATGCACATTAAGCATTGTGCTGTGATTTCTGCATTGGCAAGGGGAGCTGTCGACATTACTTGGCTTGGTCTTCCTCCCCCTCTGTAACAAATGAGGGAAAGCAGGCGGGGACCTCGCACAGGGCTGAAGGAGCTCGGGACGCCGAATGACCTGAGGGTTCTGGTTTACCGAGCAGCTGGCTCGGCACCTGGGTCTCATATTGATCGTGGCATGAGCAACGTGGCATGAGACAACATCTTGTAAATGAGGAAGTGTAACCGTTCCTAGGGAGGCTCGTCTAACGTTTTATATGTTTGACTTTGTTGACGAAAGCAAAAACAACAAAAAAAAAAAAATACAACTTGTTTGTATTTCCATCCAGCGGACTATTTAAAATTCATGGCAGCTGGTTGTCACGGAGAAACAGCTGGAGTTACTCTCAAAAGACAGCCAACAGCATTGGTCTGAACTTAACTTACAAGGCTGAGTTGAGTGGAGAGAAATGTATTTGTCTCAGTGGGCCTTCATGTATTATATATAAACTCCACTAAACGCTCGAATGAAAGATTAGGTTGTGAAACAGATTAGCAAACGCTTGGGTATTCGCGCATCCATCGAAACACAGTAAAACACTATGATTCGTCTGAAGTTGAGCTGTGACTGCGACAAATGTGAACCCCGCACTCACTCTCCTCCTGATCACCTCAGCTCCTGAGGAAAACATCTGGCCCTTTTGGCAGCTGGATGCTCCACTTTCTTCAGCAGCTACTTGCTAACTTCGCCTGCCTGCCGCTTTGCGCCGGTTGGGTCGTGTACCACGGGTTTCACCAGAGCTCAGATGCTGATGACAGCTTCCTGCTGCTGGAAGTGGGGTCGCTAAGGCCCATCTATGCAGCCAATGTGATGTAAAAAGCGAAGCAATGAGCCAAAAGAGGTTGAAAAGGTTCCTGGAGATTGGGAGTTGGATGATAACATTTCATTGTTTTGGCAGTACTTACATTTAAGATTGAATTTAAATCCAAGGCCAACAGATCAAATTTTTCTTATTGTAAAGATATTCTTTGCACCCGGGTTCACCTGTTAGTCAGAGACTCCATTTACACCTGGCGTTCAGATGTATCTCGTATCCAGCTTTTACCCTGATTTGAGTTAACCTGGATACATTTATACCCGGTCTTCATACGTGTCTTGACCGAGTGAGACCCGATCCTTTCCGTCCAGCTCGTATCGCTTCCTGCAGTCGCAACGGGAAAAAAGATGGAGGAAGAACAGAGGAAGATGGCGGCCGTCCGTGAGGCTACGTTATCGAGATTACTTGCTTGTCCACTTTTGTTGGACCAAACTAAAAGTCGACACTCTGTCTCGTCCTCACACCGTCTGAGTGAGGGCTGAGGGAAAGGACTGCTTTGTGTGCTTACAAGCCAAAAGGCTGATAGCCGCCTGGCTGCTTGGCCGCCCGGCCGCTCAGCTGCCTGGTCGCCCGACTGCCCGGCCACCTGACCGCCAGGCCGCCTGCCTCGCTGGCTCGGGACGGTCCCGCGCGGTTACGTATCCCTGCCCGCGTAGTCGCTGTGCGTGAAATAACAGCACACTTTTGTTTACACTCGTGCTCGGGGCGGTCACGATGCATCCATTGACCACCGTCGGCCCAAGCTGCCTCTTACGCTCCAGCTGTTGATGAAAACCAAAATTCGTGTGCGAGCACGTCGAAAGACATCCACCGACCACACACGCACACATACTCCTCCACCCCGTGCATGGAGACCAGGCGGTGTGAATCAGCTCGGCTGGAGGGTGACCAGATTGACAATGAGCAGACTTGTATTGTGCTCCGTCCCCCCCACCCCCTCTTCAAGGCTGACTGAAGGAGTCTGTGCCGCTGCCGGCTCTTGAATAGGCTTCGATTGTCTGCGGGCACATTGTGTTTGGCCTCAGCTGCCCTTGAAATCCAAAAAAAAAAAACAGAGTTACAAATAAACCAGGAAAAAACCTTTCTCTCCTTTGTCTTGAGTATAAAATGTTAACTGCCGGATCAACACAGGGAGGATATAAAGGCAGAGACCTTAGTGGGTCTTACAGTAAATCCAGCTGCAGTAGACACGGTAGCAAATGCAATCATCTCATACATCGTGTGTTACACTATATATGTGTTAGCATAAACAAGACCCGCAACAGAAAGAGCTTAGGCTTTGGTGAAATTTTGTCAGTCCTTTCGAGCGCTCAAGTTTCTACGCAAACCTGCGACTCCAGTCACAGATTGAGATGAAGATAAGAGTATAAAACCCGTGTTTCTATTAAAGTGGCTTCCGACCCGGCTGATATGTCAAACCTTTCCGAGCTACATCAGCTCTCGCGAATCAATCGACATGAACTTCAGGTGACAAAATCGGCCGAATCAGAATAATGAAAATGAACTTGGCGTCTGACTTCGCTATTCCTGATGCCTGCGGAGTTTGGCAAGATACACTGCGCTTGAGGAGAATAATACACAAACAGCATAGACACAACTATCCCAAGAAGTTACTAAAATACACTCACTAATTTTCATCCACTTTACGTAGCCTATAACTTCTAATAAATTGGAAAATACCAAGGCCAACACAACATCAAAACCCCTGACTCAACCTGCTGGTGGGACAAGCCTTTGTTTCAACCCCCCCCCCCCCCACCCCCACCACACACACACACACACACACACACACACACACACACACACACACACACACACACACACACACACCTTTTTAGTTATGTAAAACCAGGCTCATGACTTCATAAAGCAGAGCCTGAATTCATTCTGCAGCTGCACCGGTATCAGCATTCGAAATTCGCCCCTGCACTTGACACTGCATTCTGCTTAAAGGTGAAAGAGCTCCCACTCCTTCATGGCTGTATTTGATTTCCCAAGGCCCCCCCCTTTTTTTTTTTTGCAACGAGCATAACAGCTGTTTTTAATGTGATAAATACAGAACATAAAGCCTCCAAACTCACAGCATTCGGTATAAGTCGGTTCTGTCATTTCCTGTTGTCTGTGTGAGTGATCTTGCAACAAAGAAAGCCTGGAATCTTCCCTCTCTCACTGAGGATTGAGGCTGGGACTGAATCACTGTGAAAATGGGCGACCGAGGCTGCGGCTGCTGACTGCACAAAAGGCGACGTGCCACAGTTTAGATGGAAAGTTCCTCGAAGAAGCAGCAATGAATAACATTAATGTGAGAAAACCGTTAAGTGTGACCCAACGTTTAAAAGTTAGGAAAATTTCTGTTGTATCTTCACAAATTCTCCTGCAAATGAAGGTTGACCAAATACCTATTTTTTTTTAGCAAAAGAGAGCAAAGACAGTTTAATATAGCCCCTGGGGTAAAAGGAAAATTACATATGTTTTAATATTATGTAATAACTTATCTGCTTGCTGATATAGCACTAAGGATTCCACCCTCCCTTACAGTACAGTACTATGCCTTCTGCAGAAAGAAAACTGATGGACGTGTTGGGATGAGAGAAACCCTGATAACTGCTTTCAGTTGGCTTAAAACTTGTGCAACATATGTCTTTATGAATATATTGTTATGACCCAATATGAATCAATAGTCTGCAGTTGCTTTTCAGTGATGATTTGAGCAAATTGTCAGCATGCTAACATGCATCGGGACACTTCACCAAAAAGCTATAACATGATCTCCCCGTGGCACCCGAGGAAAGGTCCATGGGACTCATCCTCTGGGGACCTTGAACATTTGTACCAAATTTCGTGTCTATTTATCCGATATCTGAGGAGATATTTCAGTCCGGACCCCGGTGGTGGACCAAGCGACTGACAGACATTCGCTGGTGTGGCTAAAATCCAGCCTACTCACAGCTGACACCTGTACAGGTGGTATTTTGGCTGTTTGTTGGGACTTTTCAAATACGTTGGGGTCCAGAAGTGTCAGACCACTTCCCTCGGACTTTTCCATCCCACTGTATATACTAATAAAGTAGCAAATAAGTGCAAACTAAAGCCAAAAGTATTCTTTTTCATCAGGGTTTTGTAGCAGTCACGCTGGAGAAGGCACTGGTGAGGAAAATGATTTGTGGCTTGAAGTCTTACTTCTTCCACTGACACCAACACTAAACTAGTTGGGTTAAATACTTTAACCTGCAGGTGAAAACACAAGCATCCAGGGCTGATCGATTAGCCCACTGTTCTTAGTGTATTCATATGTCTGTAGCCGATATTAGCCCAAACGTATTATTACATTTTTTTAGGTTCACTGCATCTCAGGCGAAACCCGCGACATAGAACAAATGAGTAGAAATTCGGCCTCAGCAAGGCCACATTTGGCTCCAAATGCAATCAGAGCAAACTTTTTTTTGGCCTTTAACTTCTACATTTCCCACAAGAGCAGATCTAAAATTGTAATAGAGTGTGACAACCGAGAACCAAAATAGTCTGTTTAACTGGGTCAGCAGAGTGAAAATAAGGCTCCTTGTACAACTAGGCACAAAGCCATCATCTTGACCTTTACATAACCAGATGATATTTTGGTATAAAGTCCCAGGGGAGAATTGTTACCGAATGTTCATCTTACAAGACATTTCAACAGCAGAAGTATCAGAATGAGTTTGGATGTTTGGCAGATGCTGATTTGTTGTTAATGTTATTTATTTTATTTTTTTTACACTTAAAACTCTGATTCTGTCTTTTCCCAGCTGGGCTAAACAGAGGAGGCGGTAAGGAACAAACGAACAATTTTCAACCCTAAGACCAAAATCTATTTCAGGAAAATGTTGCTGCCTGGAATTCATCAACTGCCCTTATTTAAAAAGCAAAATAATTCAGCCACCGAATTTATTTGCTCTCCAAGCGGAGGTCAAGATCATGATGAATAATGTGTGCTTTACCGCCAATTTGTCAGAGCAGGCAATTTTTTCACATTATTATTTCTTTTATTATTCTGCATCCAGAAAAACAAAACAGAAAATGAATGTCGGTTCAACCTCCTATTTATTCAGGGAAAATTCTGCTGAGCAACAGTGGTGAACTACCGCCGAGTCCACTGCCCACCTAAAGTGCCTGGACGCACCAAACAATGCCACGACAAAAGTCATTTATGTGTCCTTGTTATAAAGAGTTGGTCGTGGAAGCTTGGTGACGCAAATTAGAAATTTTACCATCATAAGTGCTAGTGTGACCGGGCACCTCACGGACTTTAAAATTAGCATCGAATCTGGGTTCGAGTGTTTGAATGACTTGTAAAGGGCATCAAAATTATAGTGGGAGAATAAGTGCTTTGAGATTCAAATGCAGTTCGTCACATCCTCAGACGTACTGTGGCTGGTAAAGTGTGATGGTCGTGTTATATATATACAGCCTAAAGGTTTAACTAAGCACCGGGCTGAGAAGCAGGGCACCGCCCTCTCTGGTCAAAAGGTGCTGAGATTAGCCCCAAACCAAACCCAGCTTCAGCCGTGGCCCCGCCCCGCCCAGCGGGCTTCACCCGTACGTCGCTAAGCATAGGCTAGCGTGTAGCCTCCACAGTTTAAGCAGCTAGCAGAAATACTTCAATTTCTACATTTTCCCAAAAGGGGCGAGATGCTGTTATCTAAAATTACAACAGAGTGTGAAAAACAAGAACCAAAACAGTCTAACTGGGTCAGCAGAGTGAAAATATGGGTCTTTGCACAACCAGGCGCAAGAGCCATCTTCCCGGACGACATTGCGCCGGTTCTCTCCGCCATCTCGGAAGAAACGCACGTTGGAATTCCTGCGCTTTTTTACGAGACGGTTTGGATTTCGCCAAAGACACAGGCTCCATGATCCCCTGATTTCTCAGGGTAAACAGCCGGACATCAGCATCACCGAGGTTTTCAGGGAGCCTTCGGTCGCTCTCTGACTCCTGAGCATGTGCTGCTCACTTTATCTCGATAATACAAATCATTAATGTGAACCAGAAACTTGATGAGGAGTCACTCACCGTGTTCCAATTGCAGGGGTCTTTAAAATTTTTAAGAAAAAAATAAATCTCAAACAAACCGACTGTGATGACCCGAGGCGCTATGCAAGCCAACCGCGGACCGAATGTCTCCTACGTAGAGACAGCGTAACCATAGTTACTCTGTGAGGATGCGAGGATGCAGCACCGCTCTGTTTCCGGCGACGCGCCGCAGAGGAAACTATGGACGCTGGTGTTCTGACGGGTGTCGGACGCCGCCAGTGTGTCCCGCCGCCCCTGCAAACCACAGATGCGTGACAGGCTTCCATGTGCAAACACAGTACGTGTGTGAGTGCGTTCACTTACAAGCATAATCTGTTTGAGTTTTTGTGTGTGTGTGTGTGTGTGTGTGTGTGTAAGTGGGTGTGAGATCTATCCATCATGTGTCCCGGTGCATGTAGTTACCCATCATGTGATATGGTGTTAAAGAGAGAAGAATAATCACCCCTTCCCTACATCCCTCTGTCCCCGAGGGTCCCAAACACACACACACACACACACACAGAGTTTTCCTCTCACCCATATGCTGATTTGGTTCTCACACACTCCGTCTTTTCCTCCTTCGCCTCCTGAAATGAATCATGGGATGTCAAATGAGACTCGCCGCGATCAGTCAACCTGCTTAACAACCCAGGGGGAGCAGAGGGAAGGTGGGCTTTTGTGTAGCGGCAAAGCACAGACACACACACACACACACACACACACACACACACACACACACACACACACACACACACACACAGATGCAGACACGCAGGCACGCGCTCGCGTTACCCACTTATATGTGCTACAATCCTTAATTACTCCACACGCTATCACACAAACCCACAGTCACTATATTCTCTTCATTACACAGTCTCTCACTTTTGCACACATTTTTTCAAACTCCTTTATGGTCTCTCTCTCTCTCTCTCTCTTGCTCTTACACACCCACACACACACAGACACATATATATATATATACACTCACACGAGCATCTGCACTGCATGAAGGTAACAGAAGTTGCAGCATATTTTCTCTTCCACAGTTGCTGAGATGAATTTTTTGCTATAATTGAATAATAAGGAAGCAGCTCAGCAGGGAAATCACAGCAAACACCGGTAAATACAGACAGGACCAGTTAGTGTGTGTGTGTGTGTGTGTGTGTGTGTGTGTGCGTGCGTGGCTTGTGTCTCTAAAAAAAGAACCGAAGGTCACCAGACTTTATGTTTTGCTTTACACCAAGGCCCAAAGGACGAAGCAGTCCGGCTTGTCCGTCATGCATCAGCTGACCCAAGTTCGCTGGTCAAAACCGCCCCTGTGAACTGGCCGGTGGAGACTACTCAGGAAAACGCCACAATGAAACGCCCGCTCCCTCGTTCCCGTTTGTTATTTACACTCATTTTTTTTAGGGTGTTACATAATTTCAGTAAAAAAAACAACAAACAGTTTTCAGTTCAATGAATGAATGAGTTTTGCAGCATATCGAAAGTTTGAATGGCTCCTAAAAAGCAGAGGGGCCTGACTAACGTTTGTCGCTGATTTCCATTTTTAACCATGAAATTGATTTTTTAAAACCTTATTCATCCAGGTACTTTCTAGTTTCCTAAATTTCTAGCCAGAGCTGAAGAGGCAGCAGCTCAGATATGAGATAGGAGTTGTTTGGTTTATTTGGGGGGGGGGGGGGTTTGGAAGGAACTCAATGAACAGTTCATAAGTTTGTAGTTTTTCTTTCTTTTATTTTTCTCCGTTTCTTCAGGGCTGTGTTCTTGTGGTAGTATAATGTGCAGTTTTCACGCGGGCCCCTGCAACAACTGACTGTGGAATGAAGCGCTCTAGTCGGTTGCTATTTAACCGCCAACCGCTGTGTTGAAGTGTTTGTGAATATGTTTGTGTGTGTACGCTCTGTGTGTGTGTGTGTGTGTGTGTGTGTGTGTGTGTGTGTGTGTGTGTGTGTGTGTGTGCGCGTGCATGTGAGCGGGGTCATTTTCAGACTCTTTGATTTTTTTTCTCCACCGCTCCTTCTTCCATTCTTTCCTCGCCTCCTTTCCCCTTTCCTCCTCTCCTTGAGCACTTTCCTCCCTTTCCTCCCTCCTTCCGCCGTCTTTCCTCTCTGTGTCCACTACTTTCTGTCCTTCCCTCATTATTGTTTCCTTCTCCTCGTTCCCTGTGCCCTCTCTCCTCGCACTTCCTGCCTGCTCTTCCCATTTCCCTCCTTCCTCCTTCTACTTACACCTCCTCACTGCTGATAACTTACCCCCCCATCCTCTCCCCTTCATCCTCTCCCCACCTTCCTCTCCCCACCTTCCCTCCTCTTTTCCTTCAGTCAGAAAACTCACGCCGAGGTCTGTGCATTTCGGTTCCGGCGGCGTTTCTCTGTTGATGCGATGTTCTGGAACAGATGTTCCGGAACAGATGTTCTGGAACAGATGTTCTGGAACAGGTTTGAGCAGCGCGGCCTGACGAACGGGTCATTTAATGAAAATGAACACGTACTAACAACGACACAGGACTGTCATGTGCTCGCCGTTTTTCGCGTGGACGGGGGACGGGTCATAGACACGTGATTGGAGGATGCGCAATACGTCGCATTATAAAAACGTCTCCCGTCTCCCTCTGCGGGCTCCATTTACTCTTTCCTCCCACCCCCCCTTTTTTTTATCCCCTCCATCCTCTGTCCTCATTGGCCACCATTACCCATTCACTCATCTTTGGGTTTGCTGTTTTCTCTCTGCATAGGGTGACTGGACTATTTTTCATTCTGCATGATTATAGAAGCTGGTGTCTGGGAAATAATTTAAGGGGGCAAGTTTATCCAACAATAAGGAGCCAAAAAAAAGACAGAATCTGTGCAGCCAGTTAGTGTGAATGTGGTAATAAATGGAATTGGAAGTTCCTGTTAACTGGGATGGCAAAGACAAAAAACAAAGAAAAACATCTTGTCTCAAGAGCTGATTTCTGGATATTTCCTCTGTTTTGTTTTGGGGTTTTTTCCACAAAGCTCATTTTTGCTTCCACACGGCTCATTTTTTCAGCACAAAATATGGAACAACTTGGACGTTTCCGAACGGAAAGTTCGGTTTCCGAAGGGAACAATCGTCCAGGTGGGCGACGTATCGTCTAGATTTCCTCCCAGACCCCAAGACACAGACGTGCATCCGGCTCAAGGCTTCTACTTACAAGTGACCATTTTTTTCTAATCTTATGAATGGGAGCAAGGATTCAGAAATGAGCTGGATACTGTCAGTTGATGGTCTGTTATCGTTAAGTCCACATCCATAACAGATAAATCCTCATCTCACCGTCCGCCGTTTTCTCTTTGTTCCTCTTTCCTACCAGTCCCTCACCCTCTTTTCCTCCCTTGTCTCCCTTTTTCTTTTTTCGCCTCCCGTCCTCTGCTCTCATCTCCTCTCCTCCCTGTACAGCACACAGCTCATATCACAGTCCCCGGAATCGTTCCTCCGACCCCGGAGAAGCCCGGAGCAGCGAACTCCATCCATAATGTATACGAGCCTCGGAGAACCGAAACGCATCCCTCACACGGCGTGTTTCCATGAGCGGACGGGAGCTAAGGGAGAGAACTGCTACACGTTGGACGGAGGCAGGGCGAAGAACCACCGGGGCTCACTGAGGATAATATCACAATACACCATGTTATAGACACAGGTGCACGTTTTCAATATAGTGAATATGAATGCACAACAGCATCGAAGGAAAAAACAGGCAAAATACATCAATTTCACTATACATATGTTTGTTTATTTGGTTTGAATGCTGCAAAGACTTTTATTTGTTTTTCCATTTCACTTTTTAAGATGTACAGAATATTTTATCAGCGAATATACACATATATATATATATATATATATATATATATATATATATATATATATACACATACATATATACAGTATGTAATCATTCTGTAGATGGTGAAAAAATCAAAGTAATTGGTTTTCCTTGGAGAATTTCATCCCTTTAAAATGTGTGCAGAAAATCCAGCTAATAATTCCCGACACGCACGCTACATATACTGTGCTCTGGTTTAACAGTATTACCTGTCCACGAGACGTGCAAGCTGAGTGGGGTTTTTTATGAGGACGATCCCGCCGGCAGCTGTTGGTCCCGGTGTTTTCTCTCGAATCTCCACAACACTCACAGCCTCCTCTGCGTTCAGGTCATTCACTTTAAGGATCACTGGAATCCAAGCACAAAGCCCTGGTAAAAAAAAACAAACCCCGGAGACCACTCGAAGACCCTTTGATTAGAAAATTGAGAAGTCACTCGAAAACCCTGCCCGATTTTATAACCACCTCTCAAGGACCCCTGACAACATCCCCTCAGGTGCAGAGGCACCTCTTTGATCACTACTGAAACGTCCTCGAGAACCAACCCCCTCTACGGGGGGGGGGGGGGGGCATCCTTAGCGATGGCCATTTTTTGAACAAGTTTTTCGATGGCAGCACAGGTTTTTGTGTGCGTGTAAATACCACCAGCTCCAGCTCCAGCTACGTTGCCTCCTAGTTTTGGGGCAGTTACCTGAAAGTGTCAGCCGGGGATTAGACTGCTCGCGCACCTGTAGATCACCTCGTGTTTTCCGTCATGCCTGCACGCTCACCGCCACCATCACCACCACCACCACCAGCACAACCACCGCCACTACCACCAACAGCGCCACAACCACTGCCACCACAAACCCCACTGCCACCACAACCACCGCCATCAGCACCACAACCACCACCACCACCACAACCGCCACCACCACAACCACCGCCACCACCACAACCACCGCCATCAGCACCACAACCACCGCCACCACCACAACCACCGCCATCAGCACCACAACCACCGCCACCACCACAACCACAACCGCCACCACAACCACCGCCACCACCATCACCACTACAACCACCACAACCACTACCACCACCACCACCATCACCACTATCACCACTTACCGTCATCGGCACCATTGCTACCGCCACAGGGGTGTGTGGAGCGTCGGTGTCGTGCAGGGATGCCGTGTGTGGGCACTAAGGGGGGGGGGGGGGGTTATTCAGTGTGTTACGTTGAATATTCATGTGAATATTCATTTGCATCCCGGTATCAGTCATGGGTGTAAACTTGCCACAGAGCAGGAGGGAAGAAATAGAGGACGTTCATGCACAAAACCACAGAGCATCTACAAGCGTTTTTATCGAGAAAGTGTCGTTTCATTGCGATTGAGGTTTGTTAAAACAACAAACTTATAAAAATATCTCTGTAATGCTTCTTTGATATGTTTTACACACTTACGTCTCACTTTCTTTGATGGGATCTTATGGGATTTTATGATTGGCAGTGGTGTCTTTAGCCAGGCAAAGCCAGCCCTGCTCTCAAGCTCTTTTTTTCTTTTTACCGTCATGTTGGAATTTGGAAAAACACTTTTGAGGAATCATTTTAGCAGCTAGATGGAACCCAGTTGGAGAACTTTGGGGATTATTCGGATGATGTTCATTGGCCCTCAAAAGCCCCCGACCGCCATGGAAATGAAATGAAACCAGAAGCTGTAGCATAACCTCTGCTCAACCTCAACCCCGCCGGTATGTTTTTTCCTCTTTAAATTATATCTCTGCTCAGCCTGTTTTGAATGCATTCAGTTGATCAAGAACTGATGAATAACAGAGGGGAAATTTATCGTTTCCAGGAAGAGTCGCCATATTTTTTGGGGGGTTTGAAAGCTGCAGGCCCGATGACATCGCAGAGAACGACTCCTCCATGCAGAGTGACCGTGGACAGTGGGTTGTGTGTTCCTACCCTCAGAGATGACCCCCAGGACCATCACCTGAAATAGATCCCCTACAGCGGCGGGCTCCCCAGAACTTTGTTGTCACGGTCGCAATAGTAAAAATACAGTCAGGATTACGGCACGATCACGGTATGATTAGGCTCTGCACAAAAACAGCTTGGATCGATTTAGGGAAGGATCGTAGGAGGGGTTGGGATGAGTACTTCATCGAGGTGAGGGGACCCTCTTTGTTAAGGTTACTATCAGCTTCACCTTGGAAACGAAGAGTGGTCTCGGCGCGCCATCCGTTCACCCCTATTTCCTCCTCCTGATGCTGGATTTATGCTTCTGCGTCGAGTCTACGCAGAGCCCACGGCATATCCTACGCAGGTGTCTCGCGCTGCTGTGACCATTTATACTTCTGCGTTGGTGTCGTTCTGCGATTACGACATTTAAATTTACACAGCACGTTTAAATTTTTGGTTTAAAACAAATAATAATAACAAAATATTACAATAATAACTACTTTTTTCCCTCGGGTATAATGTGCTGCAAAGTCACGACTCTTCCACCAAAGCCGTCGTTCAACCGACCCCTTTGGCGAGTTCATACAGCCTCACCTCGCACCAGCGCTCGCTCTCTCGTGGGCAAACGAGCAGCGCTCTCAGTGGGGAGCAGCGGATTTCCTTCTCGGAAGCCGCCGTTAATTAATTACAGCTGCATTTTGTGTTGGTGTTTGCAGCCAGTTTCAGTGAGATCATTTGCAGGCTGAAAATTCATATAAAAATTCATGTTCAGCTGTTGCATACTGCCACATGCTGTCAGAAGCTCAGCCAAAGAAGTATAACGGAGAAGAAATGTCAACTGTGGAGTTTGTGCGTGTGTGTGTGTGTTTGTGTGTGTGTGTGTGAGTAAATTAGTATTATATGTGTATTAGTATTATGCAAATTGAATTCTGAGCAAAGTCCAGATAATGTCCCAACAGTCTATTGCTTACATTAAGAGGATTAAAAAAACAAAACAAAAAAAAACAAAAACCAAAAACAAGTGAATCCACAACAGTCGGTGTTTTTATTAACAGACAACAGCTTGTAAAAGGGGCTGGGGTGGAGGGATGGGTGTGTGTGTGTGTGTGTGTGTGTGTTATATTACATGAAACTTAAATAGTTTCCTTTCACAATCAGGGAGAAAAAGTCAGTGTTTGTCCAAATTTGTTGCTTCTGTTTAATAATTCATCGTATAATAAAAAGGATGAAGTGCGTGACAGGTCAGTCAACAGGGATTCCCCTCTTCCCACTGTTCACCTTTGACCCACTGAGTCTTCCCCCCTAGCTTTTGTTCCTTTCACTGTTTTCCTTCCTCCGTCTTCCCTGATCTCACGCCTGTTTCCAGCCGCCCATCGGACCTACGTCTCTGTGTGATCCCACGTTTCCTCTGCTTGGTTGCCAGACTCGGCGTTGGGGCCGATTCTGCCTGGAACGTTCCTGCTGCACCTCTTGCCTCCTCGTTGGTCCCTCGTTTCCTGCCTCACGACCTCGGGGGCTGTTTTCCTGCTCCGACTCCTCATTTATGAGGCCTGATTAGTGACTGACCGGCGACTTAACTAAACCGTCTCTAACTCTACCTCCTCGGTCAATGACTCCGTCTCCAGGGCCACGACTTGCTCATAACTACGACAGAAATCAGTCGTTTGATTGTAGTAATCAACATTCAAGTGGTTGATTCATTACATATTTTTATAACCAGATGCTAATGCTATAGCTCCACCGAGGCCTATTTGTGTTGTAATGTCCACAATAGGTTTTATTGTTACTTATTATTTTCCCCCTTTACCCTTTTCGAGGGGTCAACAGTTTGAACATTTTAGACTTCGCCAACTCTTGGTGGTAGCAATGAAAAGACTCTGTTCCACTGTGTTGTCTCCTCCTGCCACTGCCTCCATCTACTCCTCCAGTCAAAGTTCAGGGTTGAGTGTACATCAGGTTCAAACCATCGGTCCCTTCCTATCACCCTTCTCTGTCTCTTCAAGCTGCAAAGTTATGATACGACTCAAAGGGATCCGTTTTTTTTTTAATGTCATCTTCCATTAAACCGTCTTTCACACAAAGACACAGACACAGACACACACACACACACACACACACACACAAAGACACAGACAAAAACACATCTACACACTGTTTGTTGCGTGCTGCTGTGCTGTTTGGTCATGTTGAAATAAATTAGTGTGTGACAGGAAATTAACATCTGCATGACAGCCTATGTAATGAGCCTGAGGCGTGTGTGTGTGTGTGTGTGTGTGTGTGTGTGTGCGCGTGCATGCATGTGTGCCTGGTTGTGTGTGTGTGTACACCAAAGGGGATTTAAAGAAAGAGCAAGGATTCGATAAGAGATGAGCTGGGCATTCAGACTGGGAGTAGCCATGCAATGAAATAAATGGAGGAATCTGCACGGGGGAGTTATAGGTACGTAGTTAAAACTGCTGGTAAAACAATGAAATACGATTCAGGAAGTATCAGCTCTATGAGCCTGGATGATTATCAGACGCCAAAACCCTGTTGGGCGGTTTAGAAATACTAACAGATAGGATATATAATACATGATAACTGTCTACAGAGTAATCTGCCAGGAACTCGTGCTTGCGCATGTTTCCCCCGACGGACGATGTGTTACTGCATTTCCAGCACGAAGCGAGCGAGCTCTCACTTTTAGCTGCTCGACGACCAAGCGACCGCGTTGCTGTGAACAAATTCAGGCCCATTCAAATGAATGAGAGGATTTTTTTTTTTTTTAATTATGTGGGATGACTGTCGCTCTAGTATTCACGTGTTATATCTAAAGGAAAATTAATTTTAAAATATATATATATATATATATATGGCAGCTGAACTAAACCTGTAATTTTGTATATTTATCACGAATCAAGTGTAATTTGAAGTTCCCCCACAAATAAACTGTAGTATGCCAGTACGCGTCCTAAACTCCTCGTTTTCCTGCGGCGCCGAAGGACGTGGACCAGAGCACGCGTGTGTCGGTGTGTCTGACTAGACCTTTTTTTGCGAGTGTGTGAGCCAGGTGTGTGTGCGTGTAAGCAATAGTGTGTTAGCGCTCTAAGCCCATGCCAGAGCAGGGACCCGGGCTGTACAATAGCCTACAGTGGTGTGAACTTCGTTAATTACCCCCGTCTTTGATCTCAAACTAACGAGGAGAAAACTAGATGTTAACGAGCTCGGCGAGCTCGAGGGGACTCTCAGACACTAATCACTCCATGGGAAACTCTAGAGAGCGTGAGTGTGAGTGTGTGTGTGAGTGTGTGTGTGCGCCGAGGTCGGGGCGGGCGCTACGTGGAAAGGTGCTGGGAATGTTCAAGGGGATGTGACAGTGGTTTGCGGCCGGTCCTGAGAAACTTTAGACGGGAAAACTTCGGAACAGCTCCACGAACCTTCCAGGCGGCTTCCTTCCGGGTTCCTGATCCTTACCGGGGGTTTAGCTACCTGAGGTTCTGGTGAGGCTGTTAATGCCTCACGTCAACGAGAGTCCGCGGCAGAACTTTTGCAAGGGATGCGGCCGTGCTCTCGGGGATTTCCTGGGATAAAGCCGGCAGAGGGTTTTTTTGGGATAAGTCATGATGGGACTGGATGACAACGAGGCTTAAAGGGATGTTTTAAAGACAGTTTAAATAAGGGAGTTTTCCCTGGTCCGGTTCGAGGGACTGAGGACGGGAGGCAGCGTCAGCTGTGCTCCATTGTAAAGCCCCTTGAGGCGAATTTCCGATTTGTAATATCGGGCCATGTAAATAAAATTAGACTTGACTGACCTTAAGCCTTGGTAGGATTTTAATTCTCCTGTTCACACGTGCTCTAAAGACTGACAATGACCAGACCTTAATCTTGAATCAAACACAGAGCTCAACACAAAAAGGGATCGGGGGGGGGGGGGGTCTAAAGTGATATTCGCTTGGAAGGAAGTTGAGCGCGGTTCAACCTTTGCCGCAGTGCAGCGTGACGACATCTGGGCGAGGCGCCGGCACAGGCCCGTCCCTCGGACCAGACTTCCTGCGCCGCATCTCACCGTGTCCGAGGCTACGCGGCGCCACGCGCCTCCACTGGCTCGCGTCCCGCTCCGGGTGGCCGGGGGTCGTCAGCGTTTCGTACATCAATGGTGGAGTCAATCGTTGATCACTCTCTCTTCACGCTGATATCTGGGATCGACTCACCTGCATCACCCTTCGGGGTCTCAATACCTTCTCCAGATCAGTTGAACGTTGGCAACATCATCCACGCCTTTGAAATGAGGCAGCATTTGAAAAATTAACTCTGATTTCTATTTATTTAGCGTCTTGCTCTAAGACGAAACGAATACATCAGCCTTAATGAGTCCAAGGACTCGCACCTGCTCAGCCTCGCGTGGACGCCGAACGGCCGATTGCGCTAAGCTAGCCTCAAATGTGCTCTGAAGTGAAGGAGTGTTCATTTCAGATGAGGGAGTCCATCACAGCTGCATTAATCCCAACATGGATGCAAGCGGCGCGTGCCTGGAATTCGCTTTACTTACGCGTTGCGAGGGCAGGTTCGAGTCAAACATTTCAGCATGGGCTTGTTTCAGCAGGCGAGAGCAGCAATCAATAGCGTTTGATCAGTTTCGCCTGTTAGGAGCGAAGCTCATAGTTTACATGGAGCTGAGGAATTTGCACGATGAGGCTGATTCAAGTGTGAGTAAGAGGCTTTGAAATGGAGACACACACACACACACACTGGTGAGAGGTCAGAGGTTGTGACGCAGTAAAATTCGGAGGCTTTATGTTTGTTTCATTTACCAAAAAAAAGAAAAACGAGGGCAGCGGCAGGTGTGATGTGACGTCTCGCCGGCCGTCGCTCTCCGAACGGTGGGCGACACAAGCTGCAAGGGGCCGGTTCATCTCCCGGGGGTCACGAGGGACTCGAGGCCACCCGGCGGTCTCGTCGCTTACCAGGCGGCGGCTGCGATGCGAACCCTTTAGCTGTTTAATCGTTCACCTTGTCCGTCCATCAATAGACCCAGAGAGTTTTTTGGGTTTCAGCCCCTGGGCTTGCAATGGGGGGGGGGGGCAACAGCAATGCTGGAAACTTGCAAGAAAAGGACAATCAAACCGCCTCCATTCTCACCTGAGGCGAACCGCTGCTGTGTTTCTCTGTTCAGCCGTTAATCTGACAGCTTTGGTGCGGCGCGGAGAGTAGGCGACGCACGTCGGCTTAAAAGCGTGGATTTGTGTGCGTTTTGTAAGTGTGAGAGGAGGCGGGGTTCAAGGTGCAGTGCATTGTGTGTGTGTGTGTGTGTGTGTGTGTGTGTGTGTGTGTGTGGGGGTCTGTCTGATGGAGATGTTGCAGCATCAGAGTGGAGGGGAGAGAGAGAGAGAGAGAGAGAGAGAGAGAGAGAGAGAGGTGGAGAAAAATTCAGTTGTCCAGAAGCTGTGAACCACTCTAGACTCCCACCTTTATATTTACTCCCTCACTGTTGCTCGCTTTAACTCGATCTCCGTTTCTCACCTTCACCTGTAATCTCTACCCTGAAATGAGACTTTCAAACAGCTGAGGACTGAGCATCTAGTATCTACACACACACACACACACACGCAAACACACACACAAACACACACACAAACACACACATTGCGTCTCCCTTCAAGCTTCATGCCAGAGCATACGGACGCTTTAACCTTCGGGGTTATATTGTCAGTTCAGCACTACAGGCGGCAGGAAATACTGTAAATAAATGGCTGGAAAGATTAACCGAGCACAGTTTAAGTATTTACAGATGGTAAACATTTAATTACAGACGGGCTCCTGCAGTCAGAGAAACCCTGCAAAAAAGGGAAAAAAAATTACGGAGCTGGAAAATTACTTTTTCCAAGTCTTAAAACGTTTTGGCAAATTTTCAATGCCATCAAAGAACAAGTCATAAAATTGTAATGTCACGACGTTTAGCTGCGGCACAATAAATAAATAAATAAATAACTTGTATTGGAGTATTAGTACATCAAGTAATATTTTTTCGCCTTTCGCCTGTGCTGTACCCTAACCCTGTGCGGCCAAAAGTACATGGCCAGCCGGACAGTGCACATTATTCCAGGAACCGTGGACATTAATCTGGTCCCGAAGGTAGCATCAGCCTGGATGCTCACGGTTGGGGTTTGTTTTTCTTTCTTCTCTTTTTAGCCAGACAGCAGTTTGAATGAAAAAACACAGCACTTGCAATGGGCTGCGCTGCTTTTAACACAGGGCTGTTTTTTCCTGGGCAGCGAACGCCCACTCGCCCTACCTGCCCCGGGCCAGTCGAGTTCTTCCACAGCAAACCGGGAGGAGCGTTTCTTTGTGGAGCGAGGTTTGTAACGGGGGCTTTGCCGTGTTGAGAGAGGAAAGGGGTTCCCTAAACTGTTGACACAGTATCTGCAGCACGCAGGTGTCTAAGATATGATAGTAAGCTGTAATGTTAAGATCTAAGGGGCATATCTCAAATTACAAAAAGAGTTGAAGTGATGAGGAAGGTGATACCTGAGCATGGGGGGGGGGCTTTTAACGTTAAAACAGAGAGTCTCTTGATTTGGCAGCTGATGTACAGTAGGGAAAACGCCTGTAGTGATTCTTCTGACAAAAGCAGATCTGGCCTAGATTTTCTGACAATAATCAGTCAATGGGGGGGAAATCAAACAGCTTCTTAACAAAAAAACAAAAAAAAGTGCATCAAAGATGTTGGGCTGACAGGCAGGGTTTCTGGTTAAAGGTATCTCTCCAAGCTCGCCTCGGGGGACTTAAACATTTTGGGATGTTCTTTTTCGAATGAGCTTCAGAAGCAAAAACAAAAAAAAAAAAAAAAGTTTTATTTTCTTCACAGGAAAACAGCAGAGTAACAACTGATTCCTGCCAGGCGAAGCCAACGTCTCATAGAACTGGAAACTGTGCCGAGAAGTGTCTCTAACATCTTTTCAAACTTTATGGTGGAGATAAATATACAGTAGATGCAGTGCTTGTAGCCCCCCCCCAAAAAAAAATAACTGTAATCAAAAGTGTAATTAATAAATTGGTGATGTTCTTTGGAGAAAGAAATGAAACCACCGGCCCCTTTAAGAACGTATGAAAAAACAGAGCGTATGAATGTATTACTGTGGGGAAGAGGTGAAGGTGGTGGTTGGGCCAACAGGCTTGTGTCTTTGATATGGGAACAGTCGGTATCTTTATTATATAGTCTTGTTTATTTTAATATATAACCATTTCCCAAACCTAAACCAAGTAGTTTATTTTTGTCGTAACCCGATCAAACCTCAGAACCAGACACATGAACGGTTTCTGAAAGGATTTTAGAAGACACTACAAATGGTATGGCCCGGCAAACAGGAGTGCCAGAACATCTGGTTCAAGAACAAATACTGTAATACGCCGGTTTATCAGATGATAAAGAAGTGACCACAAGATGATGGGAGGACATCACGCCCTTACCAGCTGACACGTAAGCTACTTCAATGGCCTGTGGTTTAATCAAAGCACTTTAGAGGTTCGTGAATACATACATTTTTTAGTACCGGGGCCAAACGAGAGCCCTTAACCTTTGGGTTTCTCTTCGAGCTGCACCAGACCGGTGTGAAAAATAAAAATAAAAGTAAAAAATTTACAGCATTCTCTTCAAAATTCACAAAAATCACTATTAAATTCCACTTGATATTCAGTCCAGTGTATCAAGATCATTTGGATTTCATGCCCACTGACGTGAATCTGGCAAAAGCGTGGTTGCGCCACGAGGTTTGGTTCAAACCGTAACGACACGGTTAACTTAATTAAGAGCTCATCAGATTGGTTTGTGGGCGACACATGCTTTCCTTTCTCCCGTGTTAATTGAACTTGGACTTCCACCAGTGCTCGTTACCGACGCGTTGTCCCAATTTGTGTTATCATGCAGGGCTCCATGTTTACTCCTCACGTTTGCCTGGAAGATGGGGAATAAATGAACACAACTCATAATAATTGCCGTGCACTATTTGGCCAGTGGTGTTTTTTTGTTGTTGTGTTGTTTCCGTCTCCAGCAAATGACTGTGAATTTAAAGGCTTCCTCTCTGTATTAATTGCAGGAGTTTATGACCACACCAGATGAACGGATTTTTTTTATACTCAATCGATTGCAATTTTATGTTACAGAAAGTGATCAGACAGTTTAACAGGAAATCAAAGGCATCATATTTAATATTAGGTTCCAGTTCCCGTGGGCCTCACATATGGACGTTTTCATATTCCTACACTTTTTTTCTTCTCTCTCAACAACACAAACGTGGCATAAATTGCTTCGCAGCTTGATTAATGCCACCTTTATCTTAGTATATGAGTGTTCATCTGGGTTGATCATTAGCATCCTTGATGCCCCCAAATTGATATTTAAGATTACTTGTTCCACTCCTTTTCAAGGCAAGACTGAGAAGTGACCCAAGGGTAAAAACAAGAAAAATTGCAATGCAGAGCTGACTTAGCAGCTAAAAGGAAACAAAAAAAAAAACAGTTAGGGAGTTGGTGGTTTGATTCCCAGCTCTTGTTGTCCACATGTCAAGGAGTCCTTGAGCAAGACTCTGAACCCCAGCTACGCCTTGGGTGGTAGCTGGCTGCCATTGGTCTATAGAAGTGCATAAGAAGTGGTGAATAGGAGGCACAAAGTAAAGCACTTAGGATAAAAGTAGCATAAAAATGTAGTCCAGTTGAAAGAAATATAGAAAAGACGAATTATAGTGCAGTTGATGCTATGTCATCATAATTAAGAATGAGATTGCAAGTACAAATGGCTGAAACGGGATTCCTTAGTAAGGTGGTTGTGCTCACTCTAAGAGATAGGGCGAGGAGTTCAGACATCCAGAGGAGGTGGCTCAGAATGGAGCCGCCATTCCTCTACATCATAAGGACATGCCGAGGTGGTTTGGGCGTCCGGTCAGTATGCTGTTCCTGGGTGCCTTCCACTAGAGATTTTCCAGGCATGTCTGATGGTAGGAGGCCCCAGGGTAGACCCAGAACATGCTGGAGGGACCACATATCCATCTGGCCTTGGAACGCCTGAGGGTCTCCCAGGTGGAGCTGGAGAGCCTTGAAGGGTAGATGAGCTTCTGGACTACCTTGCAACTGGACTACCATACCGCCGCAACTGCCGCCGCAACTGCCGCCGCAACACGACTCCAGATAAGCATTAGAAAAAGGAATGAATGGATGGCTCATAAATAGAGAAAAGAAGTTTTCACATGTAATTAGACGACTGTCAATCTCCCGTTCTACCACGTCCCATTGGTGGTTCTCCTGGATCCAGATTTGGTGACTGGTGTGGCCACTGAAGTTAACTGAATTCATCGTCTTTTTAATGAAACCAGTCTGAGATGTATTCTGCCTTGTGACATGGAGGATTATTCTTTTGGAAGTAGCCATTAGAAGATGGTAAATGGTGGCATAAAGGGATGACCATGGTCAGCAACAATACTCAGATAGACTGTGGCTTCCGAAACCATTATTGGTCTTAATTCAGGGGCCCAAATTTAGCCGGCGTAACATTCCCTACACTGTTACAACACCACCACCACCAGCAGCCTGGACTGTTGACACAAGTCAGGCTGAGTCCCTAGATTCATGCCAAATTCTCACCCGACCATCTGCTGCCTCAGCAGAAATCCGGACTCATCAGACCAGGCTATGATCTTTTGCCAGTCTTTGACTGACTAGTTTCTGTCCAGCCTCAGATTTCTGTTCTTGGCTGACAGGAGAGTAACCTGATGTGGTCTCCTGCTGTTGTGGCCCATCTGCCTTAAGCTTTTGGTTGTTCTGAGATGCTTTTCTGGTCACCACAGTTGTAGATAGTGGTTATCTGAGTTACCGTAGCCTGTCAGCTCCAACCAGTCTGGTCATTCTCCTCTGACCTCTGTCATCAACAAAGAGTTTCCTTCCACAAAGCAGACGCTAACCGGATGTTTTTTCTTTTTTCTTTTTTGTATTTCTGATTAAGCTCTAGAAATCCTTGTGTGTGGAAATCCCAGGAGATCAGCAGTGTCAGAAATACTGAAACCAGCCCACCTAGCACCAACGATCAATCCACAGTCAAAGTCACTGAGATCCTATTTCATCCCCTGAATAAGCAGGTGTGATGATAATTCATTAATGAGTGAATATAGAATACTATAGTCCCTTAAATGGAGATTGAAATTATGAACTCCTTGCCTTTGGAGTTAACAAAAATGTGCAACTGCCAAGAATTGCAGTTTTTTGTTGCTATTTTAGAGTCTTGTTTTTGAAATATGACTATCACTGAAAGTAATGTGAGGCAGATGTAGGAGATCACAGCTCATTTACCGTAGCGCTAATCAGGTCAAATCACACGGGCAGGGATGAGTATTTATACCTGTGACGAGCTCTGGGCAGACCAAAGGTGTCAATGCAGCTCACGAAAACAGCAGCTGCAAGTGCTACCCTCCGAAAGTGTTGCTTTGCTTGCCTTGTCCTCGCGGGTGCACTTTGTTGACATCTGGTGGGGAGACTCAGCCCCCTTATGTGATGCAGATGACGAAGCATCTTCACTCTCTCGGTCAAGTGAGGACGGTGTCTCTTGCAGTGTGTGGAGTTTCTTTTAAAAGAAGAAAGATGCAGTGTGCATCACCGTCACTATCACGGCGTTACAGTGAGAGAAATCCTCTTTGTTGCTGACCTGCTCCTCGAGGTAGATGATTTCCTGAAACCCCTCAGCCTGTTTGATGCTGTCTCCTCAGCCTGGCTCAGGGGAAGTCCGTTCACAAAGCCACCGGCTGCTTTAAGTAGATCTCCTCTTATAAGCCACTTCTGATTTCATGTGTTGCCTCACGTCTTTCCAAAAATCTTTTTTAAAGTCAACCACCTTTCCTGTGAGATGACAGCATTCGGTCCTTCCTGTCAGGCGAGCGGCGCATGGTTCGTTGCCTCTTTGACCAATGCAGGGGGCATTTCCTGGTTTCCAGACGTCTCATCTGTCGCGTCTCAGGTAGCGACAGCTCATTTGTATGAGCCTCGGAGCAGCTGTATACCTTTCAATCATGAGCCTTAGCACTACATGACCCTGATTGTAATCTGTGGTAGGCTTAGTAAAGCTATCCTTAAATTACATTAACAAGCCATGCACATGAGGTGGAGCATCTGTTACCCTCCGTCAATCCGTAACAATCTAATTTGTTGGAGGCTATGAATCAATTGAAATTAAAGCTGCTGTATATGAAATCGTGGCCCTTTAAGGGCAGGGTAACTCCACAACAAGCTAAATGACCCAGATCTCTGAAATCATTGATTTATAAATGTTTTGTTCCTAATATCTGGTAACAGTTGCCTACTTAAAAGACACAGAGCAACATTATACGATAACTTTACCTGTCTGCTATTGGGTGCTGGGCAGGTAGCATTTTGTGGGTTAATCAGAGTTTATTTGCTAAAAACAGCTGCTGGCTGCCACTTGACATTAAATTGTTCAGCGCATTGAGCATAAAACAAATAGTAAATGTGCAGTATAACAAAAACTATGAGCTAAAACTGAGTAGAAGGGAAAAGTGTTTCCTAGTGCAGTGGATCCTTTTTTTCTAATTCATGGGATTATATTTCAGTGTTGATAACATGAAGTGTAGATGATGTATTTTGTTTGTTCGCCCAGCACCTAAACTTTCAGAGGTCAAAGGCGCCGTGGAGCTGAAGAAACATGACACAGACTCGTTCACCCCTGATGTGGTAACACGACAGACTTTGCATATTCCAGGCTGTTTAATGTTTA
>CM029117.1:26714279-26779279 GCA_016859345.1 Istiophorus platypterus
CTCCTGAGTCCTGCTTCGCGTTTCGCCGACACGCCAACGTGCCGGCGCACGCCGTCACGTGTGAGCCAGAGCACACAATGTACGTCCGTGTGTGTGTGTGTGTGTGTGCGCGTGTGTGTTTACGTGCGTTCCTCGGCCATGATTGGAGCCATGCTGATAGAACCGTGGTGTTCCGTGTCGACGGCCCCTTTTCCCTGGTTTTCCTGTCACCGCTTGTGCGTCATGGAACTTTGGGCGACCAATTCCAGACGGACGAGGTCACGGAGCCGGATCATCTCCGAGCTGCTGACCGGAGACGTCGGATCGTGTGTGATCCGACTACTGACGGGACGGAAAAAAGATAGATGGTTCTCAGATCGTAAAACAATGTTAAGATAAAATTTAAGGTCATGGAACATTTGGAACTTTTTAAAGAGGGTCGAGTTGAGCCACGTGTGATGAAGCTGCTGAATCTGATGACAGTGATCTGACATTTTTGTGTTGAGCATCGATCAGTAATTGTAGCTATTGAGTTAGTGAAGTGGAAATGTGCAATATACTGAATTTATCGTGTCAGCATGTTCACATGGATGAAGTTTTGTGTTTGCACTGACAGCAAACAACATCAAAGAAAAAAAGAAGGACCCTCTGGCTTCCAACTATGCTAAAATATGAAAACTGGGAAAGCAAGATGTAAATAAAGGTGTATTTCTCTCTGCAGTTGAGGTAAATAAAAACAACCGCTTAAGAGTTTTCCCACAATACATGGTTAATTAGCTCCAAAGTGACTCCTGGGAGAGTTTCTGTTATTCACTGACCTACAAATGGCAAAAAAAGAAGAAGAAGTTGTCAGGAAGTGTGTCGGGAACCTCGGAGAGTTCGCTCTCCGGGGGATGCGAATTTCGTCCCGAAGCATCCGGGGCAGCCTCAACGCTTTCGGAGGAAAATCGAGGCCCCGGGGGGCTTCTTCTCGAACGGAGGCGGAGGCCACGTGACGCAGCGCTGCCTCGCTTGGCTTGTTTCACCTTCCTCCTGCCGTTACGCCATACGATAGCGTAGAAATACCAGAGAGCAACCACTGAAAGCTGTAGTGTCCAGCTGTTGTACCCACATTTAATTAAGTCCGTTTGATCGTAACAACCTTTGGCCACGAGCCCACACTCCTCCGACCCGTTTGCACGTTCACACCAGTTTTATTTTCACATCAGCCCTTCGCCTTGATATCTCGTTTCCCTTTAGCAGAATATTTAAAGAGGATTTTAAATTTCAGAAAAATAATCACACACCTATTGCACTTCGTTGAAAAGAAAAAAAGAAAGAAAAGAACCTGGCAGCAGGGTATTAACGTGGATTTAAGCCGCAAAGTGAGAAACCGACGGAGCCGGCGCGCTAACACAACGCTACCCTTCGGCTCATTAAGCACCGGAGCTGCTATCCCAGATAGATTTTTGGGAATGTCAACTCATTAGGAAGCTTTTAAAGGCAGATGTGGCGGGGGGGGGGGGGGGGGGGGCAGGATGTAAGATTTCCTCTCTGATCTCTGCAGTTGGTGTAAAACGTGCTAATTGGGGCTAACTAAGGAGAGGTGGTAATTACGTCTCTGCCCGAAAAATCTGTTGTGTTTAGACTGCGAGATCTACTTCGTGTTGGAGGGTTAGACGAGGTGTGTAACGGGTAAAGAGAAGCAAAGCAAACTCTGCACCCGAGGCCGCTGGTTTGACGTGGTGGCCAGCGACAGTCGGCAACAGGAAGCTCAACCCCCCCCCCCGTAACGCTGCCTCTGGCCTTGTATTGTCTTTTCTCTCCTTCGAAGATGCCGAACGTCTCATCCTTCTTTCTGGAGGCTGCAGGTGCTGCGCTCGCCCCGGACTTCGAACTGAGCTGGATTTGAGCGACGGCCCGACTGACGGACTTGACCTCGGGGAGGCGGGTGTTTGATCGACCTCCCGCGGTAAACACAGACGGCATCCGTCACAAGTGTTGGACGGGTTCGGACCTTCGTCGCTCTGCAAGGGCAGATCGATTGTTTTTGCACCAACACAGCATAAACACAGTAAAGAAAAAAACCAAACCAAACACTGGAGCTTCATTTGAGACATTAAAATATTAAATAAAGACAATGATGAATGAAATAAAAAGTTCATGTGGTTAAAAACAAGGCAAAACTGCAAATAGAAGAACAGGGATAAAATAAACTAATTCGCTATGTGGAGAACCGAGAGGCAATTTATTGTGTATTGGAATATCACAATGAGATAGATATAAAATTATAACTTGTTTTTGGGATCCTGAACTTAGTTATGTTGCTGTTAAGTTTCTGTATTGTCTGGTTTCCAGCCACAGTGTGTGTGTGTGTGTGTGTGTGTGTGTGTGTGTGCATGTGTATAAAATATATACAATGTGACAAATGTGATTTTTTTTCCTTATGTCTCTGCGTCCGTCTGTTGAAACGGCGAAACTCTGCCGGACGGCGAGGAGCGTGGTCGTCTCACGGCACGACAGCGAAGACCGGCGCCATCTGCCGCCCCAGTCGGCGAAGTATCGCTCAGCAGCCGGGGGTGGGGGGCCTGGGCGGGGGCTCCTCAGTTTGTCTTGCTGAAATTTTTAGATTACATTCATTTTCCTGTCTGTTTTCCAGACAGTCGGATTTGAGCGTCAGGGACAGATGTGGCAAAATAAACCCCAAAAGAAAACAAACAAAAAAGCCATTTTTCTAGCTTGACACTGATGGAGCCCGTGGTTGTGTTTTCCACTCTCCCGTAAATGTAATTTTAAGGAAGCTGTTTTTCAAATTGCCAGAACCATTTTAGAAAAAAAATAATAATTGCTTGAGCTTTATTTTTTAATATGCAGAGGATCCAGTTTCCCTGTAAACTTACTGTTGTTTAGAAAAATGTAACCAACTTTTTCGGTTACATTCGGTCAGTTTGTTTCTTTGGAACAAAACTCTTCAGGTACTTTACTATCTTTCCCTTTTTTTTCTTAATCTTTGGGTTGATTACTTCTTCTTTTTGCATTTTAAAGCCGAACGTGTCTCGCGGACACGGACTCACCGGCACTTTTAGCCGTTGACGGGCTGACACGTCGCGAAACGCTGTCGAGCTGGAAAGGCTGCGGAGCACGGATGCTCTTTAAAAAACAAAAACAACAACAAAGAAAGAAAAGACGACAGACAAGAGACAAACCCCAGCGGGACGACTAATACGCTGCTGCATCATCTGGGAATGTGACCTGACGGGACGAGGTGAAACAGAACAATTAACCACTAAGTGTCGATTTGAAAGAGAAACAGTTTTAAGTCCTGTGAAGAAAATGCGTCAAATAGATCAGTTTGATTTTTTCCGTTATTTTTACTCCGGTTTTTGTCTGCGACACATTCTTCTTGTCTCTGATGCAATTTTTCCTTTTTTCTTTTTTTTTTTTTACAGCCCTCGCCATCGTTGTGTACAGTTGCCGTGGTTACGGGCGTCCACTCTGCTCCGCAGCAGCTCAGACTGACTCACCACATTAAATCCAGCTGTCATTTCCAAACTCGGCCCGTCTGAACGGAACCGCTCCCTGTAATCTAATCTAATCCGTAATGGACGTCCCGGTAACCCGGCGTACGGTCGTCCCGGTAACCTGGTGTCACCGCGGCTACCCGCGCTGTTCGCTGCTGAGCGACGAGTCGTCCACGGTCTGGATCCACTCACCTGTTCACTAGGACACTTGATCGTTTTCTGGGTTTATTCCGAGAGGAGACGCTTTAATCGTCAGGAAACATCGACGCCGTGACCTTTGTCTAGCGAACATCTGGAGGAGGATCCAGATGAACCGCTGACATTTGTCCCAGAACCGACTCCCTCCTCCCGATGGAGGCACTAAAGATGGCCGACTGAAAGTAACCTGAACGCTACCTCCATGTCCGCAGCACCTGATACTTACATTATCTCACCTTTTAGAAATGTCCTGGTTCTGCCTGCATGTTTTCACTTTGTCTCGGCTGTTTTCATTGCCGCCTCTCGTCGAACTCTCAGGGGATTTTGATTAAAGTTCGTCCATAAATCTGTTTCTTCCTATAACAGGTATCGACAGATAACATCAACTGACTGACTCATACCTTTACAGGGTGTTTTTTTATTAACAATGGTGCAACAGTTCAAAGCGGCTGAGTCACCTGATGAATGAACGGTATCTCGGCGACAGCGGAGGAAACAGTTTCACCAGAATCGTGAGAAAAAACGATTGCAGTGACGCAGGTTATTGAATGAGACGTTTGCATCAGGACGCGTCCACTTGTCTGTCCTTCGCTTTTCGCTTGGTCATAGTTTCGTGTTTTTTCGGTTAAAAAAATGTTGTCTACGTGTATTTTCCCTCAGTTTTACATAAATGAAATGAACGCTGCGAGTCAGAGAGGGGAAAGTTAGCGGGCCTTGGAAAAAACACTGAATCCAGTAACTTGTTTTTTTTGTTTTTTGTAAATCACATTTTCTTGGATATGGATATTTGCTCCCGCTGGATTTCCTGCAGGATAAATATTCATGGTGTACGTGATGCATTCTGTCACGGAGTCAAAAGTGCTAGTTTGTGAAGACCAGTGAGACATAAATAAATTATATAAAAAAAGAATGACAATGTTTGCGATTTTTTGTCTGAAATTCCACAAAAAGAAAAAAAAAAAGGGAAAACCTCCAAACAAGGGAAGTTTCAAACTGGTGGTTGAAGCAGCTCAGGATCCTAAGGAATTCACATCATGTTAGACAATGGAGTAACAGCCTTTCCTTGACTTTAACTATAGTGTAGTGACCAGGTTTATATAATATGAGGAAAAAGTCATTAGTTTCATTTGTAATCTGGAGCTTTTCAGAACTATTGTTATCGCAGAATCAGAGGTTTTTTTTATTTAGTCGTTAATATGAAAACAATGACAAGTGCAGCTGCAGCTGCAGCTGGAGACCTGGATGAATCCGGTCAGTCAGACAAAAGAAACGTCCGAGGGAACTCACTGCGTTCGTTTGTGTTTTTTGTTGGTTGGTTTGTTTATTTGTCGGCTCTGCAAACCGTCATCTCTCCTCCTTTTTCCGCCCTTTGAACGCCATTTGCGCGAGGCTCCGGAGCGACCCGCACCCTGGAACAGACGGAAATCCGACACGATTCCGAGAAAGAGTCGTAAAAAAAAAACCCAAACCAAAAACCTCCCACACACCTGGATTCCCCCCAAAAATCCCCAAATCCATTACAACCAACCTAACACACTTTTTCCAGCTTTTTCTGCTCATTTTCCCCAAATAAGGAAAAGGTACATTTTGCAAAAATCCCCATTTCCAGCCAGCAGCTTTAACTGATCCGTGGTGAAACCTACATAAGTTTTACAACCAGGAGACACTGAAAATAATCACCTGGGATCACGTGGCTGCTGCGTCACGTGGATGAGGGCCGTATCTGGCAGCTGATTGGACGAGGGCCCGGTTTGAACGGGGGAGCCGCGGACGGCGGGGCGACAGGTGAGTGGAACCGGAACCGGCGAAAAGGAGGGTCCGAGCGTGTATCGGTGCGTGTGAGTGTGACTGTGTGTGAGTGTGTGAGTGTGTGTGTGAGTGTGTATATGTGTGAGTGTGTGCGTGTGCGCGCGCCGTTGCCGTCGAGCATTAAAGCGCGTCAGGTGACGTCTGAGCGTCGGGATAGAGGCAGCGTCTACGGCAGCTCTGTGTGCGCGTGAACGTGGACCAGCGTCCCTGAATCAAACTTCAATTTTTTCTATAAATAAACAAGAACCTTCCTCATAAGCAGCGGCCGAGTTCAACGAGGCTCGTTTGTGGCGGAATGTCCCTTTTCAGACTCGCTCCGTCTCCGTCGCTTCGCTTTTCTTTCTCTTTCCTCGTTTTGATTATTTTATAGCCCGGTGCCAAATTACGCACGAAGCGTCCCGGCGCGGGGTCTGCGGCGCGGGCTCCCGCCGCCCCCCCCGCCCCCTGCCCCCCCCCGGCCCCCCGCCGCCCCCCGCCCCCCCAGCCAGCGCAGTGGTTCGCTCCAGTCGCCGCTCCGCCGCCGTGTATCACCGCCCCGCCGGATCGGCGCGCAGTCGGAGCTCCAGCCCGGTTACCGAGCGCACGCCGAGCCTCGCCGTCCGCGCCGCCCGCTCTCCGCCTGCTCTGCCTCCTCTCAGCGGTATTTTTTCCGCCTCCTGCGTCGGTAGGTCAGTCCTCTCGTCCTCTCCTCCTCTCTTCTGCTCTTTCCTCTTTTCTTTGCTTCTCGTTTTCATTTTTTCCTTCATTTTTTAATTTTTTGCCGTGAATTTCAGCGGCTGCTCTGGATTTCTGTCTGTTGTCCTGCGAGTCTTTTACCGGAGCTTTCACCCGCCGCTTTGTCCGCTCGGACTAAATCCACTATCTCTGTCCGGAGCGGGGGGGGGGGGTCTTTGGCGTTTCTTGTCCTCATTTTCCGTTTCTTTCATTTCTCTTTTATTCCCTGATATTTTCTCGCTTCTTTTTCTTTTCACGTCAAGATAATAAGATCTGTCTTTTCTTTCCCAGCTCTCACAGGGTTTCTTTTGATTTTCGTGCCATTTGTTCTTGTTTCTTCTTTTTTATTAAAGCCAAGAGGGATTTAAATTTCTCCTAAACTTGAACGCTGCGCATGCAGCACGACAGAACGCACCGCGGATGATGATGATGATGATGATGATGATGCTGCTGATGAGGTTGATGCTGATGCTGCTGCTGCTGATGATGATGTAGGTGGTGATGACAGTGGGCAGCTGTTGCAGGGGAAGCTGATCTTCATCTTCATCCACCGAGTCGCTCGCATTTCTGTTTGGACTGTTTCTTTTTTTTTCCCTGAAGGGGTGATCTCAGTGTGTGTGTGTGTGTGTGTGTGTGTGTGTGTGTGTGTGTTTGTGTGTGTGTGTGACACTCACGCTCCCGGCTCGCCTGTCGCGCTGCCGGTCCTCCTGAAGACCAGGAGGAGCTGACTGGTCGGGTTTGTAAACTCCCGTCATGTCCTCTGCTGCATCTCTGATGTGTGATGGTTGTTTTCTTCCTTGTTTTTTTGTTGTTTTTTGTTGTTTTTTTTCCCCTCCGAGATCTGAACCTCACTGCACGCTGGGAGTGTTTTGGTGACATGCCCTGCTCTTGTAACTCTTCCGTCTGAAGTCGGCAATTTTAAAGATCTGTTTTGGCTTCCGCGTGGAGCAGCCTGGAACCCGAGACTCCGGCGGAGAGCCGGGTTTATTTGACTAAGGAAAAAAAAAATTCTCAGAGGGTGGAGTGTTTAGGTGCAGGTGCGTAGTGCAGAGACCGAGAACCCCCCCCAGCCTCTACACGACCGCCTCGGAGGCCGGAGGCGTCTTTGGTCCCCGGGTACGACCCCCTGGGAGGGTCCCAATCAGGACATTTGCGTCGTCACGTTGACGTTCGAGGTTGCGGGTTGAAAAAGCGGCGGCGTTGGCGAGCGTGTTCAGGAGGGAGACGAAAATTGGTGTCGCTTTGTGGACACAGCCTCCCACCCACCCGTCCCATCCAACCCACGCCTCCTCCTACGTCACCTGACTTCCTCGTCTACAGCGGCTGGAGGTCCTGGGTCGGTGGGTCGTTGCGAGCTGCTTGCACAGACGACCCGGTGGCTCGGGTTTTTTGGACAGGACGACAGTCTCACGGGGAAATAAGTTTCCTAAACCGACGGTCAGTTCGTGAATACCACGCGCTGTGCGGCGGGAGATGTGTCGGTACTGTGGAAACGGGCCAAGATGATGGGAAATCTCTGATGGTCGGAGGACGCGGCGAAAAACCGGGCGCCAGGAAGCTCAAGCCGTGAGTTTGGGATGTGGCTGGATTTTTATCTCTGCTGCTGGAGGAGGAAAAGAAAAAAAATCAAACTCCTCCGCAAACCCAGAAAAATCTGAATTTTAAATGACAAGCCAGGCACAGGTTTTTCCCGATATCTGTGAACAAACTGCAAAAAAAAAAGAGAATTGGAGGTTCGTATAAGTAATGGTGTCAGGGGTGTAGGACTGTTTCAGCTCAGGGGAAGAGGAGAGCAGGCAGGGTAAGATCTGTTCGGCTGAAGCCGGCGGCTGAAGCTGCCGCTGCTGCTGCCGCCGCTGCCGCCGCCGCCGCCGCCGCTGCTGCTGCTGCTGTGGTTTGCTTTTTACTCGACTCTGCAAGTCAGAGTCTCGTATGTATTATTCCCCAATCTGGAATCTGGGGTCTGGGATATGGGGTCCGAGACCCGGTGTCCGAGACCCGGGGTCCGGCCTGCCTGTTGCTGATGTGTCCTCCTCGTTCAGTAGAAGCGGATGTGATTTTTGTTTCCAGCGGAACCAGCCCCGTCTTCATGAAATAGGGTTTCAGTTACAGACGTTCTCGGATTAATTACTCGGCAAACACATAATTAAAAGTTAAAAAAATTTCCATGCCTTTCGTCCCACATATCACGCACCGCTCGGGGCTCCGGTAATGAATATTTTCAGTATTATAGGCCTTGTACAAGGGCTTTCAATTACTGTGGCTGATTAGACTCCTGCCCCTCCCCGCTGAAGATGTATGGAGCTTTGCTGAGAATTATGGTTTTGTCAGACTGATATTAAAATTTTTCTAATCTTTTGTTGTCCCTTGTTCATTTATCCGGGGACTGAGGCAAGATGTACTCGCTTCTGGTTATCAATATATAGTCATTGATTATATCCTTGTTTATAGAATTTCCCAGTAATATAACGGAGGCAGGCGAGAAGGAGGAGGTTGTTTGGCCAGTGGGTGCAAGTTACTTTTAGCAAAACTGCACACTAGTCAGTTTAACCTGCTGATTTTTCCGTCTGACTGCATCCTCACGATGGAAACGTCAAAGTGGATATAACAGATACTTAATCATACCAATTTATCGTATGAGACCGTGTAGTCGGTGAAAAGGTCCATTCGTAATAAAGAACCTGCAGAGAATTAGCAGCCGAATCTGCAGCTTCCTGTCTGAGCTTTGCAGTGAGTTTAGGCCAATTCATGCGTCTGCGTCGGACCTACACTGCACCTTGGCGTCGCTGTTTACCCTGCGCGGAACGCAAGAGCTGCGAATACTCGGCTCGGTAACGTAGCGTTTCTGGCTTCTCCTCCTCCGCCGCCGTCATACAGACCGTCTCACTCCGACGTCTTTTCTGCGTTGCAGTAATTTCAGGAAAAGTAAAACTGCCATTCAAAATCTGTCGGATCCAACTCCGTGATGATCCGCTCAGTTTTTGTCGGCAGTTGTTTCTGACTCGTGGAAAACAGCAGCGGAGTAACTAAACAGATGGCATATAGACGCCGCCGCCAACTAGTGGCTTGCCGATGCAATTGCAGAGTCACATCATTGCAGAGGTATAAATACTCGCGAAGGCTACGGCCGTAGGGTTGAGGCAGAGGCCTAAAATGGCCTTTAGTGTTTTAACTCACTCGCTCTCATAGCGTCGTTCTCAGTTGCAGCAGGAAGCTGTTTTCAAAGTATAATCTCTGCCCACATACTGCTCATCAACAGACAGCAGACACACACAGCTGGAGCCCGGCTGGTGAACTTAGCGGAGGATTTATCAGCCAAAGGGCCAGATATTCCCCCGCGGGTGGTGGTGGAGACCAAAAACAGAGCGAAAAGAGAGGGAATATCGACTCGCATTCATCCGGTGGCCTGAAATCCCGACTCCAAATGAATGATAATGTTTCACTGTGACCGCCGGACGTGAAATAAGCAGGTGTTTGTAAATGATGTCGCCACGTCAACTAAAAAGGTGATGACTCGTCAGTGTTGTGCTTGTGAGTTGTGTTTGTATATGGCTGACTTTTGTTAGATCAAACACTTAAATCTCCAAAGAGACCCTATGTCCAACAGTTCCCTTTTCCACCAGAATGACTGAGTGGGCTTCACCCCCCCCCCATACAGGTGCATGTAACCCTGGGTGGGTGGTGAAGCCGCGGCCGTAGCGAGACTGATTAAATGAGATGAAATGAGATGCAGCACAGTCTGTTCCTCCTTCCTCTGCGGCATGTGTGGAGGCAGCCGTATTGATAGAAAAGAGGAGAATGAAAACAGGGATGAATAAATAATGAGTCGGATTCAAACTTGGTCAATGTTAATTATTTAGTGCCTCTGCGCCGGTAATGAATAGATGTTTGCTGCACTTTGACTCCGTGCGTAGAAACTCATTAGCGTTTGTGCTCCGCAGGGCTGCGCGTTGTTTAGATTCACTGCGTGTACAAAGTGCCACGAGGCGGTGTTGTTAAACACGTAAGTCGTAGAAAACGTATTTGCATATTGATTTTTGTGGCATGTTTAGAGCTTTTTTTTTCTTCTTTTTTTTAATCTGGAAAAGGCTGGAGCAGCAGGAATTTGGGATTAAAAATAAAGCACGAAGTTCAAGGCTGGACTTTCCATTTCGGCTCACTTGAATCGCAGTTGTATTCGCGGCTGTACAAGGGGCGCGTTGGACAACGCGGTGTAAACAAACAGGATTTCCTGTCGGACGGCGAGCTCCGACGCTGCTGTCAGCCCCTTCCCTGCCTCCATTTTGGAGACCGTCAAGTCATTAGGAGACGTTCGCACGTAACACTTGAGCCTTCGGCGATCAGCGGATGCTTTTAACTGAACTGACGTCCCACGGTTGTGTGTGTGTGTGTGTGTGTGTGTGTGTGGACACAGGCCTGCCAGTCTGTTGCTCAAGGTCAGTCCTGCAGAATGCTTTGTAGTGTAAGACGACCAATTTAATGCACATTTACATTTGTATGTGATGCGTCCGTGAATCAGTTCACAACTCCTACAGCCCCCCCCCGAGAACCTGAACACGCTTTGTACTGGAAAGGCTCTCTCTCTCTCTCTCTCTCTCTCTCTCTCTCTCTCTCTCTCTCTCTCTCTCTCTCTCTCTCTCTCTCTCTCCCCCCTCTCTCTCTCTCTCACTCCACTTCTTCAAATACAGCATAAACTGTACAAACTGCAGACGTGTCACTTTTGCGAGCGGTGACCTGGATGTCCAGCGATTCCACTTTGATTCTCAGCAGCAGCGGAGCCGCAGGGTGAATTCAGTCTTGGTTCAGCAGACTCTCTCTCTCTCGCTCGCTCGCTCTCTCTCTCCTCGTAGCGCTGGTTTCATCTCTCTCCAGATGTTCCTCTCGGGACGGGGGCCGGGGGCCGGGGGGGGGGGGGGGGGGTCCAGGTAACAGAAACGCGGGGTGTAGGAACCCGGGCTCGCAGTTCCTGTTTCCCAGGTGGGAGGTATTTTACCCCTTCATTCTCTCTTGCGGTGGTAGTAATTTCCTTGCGGGGTAACAGAGGAGAAGTTCTCCTGCGGAGGAAAGACAGGAAACCGTTGCGCACGTACGTCACCTACGTGTATTTGTTAGACACTTATTACGCTCCGGTCGACCGACGCAACGTAGCAAAGTGCAGATCGACGTCGGTCGGTGACTGCGGTTCTGCCGGGGCCACGCGTTTGTGCCGCGCTACGCCGCGCCAGACGCGTGCACACGCGTGGATCAGTGGTTTACGGCGGGATTTGTAGTGGGAGCGTTTGCTCTTGTGTTGAACACTCAGGGGAAAACTGATCATTCTCATTTTACCTCTAATTCACACTGATAAGAGTTTTAATTAATTACAGAACCATACTAGTGGTTTTGCATGTGTTTTGTTTTGTTTTTTTTAGTAATTTTGTGAGCGTGAATGTAGCGAAGTTCAGATCAGCGTCGGGCTCATCGCTCGGTTCCCACCAGCGTTAAACCGCTCGGCAACCCCCGTCCTCCATTAATCGAGGTTTTGCCGATGACCTCGGGCCACCCACACGGAGTCTCGTATCTCGCCATCTTACGAGATGAGACCGCCACACACCCCCTGGTTGGTCTTTTCTTGAAACACTAGGCTATTTTTGCTCCCTAAAAGTGGAGTATTGCTGGGAAATCTGCAGCACCGGCGAAAGGAGCTGATGGTATCAGCGGCGTGACAGTAAAAGAAAAGAAGCTGTAAGTAGGCGAGCCGCTTGCCTCTGCCTGAACTAGGGCGATGCTCCATTTGATACTTAATGTTGTGATGAAATGTTTTTCACAACATATTGAGCAGAACAAACTTAATGGATTTAAAGTGCCGGGTCCTGGAGGTCTCTGGGAGACAGATTGGCTTTTTGGTGGAATCTGGACCTTTTTCTTGTTGTTGTTGTTGTTGTTGTTGTTGTTAGTTTTTTTGTTTTTTTTTACCTTAACTAATCTATTAGTCTTCATCCGTCCGTTGACTTTCGCCTTCATTGATACTTGACATATTGGTCGTTCGTCTCTACAGTCTGATACGTCCCCCAGGAGCGTTGTCCTGAATTACTGCCCCTGTGGGGACACTGGAGGTGCCACTGATTCACTGCAAAGAAAAACAAAATCACTGCTGGAAAATTATTGAAACTTTTACGTTCTGACAGTGGATTGGTAATATGTGGTCTGGTCCAGGCACAAAACATCCTGGAGAAGTTACTACTTTGTTATGACCTTTGCTCCCATGACAATCCGAATGGCCACGAGATGGTTTTGTCACTTTGAACGTAAACATGTCATTTTTGGGCTTTTGATGAAAAGACTAATGCTGGATTTCTGCCTCTGCGTCGAGTCTGTGCGAGTGTCCTACATCTCTGCGAGCGTCGCTCTGCAATTACGCTGCCGAGCCGCTAGTTGGCGATGGCGTTCATGTGCCGCTGTGTCGAGTTCCTTCGCTGCTGTTTTCCAGGAGTTTGTCAGCGCACTTTGAAACCATGGTGACCAACGCTGAGCGGGTCCCGATGGAGTCGGAGCTTACAGATGCTTTGTTGTTAGTTTTGCTGAATTTACGTGAAGAAGACGTCGGAGGAGACAACGGTACAACGGCAGCGAAGAAGGAGAAGCTGTAAACGACCCCACCAAGCCGACCAATCACAGATCTTGTGGTCGTCGCGGTGCCTCGTTAAATTTTTGGGGGCCGCATGCTAGGCTACCGCGTTGGGTACGGTGTAGGTTCGACTGTCTTGCAGCCGCGAGACGCGACTTTGCAATAAATTGCAACCGTGTAATGTAATAAGCTGCTTGCACCAGCGACGTGTGGGGTTGTTACTGTTTTACGAGAGGAAAGTTTCCCCAGTCGAACTTTAGATCGTAAATGCGTAATAAAGGAAAACAAAACTGCACCAGACCGTGCGCGGGCAGTGTTTGCTGCACTCTGTTGTCAACAAGAATCTCTTGCACTCAATGAGGTTGAGGGATTTTCGTTTGGGTTATTTATTGCGTGGAGAAAATGAAAAGAAACCACAGCCACTTCAACACCAACCCAATGTTACAGTGTCTCCATTATTGTTTCCCTTCGGGATATGTAGGGTCTCTGTAAATAATAACTATAAAGAGTCTGGTCTGGACCTGCTCTGTATGAAGAGACCCTGAGATAACGTCTGTTATGAAGAAAAAAAATAAAAAATTATACACACACATACATATATGTTATTGTGTGTGTGTGTGTGTGTGTGTGTAGTTGACAGCTGGACTGTCTGACCAATGTGCTTAATCGCTCCACTCGATGATTTTTCCCACAAGTGTCTCGCCAGCAAGGCGGCGTGAAGGCGGCGTGAAGGCGGCGTGAAGGCGGCGTGAAGGCGGCGCCAAGGCCCGAGCTCTTCGCTTTTTCCCACCGTGAAGACAGTCGACAGTTTCGCTGAGGCCTGAGCAATTTGCATTAATGCGGCGTGGGGGGGGGGTCGTGTCCAAGGGGGAGGAAAGACAAAAAAAAGTAGAAAAGTGCTGCACATAAACAAAATTAACTGAAGTGCTGTTTACGGCGGTGGCCTGATGCCCGCAGACGTCAGGTAGATGAATTTCCTTCCTTTTTTTTTTTTTTTTTAATAAAATTTGCACAGCACGGATTAAACAACAAAGCAAAAAGGGGGTGTTATAGCATTTTGTGTGAGAAAGTGCAAACTTCTTACTCGTCTTCATGTAATTTCCTTTTGCGCCATTGCGTCCGGCTTTTTTCGTCCCGGCTATTGACTATGAAACAGGACGCTCTGCTCGTCGTGCCGCATGTTGCGCCGCACATCGCCCGTTTCGCCTGTCGTACGTTTGTCTGTCGCTCAGCATGTTGCATAGGAGACACTGACCTGTGCGCACGCACACACACACACACACACACACACACACACACATACAGACACACACATGTCTGATGTTCGCTCGTCCAGAGGGACTCACACCTGCAGCGTAGACCTGGAACACACACACACACACACACACACTCACACACTCACACACACTTAGCTAGTGGGCCTAGCGGTCGCCGATAACGGAAGGTGTGACACGCAAGCGTGAATTTCCTGCAACACTTGTTTTACAGATGTAACCAAGTGCTGGCGATTTGGATGAAAACAGTCACGGCTTGTGTGTAATGTAACATCAGATCCTAAAATAACCAGATGACAATGTCGACTTCAGTCCCGTTAATCGAATCTGTAACCAATCGATCAATGAATCAGTCAGTCAGTCAAAGATCCGGTGTAAAAAAAGTCGTGTGCATTGGCAGATATCAACGTCATATCGGGAAAACCAAGTGGTTAATGGCTGGTTTAATGGTCAAACCAAGTGGTTAATGGCTGGTTTAATGGTCAATGTGATTCAGTAACGGCCTCATCCATGGACCTGGAGTTTTACAATCACCGCTACAACAGTACTTTACCCTTTACTCAATTTTCCTTTTAACAAAAGCTCCAAATGTTGCATTTAAAAAAAAAAAAAAGTTGTACAATAATCTTATCTTTCCAAAATAAAATCGAGTCTTAGAACTGGTACGAAAATGAAACAGCAACCGTCTGATCAAAGGACGAGTCGAGACAAAAACGGGCTCGGAAGACGTCTGATGGCAGCTTTCACTTTTTGATGCTCGGTGCTGCCGACGTAGTTCGGTCAGCGCCGAAAAGGGGAAATGAAACGGTGTCGCGCTGTGATGTTGACTCGTTATTTCCTTTTCAGCGCTTTGAAAACCATCTTGAAAACTCGCTGTCATTCACGCAGCTGCGTTATTGTTACATGAAAAAAAAAAGTTGCAGTCGCGAGCGGGACCGTCCAAAAAAAAAAAAGGAACAACAACCCCCCGACTCTTTTTGTGTTGCGTTGAGAGGCAATCAGACACCGGATGTTTCTCCGCCCGCCGCCTGCCAGAGAGATGAAATGACCCTGAACCCACCGTGTTCACGTCTTTTCTCAACACTTCTTTCTTCTTCCTCTTCTTTTTTTTTTGCTTGTTTGTGTCTCCTGCGTTTTTTCGATTTCTTGATGACAGCGCTCACGAATATTTGAGGTTGACCGACGTGCTGACTCGTCCGCTCTCTCTCTCTCTCTCTCTCTCTCCCTCTCTCCCTCTCCCCCTGCCCCCCCCCCTCCCCCTTGCCCCCCTTCCTCTCTCTCTCCCTCTCCCCCTTGCCCCCCCCCTTTTTCATGCAGGAGTCAAGAGGAGTCCTGACATTTAGAAACTCAGCCTCCTCCTCCCTGATTCAGCAGAAACAGATGGAAAACTCCCCCCTCCCTCTTCCCTCCATCTGCTTTCTCTCTCTACCTCCTCTCTCCTCTCTCTCTTCTCTTTCCTCTCTCTCTACCTCCTCTCCATCCCCTCTCTCTCTTCTCTCTTTCCTCTCTTTCTCTCTCTACCTCCTCTCTCTCTCTCCCTCCCTCTCTCTCTACCTCCTCTCCATCCTCTCTCTCTCCTCTCTCTCTCCTCTCTCCTCTCTCTCTACCTCCTCTCCATCCTCTCTCTCTCTTCTCTCTCTCTCTCTCTCTCTCTCCCTCCTCTCTCTCTCTCCCTCCTCTCTCTCTCCCTCTCTCTCTCCCCCTCCTCTCTCTCTCCCTCTCTCTCTCTCTCCTCTCTCTCTCCCTCTCTCTCTCTCCCCCTCTGTCTCTCTACCTCTCCCTACTGTACTGACTCATTCGTTATTTATTTCTCTTAATGTCGCCGCCGGTTCACTTTAAAACGAGGCTTTGTTGGCGTGACGGACACGTTCGGCCGAGGAAGATCTCTGAGGCATTTTCAAACCTGTAGTCGGTTTGAAGCGGTTCGGCTTTTCCTTGCACAGAAAAAACTCCATTGGGCCAAAACACGTCGCGGGAAAAAACAAAAACCTTGAGAACGCTCACTCTCCTAATTGGCTGATGAGGTTGGTGAATTTATTTATGCATCTTTAACATAAAGGGGCCGTTCCACGCTCAGCCGCTGACCAAGCGCTTTCGAACGCCCTTGCTGCTGCTTTATTGCTTTTTTGTTTTCACGTGACGTCTCCAGAAGCTCCGAGAGCCATAAGCGTCGGGAAGCATCGGGAAACGTTCCGTGGGCGAAGCGGGTCGTCCACCGGCCGGAGAGGTCGTCGGGTCGATCCCCCGGCTGTCGAGTCGTACGCGGGCGAGATCCCCCCCCCCCCGATGCATCATCGGTGTGTGAACGTGTGGGTGTGAATGTGGCAGCAGCGTAAAAGCTCTTTGAGCGATCGATAAGACTAATAAAAGAGCTAGATAAGTACAGTCCTTTTACCATTTACTGTTCTTTGACCCCAAAAAACCCCAAAACATTCCAAAAAGCCCGACTTTGGAACGAGGGAACCGGGATTGGGAAGATGCTAGCCCTTTTTGTTTTTTTGTCCGACCTTTTGGGAATTCCCGCAGCGCTCTGCTAGAATCTCTTTAACCCGACTGTGCTATTTTCCCTCCGCTGTACTATTTGTTTAGTCATCTAACGGAAAAAAGTAACTTTAACAGATACAAACAGAAACATGAAACCATTTGCACGCGTAGCTGATTTGTTTTTTTAACCGACAGTCAGCCCCACGCTTTGTATCGCACAATATACGGCATCACAACATTGACGCCACGGAGCACAATGATTAAAATCCCTCATCCGATGGGAAACCCACCTCATAAACAGCGAAATATATCATCATGAACTACATATATGTATTTTCCTCACGTACATTAAATGATGTTATTTCCATAACGGATTCGTAGCCCTTTTCCCACAGGTGTCGAATGGTTTACTCCGCCGTTGACGAGCCCGATGATAACATCTATTTATTTATTTATTCATTTAATTATCTCTTCGGTGCCAAGCTTCAATTTTGACATCGTTTCCAGATTTTGTGCCTCGCGCTCGCCCTCGTCACGACAGAGCGTCCGTCTCTCGCCGGAGACGGCGGAGTCGGTAACAAATAGCTCCCGGCTCCTCCCGATGATGTACGTTCTGACATCAGCTCAGGGGGCCTCTGTCAGCGGTGTCTTTCACAGTCACTGGGGGGGGTTCATACGCACACCTCGAGACAATTCCCGCCGCTTTATTCCACGGCGTTCCTATCTCGCCGATAGTTGCATTGCCCCCAAATGGCTGAGCAATAGCTGACCTGACTGCCAATTACGGCCCGAAGATAAGAGCGGAGCAATGAGGAGAGGGAAGAAGAGGAGCGAGGAGAGGAAGGGGATAATTAGAAAGGGGAAAAAAAAAAAAACAACGGAGAAGAAGACGGGGAGCGTCGGGGAAGGACGGCCGAGGAGGAGAAGAAAGAGGAGAGGCCTGGATAGTAGCGGGGGAAAGGAAAGAGGAGGGGACATATCAAAGGAGGCGCTGAGAAGAACGAGAGAACGGAAGAAGATAGAAAGTGGAGGGGGTGGGTGAGGAAGATGAGAGGACAGGGGAGGAAGAAGGAGACTGATGAAAGCAGCGAAGGCGAGGAGGAGGAGAAAAGGTGTAAGAGGAGTGCAGAGGAGCGCTCGTGGAGATTTGTGTGTGTGCATGTCTAATAACTGATAAAGCGAGGCTGGCGTTGAATTATAGATGCGGGCGGGGTGAAATTTTCATGAAAATGTTGCTAAGCCATTCACAGATTAGTCAAACAACCTCAGACATGACCCGTAAGATGGAGGGATGAGAGGAGGAGGAGGAGGAGGAGGAGGAGGGGAGAGGGGAGAGAAGAGGGAGGAGAGAGAGGGGAAGTGAGGAGGGGGAAGACAAGGAACGGAGGAAGTACAGAAGGAGCACGACAGAGGAGAAGCGTGGATGAAAGGACGTAAGGACGATGGGAGAGAGGGATGGTTGAGAGGGAAGATGAAAAGAGGGAATAGGAGGACGCAATGGTAGGAGGCAGAGGTTGGAGAAAAATGGGAGGTGTGAGGGAGGGAGGTGAAAATGGGGGTAGAGAAGGACAGAAAGGAGAGGAGGAGGAGGAGGAGATCAGGGGAGCAGAGAGGATAGATGAGGATGGAAAGAAGGAAAAAACAGGAGATGGAAGGATGCAGGCAGGAAAGAAGGAGGTAGAGAGGAAAAGGAAGGAGAGGGGTTGGAGGAGAGGAGACAGAAAGGAGGTACATGGGTAGAGATGGGGAGATGAAAGAAAGAGGGAAGGAGGTGTAGGACGAGAGGAGGGGAGGTGAAGAACACAGAGGGAAGCTCGTCTCGTACAGTCTGGTGGAGGGCGGCGATAAAGGGTGGGAAAGGAAGCGAGCAGGCGGAGAAAGGAAAGACAGAAGGATGCATGGAGGTGGAGAAGGGGGGAGCGAAGGAGCTGAGTTCATGTCGCAGGGTTTTAGTATTCGGCCGAGACTCGCGCCCGACATCGCGTGGAAGTGAATCCAGTAGCTGTGCCCTTGTAGTTCTGACATTTTGAGCAAACAAAAGTTTGTCTTAGCTTTAGCTTAGTCGAACGTTACGTAACAGCTTTACCTTAAAATAACAGCTTCAAGAGCATTTTGATGTTACACATATGTGTACTGGAGAAAATGTCTCCTTCATCCCCACTCTGCTCCTGAAACGCCTGTTTCTTGGACTATTCACCTTAGGTTGAGCAAATAAGACACCCCCCCCCCCCAAGAGGTGGCTAACGCTTTACAGCGCTACGTCACGACCCAAATTTATCCCTTTGTCATTCTCAGTGGGGCAGAAGTGAAGAGACAAGCTCCTGGCATCTACAACTGCTGTGGATCCGGATGATTTCAGCCAGTCAGATTAGCCGGATGCTCACTTGACTTGACTGGACAGGACTTGACTGTTGCCTGAGCGATTGACAGGCTTTATTTTTTGAACACGAGCTGTTAGCGGCGTCTGAAATTAACGCCGTGTTCTTCTCTCCGAACACGGGTGCATTTCTTGTTTGGCGAGTAAATATCAAAAGACCATCCGCTGTAGTGGTAGGTAAATGTACCAAAGTAGTCATGAAACACTATTCTGAGAGTCATTTTTGTTTATGGGCGCGCTGCTTCTGCCCTTCTCAGATGTAATGTTAACCTAGCTAGCTAGCTAACGCTAACTTAGGGGTGTAGAAAGGATCACTGTTTTTCAAGAGCAAACGTTGACGCCTTCTGGAGAATGTGGGCGTCGATCCCACTACCTCTCGCTCGCTTGCGAGCGCTCTACCACTTGAGCTACGTCCCCTGTTTAAAACTAACCGCGGAGCGGGTCGCGACTGCTTTTTTCGTGACCGGTCGATCGGTATCATGCTTTATATGTCGCTGCTGAAATTGTTGGACGAGACCATTTCCCATAAAGAAAAAAACATCCAGAGAGTGTCAACCGCTGGGTTGATGCTAGATAGCGTTAGCTGCAGGATAGTACAACAGTGTTTAATGAGCATCTTAGTACAAGCATTTAATTGCCACTGTGGCGGATGATCTTCTGAGGTTTACTCGCCAAACCGGAAATGCACACGTTCGACCCGTTCGTCGCTCGGCCGGTGCTAATTTCGAACACTGGCTGTAGCTTACCCTGGTTAGCAAGCGCTACAGAGTCCAGAGTATTGCAGTGGAGCGCCAGAGAGAAATGGATGCTTGGATAACGAGCGTGTTGAAGAACACGAGTCAAAGGACGTCGACGATCGCAGCAAATCAGACGACCCGACCGGTTCGGCCTCACCCCAGCGGCTCTGCAGCAGAGCAGGGACCCACATGCTCAGATCCATTACTCAGTCTGCCTTGACCTTCTGCTGCTAATCAGATAACCAGCTCATTAATAACGACACACACACACACACACACACCTACAAAGCAAAATGTGTTCGCATGTAATGTAGAACCTGGAATAAATAGAGATAATTCTGTGTACATACACACGGATGTGTGTGTCTGTGTGTGTGTGTGTGTGTTTGTCTAATTACACTCCAGGCATTATAGGTTATTTGCATTAATAAAACTATTGGCTAATTTCCATTTAACAACTGTGTTTACAGTCATTATCTGTTTAGTGCCAACTGTTGTTGCATTGTTCACTTAATTAGCTGGAAAACTCTGCCGTTCCACATGATTTAACTCAAATCATAGTGGAAATGAATGGACAATATATGCACCATTAGATTTCCAAAATAATTAAATGGACTACAATAAATTGTAAGTTATTTTGCATGACCAGCTAAAAAAGGTACAGCAACAGTCAAGGTGCTAACTACACTCAGCAAATAGAGCATCGGTCTTCATAGAAAATATCACATTAGTTGGGTATTAGCTTCAGGCTGCACCGTGAGAATGATGCAAGGCCGAGACTTTGGCTTTTCTACTGATATTTTACCATGTTACACAAAAACACATTTTTTTTAGGCATTAAAGAAAATAAGAAAAATAAACACATAGCGTGTCTCGCTTTTGTTCAAACGTTTTGCTTGTTGAGCATGAAATTAGACTCTGCAGGTCTAATGGCAACAGTTCCGGAGTCTTTTGGTGTAACAGATGCAATTTAAAAGAATAAAAATGAACTTTTTCCGTGCCCAACAGGCACATGCTTACAATGACAACTCCGCTTAACCGGAGTGGCGTCTCGCCGAGGGAAAAACAAGACGAACGCACAGAGTGCGGACAAAGGAGTGCAGAGGTTGATTAAGGGCCTCGGGCTGAATTTCCGCGTTTTTTTTCCCCCGATCTGCGACCTTGAGCTCGAACGTGCGACTGTATAAAACGTAAATAATCCATTTAGGCATCACAATAATCAGTGGTCTGATGTGTAGGTTGGAGCCAGGCTTCAGTGAATATATTGAAATTCATAAAGATTGATTAAAGGGATAAATTGCAACGCCAAGACTGAGTCAGGGGATCGATATTAAAATGTTAAAGTCCAGCTCATATCACGGTTACGTCGGCTGTGTCATCGTTCCGTAACTGCTGCCTCACGTTAGCAGTTGATTCGACTAACACGGCGCCTCCTAGGAGTTTTCTCCGACCTTCAGCCCTCGCCAACCGGCGCCCGCTCATCGATGGGAGGCCGAGGTGTGGCTGGAATTGATGGCATGTGTCATTCGTCTCCATGCCTCCCTCGCTTAGCCGCTTTTGGCGTCGCGTCTGCTCCCCACCCCGTCCCTCGTCCCTCGTCCCTCGTCCCTCGCCCCCATCGTCCCTCCGCCCGCCCACCCCTCTCTCCGAGTTTTAGTTCGCCCTTTCACCCTGCCTCTGTGTGTCCGGTGTCGTCGACTCCCTTAAAGATTTAATCCATCTGCAGGAGAATAGTGTTGTCTTGTGGTGTTGTACCTACCCACCCACAGTTACCGACCTAACCTTTAAAAGCCCCAAAATCACAAAACAATACCTATGCCCACCCGTGCCCTCGGGCAACCTGCAGCTGCTTCCTCTGTGCCTCTGTGTCATCTAAAAAATTAATCCCATCTTCTTAATCCAAATGCATGTGTGTGGTGTTCTGACCACACACAGTACCTTCCCTTTAACAGCCCGAACATTTTATTAACGTTTAAAACAACCTATGGTTTCTTCATGATGGATAATTTTGTGTCTTCATCTTTACCAGAAAGAGCGTCGTGCTGTCCTGGTTCAACCGTTAAGTCTTACTAACTGTGACTAAAAATATAAGGGAAAATATTTTTTACCTGATGTGTGGCAGGGAGGTCGGTGCCGGTTCCGGCCCTGAGCTGTGCCGGCGGGCTCCTCGGGGGCAGCGTAAGGCTTTAACCACCTCCGAAAAGCAAGACGGGGCAGAGCTTGCTTAGCCTGAGAGGCAAAAAACCCGGGGCAAAGACAGAAAATTCCAAACCTGCTGCCGACTGCAAAGTTTGTTTCTTCTGAGTGCACCGTTAAAAAAAACACAAAAAGAAAAAACCGGCGGCGACCCAGACGAATCTCTCAGCGTCTTTATCAACGCTTCTTCCTTCCTGGGGCCTTTTGGAAACTCGACACGAAGGAGGCAATGTTTCCGGAGGCTTTGATAAGGACGTCAGCCCTGAGACTATACCGAGTGACGTGGGGCGCGTCCACCATGTTCAACCCCAGGATGAATCCCTCCCTCGCTCGGGAGCCGAGGCAGAAATACGATGCAAAAAAGTCTGAGGGAGGAGGGAGGAGGTCGGCGTGTAGTTTGCATCCCTCCCTTAATTATCACGTCTGTTATGGACACGTATTTATGCTGGAAAACTTCCAGCAGATCCAGTGGGATGAATCAAAGGTCTGAACCTTGGGACCTGCAGAACGTAAACTCAGACTTAGATTGAGTTTGGCATTGTATCGTTTTTTTCCTGTTAATCAACTCGGGGCTTAATCTGTTTGGTGAAAATGCCTCATGTATATAATCAAAATCCCTCTCACGGAGAGAAACTCGAGCCAAACCACAGAGGGAGCAGAGGAGTAAAAGTGTAGGTTGACCCGGTTCAACACGGTTTGTGTCACAATGAACCTGCACGATACGGCGGGGACCCTGATGAACTTGGAGTTTAAAGTCATTATTATTATTATTGATCGGTAATAGGAAAGAGCAACTTAAATCCCTGTCTCATCTAAAAGGGACCAAGCTGTCCTTCTTATTGTCATCTAACGAACAAGGAAATCAATTCTGGTTGGTGTGACTTCATTAATCATTTACCACATTCTAGGGGGGGAAGAGACTGCGTTCCCCACATCGAACCCGGACCCGGGAGCCTACTTCGAACCCGGACCCGGACCGAGCCAGGTCCAGGTGCAGCTGAATACCCGCCTCACACTTCCACACGTGAATGGACTCATCCCATTAAAAAGAATGTTTTCCGGCCGCATCCGTGTTTGCTCGCTGGCGTTCCTTCGCAGCGTAACGTCATTAGTACGGGATGCGGCTCCTTCACCTCCCGTTCAAAATCACATTACACGTCCACACATCAGCTCCGACCCTGGAGATGCTGCGTTGTTCATACATCGGCGGTCGGTGACCGGTTTTCTGGTTTTCTTAGCCGCGTCAGAGGAGGATAAACGGGTTCCTACTAGATCACATGGATACGGATAGTAGAAAATCCTATATATACGAAAAATGATAGCTGAAGTTTGGTTCTTGGGTTTTTGGGGGTTATTTGTATTTTTTTTCCTTCCTAATTTTGAGAAAGATTGCTTTGTCAGTCCCCCTAAATCTGGAAATTTGCTGGTCAGCAAAACTCACGATACATAATTTTATCTTTTTCCTCCAATAAACAGATTCCCTCTCTCTATATAAATATACTGTCTCCTCTGAATGAATAATATTCTTCTCTAGGGAGGCCGGGTGGACCAACCATCCATCAAAATATTTCATTAGCCGTTTTAAGGGGGCAGCGGAGCAGGGAGGAGAGCGGAGACAGAGGCGCTGAGGTCGCCGCCGTCGGAAGTGAAGTCGTAGGAGGCGGCGGTGCGTCGCGGTCTGGGAGAGTCATCGATCAGGTCTGCGAAAAAGTAAGATGAGTCGGGAATGGGACGGATAAATCCAATCCCGGGAATGTGCAACATTTACTGCAATTTATTTGAGTTGTGAACGGTCTACTCAGCCTGTCCGTCGCGAGAACGTTTGACCAAAAGGAAAAAAGAAAAAAGAAAAGGAAAATTGCTTGATAAAGGCAGAAGTCCGCAAGCATCTAGAAGGGTTTTCCAGTAACACAGGTGACAGGACGCATTTAAAAATGGTTAAAATCGATGCAGCGGAGGTTGAAACGATCCTAAAATCTTGGTCCCCAGTACGACTCAATGTCTGAAAAAAACTGGACCCCTCGAGGGGAGGTAAAAGGGAAGGAAGCTCCTGAGCGTAGGTGAGATGTCTGGTCGTATCGTTTCCCACGTTAACGAGACTCAAAAATTACGTCTGAAGGGGAAAATGTTAAAGGGCAAACTGTTCCGATCCGTCCCGGGAATTTCAGCCGAACAAAAAAAACCCAACAAATGTCGATGGACAAGTAAACCTAAAAAAAAAAAAAAGAAGATGGCCGTGATGTTTATACAATCACACTAAAGGGAGATTGAGCAGCACATCTGCACAACATCGCCACTAATGGGCGCGATCCGTCTTGGTCGGCGGACGGCGCCCGCCCATTCGTCATGGCGTTGCACTCGAGTTTCATTTTTCCGAGTCCTTCTCGGTCTCCCTGTCCACTTTCGGCTGACGAGCTGAGACTTGAAGTTCATCCTCTGACCCCAGGAAGCAGTGGTTCATGTGGTAGCGTGGAGCTTTTAACATGACGCGGACCTCAGTCTAAACGCCGATGAGAAATCCCCAGATGACATCGGGAAATAATGGGTTCCATCGTTTTATATACCTTACTTTGATGGCGCTTTGTTTGAATCGTGCAGTGGCTTTTGGATTTGATTTAAAAAGATAAAAGCTTCCAACTGAGTCCAAGACTCCAGCCGAAGAGGGACTTGCGTCGGTTGCTCACTCAACAGTCCGATCTCAACACGCGTCGCATCCCGTCGGAAACGTCGGCCACGGAGTCGGAGTTGACTAATCAGTTAATAGCGATGTGAAGTGATGCTGTTGAAAGTAAAACAAATAAACAAAAAAAATAGGCAGATGTACGTAAATAAACGCCTTTCTCGTGATCAATCGAGCGATTTGTCGTCGTCTGGGATGTGTCTGCTCGAAATTCACCCGTCAAACAGTTGTTGATATGTTTTAGTTCGAACCGACTGAACGTCGTGGGGAACGAAAGAAGGAAACGAGGGAAAGGCGTTTTTTTTCAGAGCAATTTTTAATTTCCTAATGTTCAGCTGAATCCCATGCCGCATTCTCCCTGCTTTCCATCGTCATGGAAATGGTTCCACAGGGGGAAATTGAAAAGAGGAGACAAAATAAGATGGAAAAAAAGGGCTGAGCGAAGAAGCAAAGGTGCTTTGAATTAGTCTGATCAGATCAAATTTAGTCCAACCCGAGTTACAAATCTGCCCCAACGCATTGTGTGTGTGTGTGTGTGTCTAAGTGTGTGGCCATGCGTCATGTTAATCTATAACTGATCACACCGTACGACGCCGAGTTATTAATTTGAGCGTCGCCCGCTCTGAATTTTGGCCGCTCTCTACATAGCATTAGCATGTTTTGGATGAAAGGGGCGATGGGGGGGGGGGTTACAGTTAATAAAAAAGAATAATAATAAAGGAAAGGAAGGGAGGACGCGAGGAAAGGAAGAAGCAAAGCCCTCAGAGTGAATTAGCTCAGCTTAGCTGCAATTTGTCGAACATAAGTGGAAAATCTGATGCAGCCCTTATGTGTTGTGTGTGTGTGTGTGTGTGTGTGTGTTTTCCTGCATGTGTGTGCCTACGTTTGATGTCTGGGTTTCGCCAGGCGGCCGAGCCTCACGCATATCTGCTGTGCTGCACTGAGCCCCGAAGCGCTGAGTTATAGTTTAATCTTGTCCTGCAGCCTCCTGCGTCGGAGAAAAAAAACAAAAAACGAACAAACAGAAAAACGGACGCACAAATCAGGGCACGTATCCGGGCGCCGGCTCGCCTCCGCGCTTTAGAACGGCGGGTTGGTCGAGCAGGGTCGGGGTGTAGGTGACGGCATGTGTGTCACTGCAGACCTGTGCGTGTGTGTGTGTGCGAGTGTAGCATAATGTCACGGTTCAGTCAAGCTCGGGACGATCGACGGCCCCTCGTGTCCCAGCAGCTTATCACAGGAGATCGCAAATTTTGCCGAACGGGTCCATAAATCCATGAAGTTACAGTATATTTCCGAGCGTGATTCACTTGAACGTCCCATTTCCGGTCGGAGTAGTTTATTATGAACACACCTGCAGTTGTGTGACTAGAGTTGTGTGTCTTTTTAGGGATATTGTGTGAAACATGCAGGTGCACATCACAGGTGGTAAATGGTTTTTGCAGCTGATAAACCTTCGAAGTCGTCGATCTATTAATCAAAGTGGACGTCTGATTGTTTTTCACCCTCCCTCACTGTATGAACATGCCCCTATATAAAATGTGAATGTATATATGTACTTATGTTTATATGTATATATGCATATATGTGTGTGTATATGTTTATATATGTGTATGTATGTATGCATGTATGTGTACACACAAACACACACACACGTCTGTGTGTATGTATGCATTTATATACATATGTATATATATGCATACATGACCAGTGATATCTACCCTCACTATAATAATAGTTTGATAAGTGATGTAGTTGGATCGTGTTTTTCTTATCGCTGCTTCTCTGTTGCTGTTTTTCATGGATGTTGCCAGTTAGACACGTAGCGAGGTGACGCCCCCTTTCTCACACCCGCCCACAAAGCTCCGACTGGTTGAACGCGTTCACCGTTGAGACTGTGTCCTGTAAACAAAACGGCCGCCGGTGCAAACAGCTCACTACAGCCCACAGTTCTGATTTATGACAAGCGACAGGGTGTGTTTGTCATGTTACTGTTACAATTCAATACCATGAGGCTGAAAGCAAAGAAAATTAAACAGTACCTTGACCTACAGACCTTGAGGTGTAATAAAAATTGTCGATTATAGTGCGGAACAGACTTTTTAGCCTGGTTTGTTCAGTCGTTGAACTCAAATGTTCAATGTTGAATGACATTCGGCTTTGATGTGTGTAATGTGTCAGTAGTTATGACTGACTGTGGAGTATAAAAGCAAATTGGACTCAGAGCATCCGGGAACATGTACGGTAGCGGAGGAGATCCTGTGTCTCTGTTTGTCTCGTGTCTAAAGCCCCAAAGTGACAAACAAACGTTCGAAAATGGGTTTGGAATGCGCATAATTGTGTTTGCGACAGTGTGATGAGTTATTTTCTGCACGTGTAGGTTTGTGCATTTGTAATTTTTCTAAATACGTCCCAGCGCCGTTCGTGTTCCCTCTCCGTTATGCAGCTTTTATGAGCGTAAATGAGAGCAGGTCTTCTCCACTTAACAGCGGATGAGCTTGTTTCATGCTGATCTGTGTACGTGTATGTGTTGGTGTTTTCTGGTTTGAAGGTTAAGTCAGACTCGTATCATAAAAAACCATAAACATCAATAGCTACAGGAAATAAACTGATTAGACACAACATTAAAACCAGTTAGTGGTTATAATTTTGAGCTGTGTATATATATATACATACATATATATATATATATACACGTGTTGGTATGTATATGATGAACATAAACATATTCATACATACATATGTGTATATATGTGTTTGTGTGTGTATGTATATATATATATATATATATATATATATATATATATATATATATATATATATATATATGAAAATACGTCTATATTTGTATACCTATATATGTATACGTATATGTATATACATATATATACATATATACATTTGTATATCCATATATACACAATATGGTCAAATCTGTTTTGTGTTTATGTAAAAAAACAGAACCATGTAATTGCATTGCAGAATAACTTATGAAAACACAGTAGGTGAAACTATCTGGGGCAATGATATATGGTATTTTCACACATGTAGTTTTGCATAAACATCAAATACCAACCTTATTTACATGATACCCTGCAATACACAACAAGTCATTGATTCAAGGTGTCAAGTCCTGTATTTTCTGCCTCTTTCATATTTTCTCGGCTCTGAGCATCACTCAGCGTGTGTGCATATCCTTTTTTTTTTGTCTTTTGTGTGTGTGTGTGTGTGTGTGTGTGTGTGTGTGTGTGTGTGTGTGTGTGTGTGCGTGCGCGCATGCATCCGGCACTGGGCCTCTTAGCTCTGCTGCACCACTGTTCTTTTAAATATTGTTGTGCAAGGAACTGCTTCGTTGTCATGTAGCACAAAAGTCCCGTCTGTCAAAGAGGACTTTCCTGGCTTAAAGGAGAACAGTGTTTTATTTTCCATCGCGTCCCCTCACTGTCGAGGCGGCTACAGCGGCTGCATTCAGCACAATCTGAGGCTGCAGCGGGGAAAAAAAAACAAAAGAAACGTCTTCAGTGTTTATCTCCTGTCCTGACAAAAACAGATTGTATTTCATTCAAAAGCATTCACTGTCGGCCTTTTAACTTGATATGAAACCTAAATCCTCGTTGTGACATTTCAATTTAAAACACACGAGGGATGGCTTAGGCTGTCAGCCAGTGTGGGCACACAGCAACAGTATTTACGTGTGTGTGTGTCTGTGTGTGTGTTTATTCTTTCTTAGTGCTCTGGGACAATCAAAGAGATCGAAATTGACAAAGGAAAAACGCATCGGAAAAGGACGCGCTCCCTTAAACTTCAAAAGCTCCCGTTGCGTGGATAGTTTACATGGCGTCGACGGGATCCCGTCGTCGGGGACCCGCGGAGCCGAGAACCGCCGGCGCTCCGTGTGGTCTTTTTAATGAAATCGCATACCTTTTTATTAGTTTCAACCGTTTGCGGGTCTGTCTCCAGCCTGGTGTGGACCGGAGGCCCGAGGGCCAAGCCTGACGACGTTCAACTTTCTGACGAATCCAGTTAGAGACTGAATCCTGATGGGTTGCGGCGCTCCACCTCGGTGCCTCCTGACCCCCCCCCCCCCCCCCCCAAGGCCCCGAGCTCCGGACTGGTGATTTTCAATAAACGACAATGATCGAGTGTCCTGTGGCACTGAGGCGATGACTCTGTTATTGACAAACCAGATATAAAACCTACAGTCGTTTAATCCGCTCCCTTATTTGTAAACCCACATCGTTTCCATATTCGGGTTCTGATCAAGTTCTGATCTGTATTCATGAAGGTCTGCTCTGCTCCCTTGTTTGATCAGTGTCTGCCCCTCACAACAGCACCCAGGGACCCCCCCCCCCCCCCGACCCCACCCCTCCGCCACCAGCCTCCGTCCCTACGGCTCCATAAAGGGATTAAACACACAAGTGCTGGGCTCGGCTGAAAAAGGTCAAACTGAGGCGGTAAACGCTCGGGAGGGGTTTGTGTGTGTGTGTGGGGGGGTGTTCTGGCAAACCCTCCGTAAAACACACACAAGGCTAGTCTGGGTCGGCCGGGGCGACCGTCAACGCCAGCTACGCAGTTTCTGATGGAGGTGGGGGGGGGTGTTGAGAATCGGCCATGTGCCAGTACGACATCGAAAAAGATGTAAGTTTTAAAAACTTGGAGAAAAGAGAACGAAGACGAAAATGCTAGAAGAGGCATTTTCCAAGTGTTGACAAGCACTGAAACAATCTTCAAAACTATAATGTTTCTGTCAGTCTTGGCACAGGTCACAACCTCAAAGCTTCCACCATTAGTTTGGTCCTTTATTATTGTCAATAAATGTCAGGAGTTATAAAATAAACTCCACAGAAAGAGAGATGTTTTTGTACCGGACTTACAAATCTTCCAAGTGTCAGGGACCTGATGCTTATATAACTATATGTGACTGCAAACGAAGTTAAATTCACGCTTCAGATGTACGAAGCAGCTCCGAAGGCGGCCAGAGGTTTTTCTTAAAAACGTTCTTCGTGCTCTTTTTCTTTTTTTTTTGCGACCGTCCTCCGGCATCGTCCAGCTCTGCGGCTCTGAGTAATGAGACCTGATGGGGATGTACTCGGCCGAAAGGTCAAACCGGGGAGCCGGCGGTTTCATTCGATCCGGGGTCGGGTCAAATTTGGCTTTGATGGGCTTTGATGGGCTTTCGTGACGACGACGCGGCGCGTCACGGAGCGTGGATTGAGCAGAGAATCGCCGATTTGTAGTAGTGAGAGAGACTGAGCTGATGACAGCTGATCGCCGTTAAAGGAACGGCACGTCCTCCGCCACTCAGACCGAGGGTCTAGTGTCGCAAACGTTTTCTGTGCTGCGTTGACTCGCGCAGACGTTCGTCGTGATCCGCCATAATTCCCGGCGACGGCACAACAGTATATGTATATAAAATGTTCAGACAGATGCAAGAGCAGAAGTTTTTCGACAGGGTGGAAAAACAAAAATCCCCGAAAATTTAAAAAGAAACGGGACCAGCACCTTGGATGTTCAATCATTAGGCCTCTGCACACTTGGACTCACTTGCAAAAGAAAAAAAAAAAAAAACTTGATTTGTGGTTGTGTTATAAAGGCTTTGACCCGCCACGCCTGGCCCGAGACTTGGCCTGGGACGAGCCCAGCTTCCTCGGCGTTCCACCACTGCGGAGACGGCGGATTCATAGCGACGGATTACAATAGTCAGACGTCGCCGCGGGCTGTTTGCGCCGTATCTAGGCCGGCATGAAGGCTGTTGTCCGCCGTCCTTGTTGCCTCTGTGGGTTGTATCGTGTAAATCAGTGATTCAACTCGTCTCCCTGTCAGCAAGGATGATTCCGGCGCATTTGTTGGAGGTCAGAGCAACTCTGATTATGCGGATATGCAGAAATATAACCTGCTGTCGAGCTGTGAATGATGAATACGCATGAAAGTGTGTGTGTGTGTGTGCGTGTGTCTGTGTGTGTGTGTGTGTGTGTGTGTGTGTGTGTGTGTGTGTGTGTCGGGGGGGTCATAATAATGGTGTGAATGGTATTAATAAGGATTGCTCAATCATTTGTGTGTGTGGATGCCGTTATTGAATTTAATCCACTGAGTAATGTGTTTAGGCAGTGAAAGACTCCTCATGGAAATGGGAAAGCCTTGACCTTTCTGGATGCATCTGATTACTGTCAGCTTCACTTTATCAAAGTTGTGTGTATGCGTGTGTATGTGTGTGTGTGTGTGTGTGTGTGTGTGTGTGTGTGTGTGTGTGTGTGTGTGTGTGTGCAGGGATGGGCAAGGGCATAGCTTTGGTTTTGAATGTTTGGGGGGGGCAAACGGTTAAGATACTAAGTAGTTAAATTAATAAAAGTGTGGCGTCTGTAATGTTACAAAAGATTGAGAAACACAGTGTATTATTAATGCTCTAAACCTAATGCTGACCATGTTTTCTTTTCCTCGATATAGATATTAATAATTTTGTATTTACTTTTTTAACCACAAAAAAAAAAACAGACTTAAGAAATATAATAGTTTTGTAACGGGACTGTGGCCTTTACACTCTTATCTTTGGGGAAGGAAAATTAATATAACATTTTGTTACATCTAAATTCATAGCTTTTATCGTATTTTGACAGCTTGAGAGTAAGAAGAAGCTGTTTACAAAGATTGTAGTCGAACGTCCTTTAAAAAAAATAAACCCTTAAAGCTATGATAACTGAGTTTTGGCACCATGGGGGCAGCAGAACGAACTTCACACAGAATTACGTCAAGTTGATGCCATCGACATGCTAACAGTTGCCTATTTATACATTCAGCATACACAAAACAAAAAGTTTATTCATTAAGAGGTCTTGTCCGATATTCACTTCCTCTTAGCTCAGATTTGGTCTCCACCAGTGCTGGGGAAGAAATATCCTGTATATCTGGTTTATTAGCTGCTAGATGTTCTGCTTTCTTCATAAGCTACTCAATAACTCAGTCATTGAAGGAATCTACTGAGATTTACAGCTTCTAACAATTGTGTTTTAATCATTATTACGAGTTTCGACACGTCTTTGATATCTACACTCAGACAGTACATTCATACTTGACATTTGACTTGTTGTCGTCCAGAATGACTCCCAGCGAGACCAGCAGCAGATTATCCATCGAATGCTATCTCATTAAAAAACACAAACATTCGCAGGGTTTAGGGTATTAGCATAGTAATCTAAGGATGAAATAAACAGTAAAACTAACTGGTTTACGTCTACCCCTCAAACAACCACTCAACAAGTGTTAAAATGCCAGAAAAACTGTGCGTTGAATCCGTCAATGTGCGTCACCTGCTACAGTGGCAAATAAATCCTTGAGTAAAGGTACGATTTTTTTTTTTTGTTTTTTGGAGCAACGTCCTAGATGATGCCTTCCGACACAATCATCCAAACATCGTAAGAGGAAATGCTTTTCAGAAGACTTGTGTCCATCCCTCCAGTAGAGACCTGCAGACTGGGATAATCTATGAACTTGAAGCTGTTCTGAAAGCCCGTTGTGGGACGACACCATGATAACTCACTTTGCATATTATTCTTTGGATTTTCTCATCAATCTATATCTATATAGAAACTCCAGGATCTTCATTATATTAGTTGGCAACATTAGAGCTTTAAAATGTGCTCAAGCATCCCTGGTGTTGCATGTTTTACAAGAGAAACCAATAGCACCTTTCTACAGTGTCAGAGCCTCCTTGACAGCGACTCTGCGATCACATGATCGATAACTAAGTGAGTTAGAAACACCGACTTATTCAACTCTTGAGGGATCCCCGTTGTTCCGTCTCCCGGCCGCCGCCGGTGTCATATCCCATCTGAGTAACCGGTTGAACCTCAGCGAGCGTTTCTCTGGTTGAATAAAGATTTCCCTTTAATGAGGTGGGGTCTCCTAACGAGGTTCTTTAACGAGCTGTTTCTGCCGCGGCATTGTCAGTGTCGGTCTGTTGACTTTGCGGCGCTGTCGTCCTCACGCCGCCGCTGACAGCTCGTCTCTGCCTGGGTGCTGCTCAGATGTCAGCTGAGTTTGGGGGTTGGGGGGGGCTCAGCTTGGAGCGGGAAGATCTCCTGCTGTCGTATCATATTAAAATGCAGAATAGTCGATGTCACCTGAGGACACATTTTTAGAAAGACGCTGTTGGATTTATTACATTAGTTCTGGTTCATGCATCAGTGCTTGACTGATTTTTATCAAACTGAGTTCAAACTTCCTGTAATTCAAATCATACTTTCATTTATTTGTAACTGTTGTATTATATTTTTCTTGTGTTCTTGGAGAACGCAGGTTGCCGCGTAAATCACATAGAAACCGAGAAAAATAGTTTTGAGCTGCATAGACAAAGCCCTCTAGTGGCCGTAGTAATTATGACGAGAGAGGAGGAAGAAGTCAGGTGACCACGTTATAGAGCCACGGAGTCGCAGGAGGTCGGGTTGGATGGACAGTTCTATGTTAACGTTGGAGAGTTCACCGACCTTAACAGAGTACTAACATTAGCCCAAACCATGGTCCAAAAACTAACCAAGTTGTTTTATGTGCCTTAACCTAACCAAATCTTTATATATCATACATTATATATACAAAGGTCAAATATATTTACATATAACCTTATATACTTTCAAAAGTGATTCTGTGCAGTTCATTTGTGGCACCTGCTGCTGACAAAATTCAGTTGACGCCGCCAAAGGTCGTATCCAAAGGTTGGGACCAATGTCCTGTACGGTCGTTACTGGTTCAGCAGAGGATTTGATGATGAGTTACTTGAATGATTCATAAATGAAAAGCTAATCAGAACTTAAATATTTTTTTCTTTTTTCTTTTTACAGATTTTGGCTGGTTAGACACTCCCAGGAATTAAACGTTTTTTGCCATAGCTCGTGAAGCGTCGAAAGTGAGCCAAGGGAGACTGGACAACTCGGCCGAACCGTCAAAGGTTTGACTCTTTATCTTTATCACAGCCACTGCTCAAGCACTGTCTGACCTCTGAAATCCTTAGGTTGCGGCGCCAGTGCTCAATGCACATCTGCAAATGAGATGTTCGGGCGCGGTTCTGAGTTGTAGGTCAACCAAAGTTTTGGAAGCGTCAGAAAGGTAGTGACTTGCTCGTACAGGCGACCTATGGGCTCGGTTTGTTTCCGGGACGACAGTCGCATGGAAACATTCGCATTTGTTGTTTTCTATGTGAGCCTGCGCACTGGCGGCTTTTGGATCGTTGGGATACACAACTGTCCCATTTCCACAGGATTAGTGTGCGTTAACTGGGCAACAGTGAAACCAGCCTCGACGGGAAGCGGTTAAACAACTGAGCCCAAGCTCAAATGCCAAAGGTCGATGGGGCCTCGATCGCCCGATCGTGTTCATTTGCCCTGTACAGCATCAGGAAGATCAGACCCCACCTGTCTGAACAGGCTGACTAGCAGGCCTCCCAGCACTGTACGTTCAAACCTCTGCAGATGATCTAGAATGCGGCGGCGCATCTGTTTTCAACCAGCCCAAAACAGCACCTGCAGCCCCACTGTTCAGGAGGCTCCCCTGGCTTCCAGTGTGCTGCCCAGCATCAAACTCAAAACCCAGACACTCGCCCCCAAAACAAAACAGCAAATAAATCCACTACCTCCTACCTAGATTCCCTCATTCAGGCCTACGCTCCTTCCCGCCCACTACGCTCTGCCAGTGAAAGACCCCCCTTGGTCACTAGCTCGACTCTTCTCCTTTGTGGTTCCCAGGCGGCGGGACGAGTTTGGTAACTCGTCCCGCCGCCTGTTCGATCTCCAGAATCCCTCTTTGTCTCTAAGACTGAAGACCCAGGTCTTTACTGAACACTTCTGCACAAGTTATGCATCCTATGCAATCCATGCATTACCTCTCCCACTGCCTTTAGGCACCTACATCCTGTCAGAACTTGACCTTTGCTAAAGTACTCACTCATGTCGATCTCTCCCGACAGGTTCCTTGCTCTCTTGGATAAAAGCGTCTGACAAATGAACTGTAGAGTTGTGCAATTGCAGAAATAAGGAACTTATAATCGAGGAAAAACTCAATGAACCTCTTTTCCCCTTTATTTTCCCTATTTTTTTATTGGTGGTCTGTATAATGCTGGGTGGTCAGTGGGTCGCTTTGAAGCTGAAAGGTCAGCATGTTGTAGCAGAAGTAGTAGCTTAGCTTTTAACTTCAGTATCTCTAAAAACCTTGGCTTCTGTTGTTTGGTTCCACTCTGTCACTTTCTGTCAGACATTGGTCATAAAACTCTGCTTCTCTCTTTCTCTTCTCGCTGACATTCTACTCCACTAATGAAAATCTTTCTGCATCGTGTGGCCTCGCGAAGGCACGAAGGCATTTGGTCGGAGGTGAATGCCGCTCGGATAAAAACACATCATACATCCTTCTGCTCTGTCGCTAAAGAGGTGTTTGATAAATGTCTCTTTTTTTCAAGCTAGAAAAGACTCTAGTATTTTGTTGAATTGGTGAAACTTAGTGTTCCGGTTGTATTTGGAACATAAAATGGGAAAGTGGCGTCTCAGGCGTTACTTGGATGAAGGTAATTTGTCAAGAGAGGAAACATCGCAGCGAGGATGAGGAGTGTGAAGAGAGAGCGAAATAAGATACGCTGTACCCTCATTCGCACCGCGCTTCAAAAGAAAGGAAGAAGAAAGAAACATCTGGAAGGGGAACGGCTGCGAGCCGAGCGCGAACGTGTGGTACCGTCGGATATGAAGCTCACATCAGGCTGGAAAGGCCGTCGTCGCTTTCCCAAGGAGGAAGTTCGGTCCTTCTGAAGGAAAAACGGGAAGAAGAGCTACGGTGAATGTAAAAGCTTTCAGTGGGGACTCGATGGCCGTCGGGGGCGGAGATTATTCATTTAAAGCGATTTGGAAAATTAGTTTTATGAGTTAAGAAAAAAAAAATTACCCGCATGTCTTTGTCTGTCCCATGCGTCTAATAGTGGTCGTAGAAGGAACTATCACGGGCCAACTGTGTGTGTGTGTGTGTGTGTGTGTGTGTGTGTTGCCAGAGAACACTGGGACATGATTGGCTGCCAACTGATTTGCACACACACCCACATGCATGCACACACACACACACACAAAGGTAGTTATATACAGTAATGGCAAGATAATTACACATGCAGCTTTTATCCCTCACTTTTTGCTGTGTTTGTGTGTGTTTGTGTGTGTGTGTGTGTGTGTGTGTGTATCTGTGATAACAAAGGCAAGATTGTCGGTTCCACCTTTGGATAAAGGGAAAGAGAGAGAGCGACAGAGATAAGTGTGTGTGTGTGTGTGTGTGTGTGTGTGTGTGTGTGTGTGAGAGTGAGTGTGTGACTCATGCCAACGACTATCCATCCACCTGGCGAACTGTCGCCGTCCTTCCCTTTTTTCCACCTGCTCTGCTGCCTCCCTTTATTCAGACCTGTGGGGTCGGAGGTCGGATCCCATTGGACCCTGAAACTAACGGAGTCGGTGAAGTTTGTATTTTTTTTCTTTTTCCAGCGGCAAGGACATGAAAATAAAATAACCGCATACGCGCTCGTTGTGGCAACACACTGCGGTGATGAGCGCTGATGCTGAGGACGAGGGCAGGAAGCGTTCGCTTGTCCGCCGCGCATCACGCGCCTGAGCTTCAGATGCTCGCGCTCCCATCTCCTGGCATCCCCATGGATTCCAGCTCGCTCCATGTTTGGGTTTTCGGTCGATTGTCATCCGCTCGACTTTCATCCAATCGCCATCGTCTCCGCGATGTGACTGCAAATATTTTCTGTGATCTTACAAATCTCTCGTTTTTTTTCAGACTGTTCAGGCTCATTTTCTTTCATAATGTGAAGCCGATTAACAGCTTGTCAGTTGCACGAGTTCAGCACGAGTCCCATTTGCCATGTTCATGTTCTACTTTTCTGTCCCTTTTATTTCCCATTATCACTGATCACTGGTGCCGGACACAGTGGAAATTACTCTGTTTAAACTGAGTAAACAACTCCTGTTTACTCCTGTAATGTTACCTGTGTTTTTCCCTGAATTTCAAGTCCGTTTCATTCCCTGTGCACATCTGGATGTAACTCAACCGTTTGCTTTAGTTTTAGCATTTATCTTGTCCTATAATGAACCGACATCAGATCCAAAATTAAAACATATTTTTTGTAAGATTGGTTGTATATCAAGGGACTTCCTGGTTAAAGAAAAGCTAATTGAAATAAAAATTTAAGAACCTCGTGAAATGTTTGAATTAGTAAAATTACTCTCTGGTTAGCCCCCAAACAATCATAAAGACACAAACAAACAAACAAAAAAACGAAATAAACGAAACAAAAAACGGCGCGGCTAAGAGTTGTCATTTCCATAAGTTGACTTGGAACGACCTTAACAGTTGCAGCCAGCTCACCGAGGCTTGTCGCCATCTCTGCGCCAACCTTTTCCGTCGCCGTTCCTTCTCCTTTGGCGCTGGAAGATGACGCCTTGATTCCCGGCGCCCCGCCCACGAAGCTGCGATCGGTCGGTCGTCCCCACGTAACGGCCCCGCTGACGGGCGGGATTTAACTTCGTTATCCAGGGGAAAATTGCATACGGGGGTTTAGTTAAAGTCATGTTCGTTGCAGGTGTGGGACCCGTTTGAAAATGACTCCAGAGGCAACACACGTTCCTCACTGCTACTGGCTACAGGTATTTAACTGTTAAAAAAAGACTGCTAAGGTTCTGTAACATGCTTATTAGTCATTGAGATCTTTCTTTTGCAGACCTGGAGAGGTCTGATGGCCGCTGAGCCCCCCAGGGCGCGAAAAATTCCTTGCTCCGTGGTCCCGGCACACAAAATCAATCTTCTGAGGGGGCGCGGGGCAATTTGCATCCGTCGTTATGCCCCCACCAGCGGCCGGGCCGCCGTTCGGATGCAGTACAGCGATGACTGCACCGAAACGCGTCCCTGTCTGTTGTGGGGAGCTCGTCACTGGGGGGGCTCTCGGGGATCACCTGTCAATCACAAGGTCTCTTTCCTTTATTTACTTCACTTATTTATTTTTTCCGTTCTCGGTACTCGTGACGGTGTCACATGGGTTTCTGTAGGTTGCGCTTTGTTCTCGGTCGTTGCCGGTTACTGCCGTGCACGCCGACTACGTTCCCCTTTGTTCTATCACAGGCTCTCCGCCTTCATTATTTATTTTATTTATATATTTTTCAATGTTACCTGTTCTTTGTCACATACACACTTTGATTTTATCCGCAGAACTTAAGACACTATTTTTCTCTTTTCAAACACACCCACTCTTAAAAAAGAAATGCAAACACTTTACCGGCGCCTTGTTCAGTTGTGTTCGCATGTCGGTGCACTCAGATTTCTCCGGTTCTCCCTTTTCGCTTCCTCCTCCTTCACTTTTTCACCCCGTTGCGATTCCCATAATCCATTGCTTGGCGGTGAAAAAGTCACATGCCTGCCCACCCTGTCCCTCGCCTTCACCTCTGGGGGGTGGGGGTCATTTCAGAGCCGAGCCTGCACATTGAGGGCATTAAGTGAAGCTAATGGGCAGACGAGATCCTCTGGACGTCATTGGAGAAATTGGTCTAGATAGAAATAAGAGGAAAAAAAAAGAATTTAATTCCGTGGAATTTCCCCTCATCCTGCTCGTTATTTAACAGGAAATAACAGTAAATGGGCCGAGCGCGGTTATGATGAGGCTCATCTGGAGAAAGACGGGGAAAGTCATTTTTTAAAATAGTGTCGCCTTTCAGGGCAAATAATATACCCCGAGTGAAGGGGGGGGGGGTTAAAAGAGTTTCAGGGATGATAGAGGGGTGAAATAGGGTCGAGGTTACTGTGAAAACACGAGGGAAAGGCACCATACGGGAGATAAAAGACGGAAAAGGAAAGGAAAGGAAAAAGCAAGAGAAAAAAAACAGAAAGATGGATGTGAAGGAAAAAGACAGAGATGTGAATTCTAGATAGAGAAAATCGGTTTGAGACGGAAGAATAGAAAAGAGAATGAAACAGGGGGAGAGAAGTAGAGGGGGATGAGGACAAAGGAAAGGAAGTAGGAAGGATAGAGAAGGTTGAGCAGATAAAGTCAGAGAAAGACAGAAGGAGGTAATGATGAAAAAAGAGATTAATGAAAAACATCCTGCTCTAAACTCCTCTCTCATGAACTTTGATCTCCGAAATACACTAAACATTAATCATGCCTGCGTTCGTGTGGCCAGAAAATTACGGTCAGAGCGTTTCTACCTCTGGTTCCTAACCGGATTAAAAGGCCTCCTCAGAACATGAGGAGGAGGGAAGTGTGGAGTTACTCCAGAAGTCTCAGCCTCCCGTGCTTGTTGCACCGGCCCGAATAATTTATGGCCTCTCGGAGCGGTGGCCGCCGGCCGGGACCGGACGTGCGAGGGCGCGCTTCCAGCGGCGGCCCCTGCCTCGCCAACCCTCGCTCGAACCCCCCTCACCCAATTTTTATTTTTGTTTTGCTCTGCAAACAGCTTGGCCGCTTAATATTTGATAGAGTTTCGAGTCTCGGCCTCCTTGGCGCGAAGCCGTGCTTCCAGTTCGAGGTGAGGGCGCCGGGAGACGGCGCACGATGCTTTATTAAAATTCAAGCTGCGCTCAGCTTTTCAAACGTCCCCCAGTAGCCGGTCGGTCGGTCGCCGCCGCTAACTAGCAGGATGGGGGGGGGGGGGGGGGTGTCCTCTTGATGACATTTCATCTGAGAGCTGAAATGCGATGAGCTGTCGGGGCTTTTCCCACCTGGTACGGCACCAGGAGACATACGTTGGCAAAAACCCCCCCAATCCTGATGTGAACTGTACTTACCCCCACCTGGGGGGGGCAGACCTCCACCAGCTGCTCCCTTATGGACGACTTTGCTTTTTTGCTGGAGCGTCCTCCCGGATATTTGGCTGCTGTGGCGCAGAAGCCCCTCAGGGAGGCGGCGGCTCATGCGGTGATCAAACCGCTCGCCGCCGCTGAGCCGGCGGCTTCGGCCATGTGAAACGCTCCTACGGCGGTGACGGTGGTACGGTCCTTACCTGGAAATTGATTTACATACAACAAATAAAAAATAATTATCTTTTGACCAATATTCCTTTTTTTGAGTGTAAACACATAACATTTGAATGTTTTTATTTCAGATACCTGAAATTTGTATTCAAAGAATATGGGACCAAGATATGTGGCCGACACAATTTAAATGCAACTTTGATTTTCTGCACTGAAGTTTCCTCTTGCTTTCCTTAGCTGCGACGCAGTTGCAGCTTATAATCCCACATGGGATTGTAAGACTGCACCAGATCTGTCTTTATGGTTTTATTGGCCATACGTCGTCATCGTTGATGTTGTTTTTGTTTTTATGTCGGTTTCTGTTTTTCCTCCCGCTGGGAAGGCTTCCTGGTCTGATGCGTCCCAAACGTCTCTTCCAGGGAATATTTAGAATTTTAATTATTTATACTCCTAATGGTTGTTTGAAATTTCAAATTACTTTGTATTACTGATTTTAATTTTTTAAAACAGCTGGATTTTAAGTAACGCTAATATACTGTAAGTGCATTCTTTTGTTTTTGCAACATGCAGGAAAGAGAAAAACAAGAACCTTCGTCTCATTCTTGTTAATGCACGACCATCATTGTCCCTGTGTGAGCTGCCTAAAAAAATCCCCAAAAAACCCAAAACATCTCAGTGGTGCCCTTGAGCAAGGCACTAAATCTCCGAATGGCTCAGCCAAACAAGTCTGTGGTTGTACTGGAGACTGTTGGCTCCAGGCAAACAAGCGAGGCAGGTCGGTGCCAGGCGAAGAGACCTGATGCACGGCAAACCCTTTCTTTTTTTTTTTCCCGGGATAAATACCATTTAAATAAATAATAAGCTTTGTGCTGAAAGTTTAATGCCGTGGTAATGTAGGTATCGGTGGCGGAAAACGGGGCCGTTGGTTCCCAGCTATCCTCGAGACGTTGGCTGAGAGCTGGGTTCTCGGTGAAGTCGTTTACACCGGGATGGAATAAGAAGATGAATTATAAAAGGGGCCAAGAAAAGTACGAGCCACCTTGGCTGCTGCTGCCTTGTTTAATAACCCTCTCAAAAATGCATGGAAAGAAAAAAAGTTCATGATAATAGTAAAATACGCACGATTAGTAAATTTATGTCAGTTAAAACAAAAAAGAGTAAATTACAAATGAATCTGATGTAAGAAAAAACAACAGTTTGCCATGAACTTGGAAAGTCGGGTCAAAATATTGAAGTTGTGCTCGTCCGCCAGCCAAGGGGCGTTCGAGGAAATTATTGGGAGAATTTACGTTTTATAAAACGTTACGGTTCATAGTCTGTGCCGTTCTTTAAGAGGCGGTTGGAGGGTTTTACGGCCCGCTCTTTCATGCGGGACGCTGGGGGCTCTGATTCACGACAGCTACAGTGGGTTTCAGCGGAGGCGCCGTTTCACGATAAAAGCATTTATGAACGTGACTTCATAAACCACCCGTCCAGGAAGTTGGCAGGGCCCCAGTTTGACTTTGCTTCACTGATAAATCAGAAAAGATAGAGCAGATTCTGCAACGCTCTGAGGGAGGCAATACCATGACACGGTGGTTGCGTAGAAACTGTGTTCAACGCTTTGAACATATGAGCCCAGTGATGAGGCGGTGGTGTGTTGGTTTTAGAGTTGGTCTGCCGACGGTTGGACATGTGTTTTTTTTTTTAATATATATATTTGGATTTGTTGTAACTGCTTCGAGCTGCGAAGGAAAAGGGCAAACCGACCGAACTTCTCCCAAGAATCCTCCGAAGACCACGTGAGGTGAGCGTTTGACACTCGACGCCCACAACAGGTCACTGGTCCGGAGCGTGGCTCGCGGCTCACAGTTCGCGGCTAAAAGCTCGTGGCCCGTGCTTGTGCTCGCGGCTCAAGGCGCCGTCGCTCTTCCCTCTGGGCGATGGCGGACAGCCGGTGGGCGTCTTTGGTCGAACACGGTCGTGGAATCTAATCGCTGGCCTGAAGGCTTTTTTTAGGCACCGACTACGTTCTGCATTGTCCCCGCTTTGAGCCGAGGGGACCTTATTTGCATGTCATCCCACATCTCTCTCTCCACCTCCCTTCCTGGCGTTTCTCTCGAATGAAGACGTGAAATAATATTAAAACATTTTAACTGGCACGAGTGAGGCTTGCGGATGGACGAGAGCGGACAAAGGCAGCACTGGTTGTGGGGTCAAAACACTTAAAACAACTTGTGTGGTTATGTGCTTCTGACAAACGAGCTCTCACAGATGTGAGTGTTATTACTGTCCGTGTCCTCTCTAAGTGTTTTTTCCTATGTTAGGTATTAGGTTTCTTTTTGAAGATACCTCCAAACAACCTATTTTGTCTGTTTAGCTAAAGGACGACTGTGACTGTGCCATTGGATTTGAAGGGATTTTCCCTCGATCAGGTAATGACAACACATAGTTTCATCAGGTTCATTGACAGGTGACCCCCTGGTGACCCCCTAGCAGTTATGATGAAGGCAAAGGAGGATGTTAGTTGAGGTGGAAGGAGCAACAAAGTCCTCAACGGAAGAAGGACGGAGTGGATGGTTCGGTCCACCAACCGCAGGACTGATGGTTCAGTCCACCAACCACCGGACTGATGGTTCGGTCCACCAACCACATGATTTGACAATGGAGACCATTTTTAGTTTCCCAGGTACGATGACAACGGTCTGGTTCGCCTGCAGATGGCACTCGGTGGCAACGTGAGCGCCCACACCCTCCTCCGCCGTCTTTCCGGAGGGTTGCTCTTTCTCGCTTGAGTCAACCCTCTTCTTCTCCCTCTCGCTTCTTTTTCTGCCGTCTTGTCGAAGTAAAACAAAAAAAAAAAAAAAAAAAAAAAACAAGGCTGTTATGACCACAAACCTTGTTTCTGCAGCGAGATGGCTGGAAGTGTTAGAGGGTGCCAGGAGGGGGGATAAAAAGTTTGCGAGAGGGGAGCTCGGAGTGTTTCATACAAAAGAACAATGGTTGGATCAGAAGCAGCGGGAGGCGAACGGCGGATCGTGTAATAAAGGTGGAGACGGTTTCAACAAGCTCAAAGGGGGAAAAAAATCCAGCCTCAGATCCTCTTCCTCTGCTCTGTGTGTTCAGTGACTTCTGGCAGGTGCAGCGGCTCACATCTCTTTTTATTTCTATTTTTGTTAACCCACTTTCTGAGGAGAATAGTCTTGAATCTACCATCAATTGCATTTCCCTCAGAATCCAATCTATACTTAATGTAGCAACAACAAATGGGAACCATGCTGACCGAAAAAACATTAATGCGACCGGGTGGAGTTTCCCCCGTAACAATGGCCACCCGTCTGGCTCGCTGCGTTCTTTTTTCATCCCGTGGCGCCGGTAACATTCAACCGGCTCATTTGTAAGATTGTCGGACGGCGGCATCGGTCTGTTCGTCTTTTGTCCCAACACTCTGGTCCGGGACAGAAATGTCCGTGCAACTGATGGATGTGGATTGTCATGGCATTTAGTCCCCGGAGGATGGATCCTGATGCCCTTGTTGTTACTTTGTTTACCATAACATAATAAGCCTCATAATTGGACTGAATTGCCATTTCTTTGTCCTCCATCATTCGGTCTGGCGTTGTGTTCGTGTCTGCTGATTTCTCTTTGGGATCGGGGAACGCTGCTTCGATCTGTTTTGCCCAATCGGCGGCGCGCGACATATCCATCCTCCCGGCTGTCATTAAATCAGTAAACCTGACGTGTTCAGGATAACTTTTATTTCCAACCAACATACAAGCCGCAAGCCAGCATACGACCCATTGGACGACCACGCTCCCGCCGGTTGTAGGAACATGACGATGTGTGCGGTCGTAAGCCGCACACGCCGGCGTCCGTGGACTTAAAATAAACTAAGTGTCAGTTGGAAGTTGCATCTCTCTTTGCGACGGATGGATGACATGTGTTGCTGAACTATAAAATCAGGATAAAGCACCTGAAAAACACCTGAGGATATAAACGTAGTTATTCATATTTCAGGAGGACCTGATTGGAATTAATTAGAAAAAATAGAATTGATTTTGGCGGGTTTTTATTGAGATTTCCAATAAGGAAATGTTTTCTAGTTTGGCGTTGACATGTGACGCAGTCAGTCGTGTGTTTTTAACGCAGAGGGATGTTTGGGATCGGAGACTGGTGACGTTGGGGAAAACTTTCAGGTGGCGGCTCAGAGGCTCGCTGCAGTGCATTCTGGGAGCGCGGCACCTCATATCAGAGAGGCTTATGGGATGGTCAATCATCCTGACACCTCTGGTACTGTTCCCTGCTGGCGCTGCGTGTGTGTGTGTGTGTGTATGTGCGCGCGCACACATGTGTGTGTGTTCCATAAAATGACTGAGAAAGTGAAATATATGTGTGTGGGTTTATGCTTGATACACTGACACAATGATGGAGAGACTCGAGTGTGTGTTTGTGAGTTGTGTGTGTGTGGGGGGGGTAGGGAGTGTGTCAGTGTGAAGTGTGAAGCTGTGTGTGTGTGTGTGTTGGTAGATGTATGTTAAGTGCATGGAGGCTCTATGTGGATGTGGCACAGACCCAACACACTCACACACAAACACACAAACACACTGCATTTCTGCCATTGGTGTGTGTGTGTGTATGTATGTGATAGAGAGAGAGACACACACACACATCTCTACCGCACACACATTGTACATGATTTGTTGTGCTTGTTTCTTTGTTTTTCTTACTTCTCTCTATCTCCCTGTGACTTGTTTCACAGGCTCCGGACTCTATTGCGCTTCTGATGTGTTCATGCTTCCAGCTTTATTCCAGTTCGTCGTCCCTCTCGAGTCGTCGCACCCATCGTTCTTTTCTCATGTGAAAATTCAAAGCGCCGTCTTGCATCAGAACGTGTAAACTTCAGTTTCAGGGTTTTTCTTTTTTTTCTTTTTAATTTTCAGACCCATTTACCAGACGTATGTCCCCCTGACATTTTCATCAGCACGATGGCTGATATGTTGCTCACTAGTCGAGTGCTTTCCCTGTAAATAAATGTCGTCAAGGGTCTGTTTATTACCTGCAAGCCAATTACATCCATGTTAGTTTAACCCGTAAAATTTGAAACCGGATTTATTGGCGTTTCTTCTAAAAGATCGAGATGTTTGACCCTGAATGAGTAATCGATAAAAGCGAACGAGTTAAGAATTCAGTTCGGTTCAGCGTCAAATCACGGTGAACGTTAACGGCATGTGACAGAGTGACGGTTATGACCCCCCCCACGCTGGCGGCATCTTGAGGGCAGGTCGTCTTATGGGGACAGTTCTGTTAACAAGCATCTTGAAGGGACGAACTCTCCATAAAGCAACAGCTTCGTCATGTTTCACCTTGACTGCCACTACGAGTGTGTTTCACTTCAGATCTGTGCCACTTCAGACCAATTCATGCTCCTGCGTCGAACCTACGCCGCAGCCTGACGGCACCTCCCAAAAAATTATAACTAGACGCCGCAGCGACGCTAGATGGCAAGAACTGTGATTGGTCGGTTCGGTAGCATTGCATTCCCGGCCTCTTCTTCGCCGCCATCGTGCAGCTGATCACCTCCGACGCCTTTCGTTTCTGCGTCACAGTAAATCCAGGAAAAACTAAAACGGCTGGTCAACATCCGTCAGCTCCGACTCCGTCGAGATCCGCTCGGTTTCGGTCGCCGTTGTTCCAAAGTGACGCTGGCGAACTCGTGGAAAACAGCGGTGAGGGAACCCAGCCCGGTGGCCTATGCACGCCACCGCCAACTAGCGGTTTGTCGGAGTAATCACAGAGTGACACCAACGCAGAAGCATAAATGCTCACGACAGTGCAGAAGCATAAATTGGCCTTAATGGTGCAAAAACGTGTAAAGCTTGGGCCTGATTTTAGCTCCATCAACAGGAGCCATATTTTAGAAAACCCTCGGACTCATCCTTTCTGGGGGCTCAGCTATACGTTGTCAACTTTTGTCAGGTGAAGCTCGACCGTGTCGGCCAAATGCTAACGTAGCATACTCACATGTTAAACATTAGCATGTCGCTACGCTAACACTGTGAACCTCTGCTCTGTTCTCTCTCTCTTTTATTTCTCATTTCGAAGTCAGACTTGATGAAGGTATAAATGTGTAGCCAGTCCATGATTTCACTAAAAGCATCTCACGTAAGGGCAATGGAGGCTTCACTACGGGGGAGCTGTGTGTGTGTGTGTGTGTGTGTGTGTGTGTGTGTGTGTGTGTGTGTGTGTGTGTGTGTGTGTGTGTGTGTGTGTAACAATGGTAAATAAATGTGTCTTGTTTATGATGTGGAGAAGAAATTGCCACCATCTATCACTGTATGAACACAGAAACACACTTGCACATTAAAATGCTCCATCTAATATACACATAGGTTCATTATAATTAAGTGCAGAGGTATTACATTCAGTCCACGCACACACACACACACAAACACACACACACTAATACACAAACAGTGGCAGGGGTTCCCTGTGATAAAGTCTCACTGTATTAAACTCTTATTGTTAAGATGGTAATGAGCTTCTGCTGTTGCACGCACCCACACACAAAAAGACACACACACACACATACACACACACACACAGACACACACAAATACTGTCTTTCTCTCTCACACATATAAAAACTCAGACATGAGAGCAGCTGGGGTTTTATTTAGTTAGAAGGTATTGGGCATAACTGTAAATGAACATAAAACACAAGAACAATTACCCTAACACACAGACATACACACACACACATACATACACATGCACCTTTGCATTAATGATAAAAAGAACAATAAAAACCCAGCGTGAAACTGGTGTAAGTGCAGATGCAGATACTAGTGTCTGGTTTCACGGGACTAAACCTGATTGGTTTACATAGTAAAAAGCAGAGTGTCACCTACTAAGTGATCTGCACAACGTGTTGTTACCTAATGTTCCACTTGGTGGCTGTTGCTGGGCCGAGACGCCACATTTTCGACCTGAAAACCCCTTTTTCTCTTCTTCTTTTTAAATTACCAACAATTAGTCTCCACTAGAACATGCCACTTAAATGTTAAGTGTATTTTTTTCGATTTTGTTTTGCTTTTTCCTTTCGCTGTGAGCTTCACAAACACGTCTCACGTCTGATGCTTCCAGAGGTGAAATGGAGAGAGAATGTAATTGGTCCAACTGGCCTTTTGAATGTCGCCTCTTTTACCATATTATTACTGTTACATTCTGTTGTCATTAGCCATTGTCTCCATGGTTACCTGGCTGCCTTGAGGCCCCCGTCCAATGTCGGTCGGTTCTGCCAGAACCAGACGAACGCTCCCTCCTCCACTTCCATCCTCAGTCATCTGCTCCCGTCCTCTTTTCATTCGCTCCCTTCTTCCTCTCTTCTTCGCGCCCTTTTCCCTCCGTTCCTCCCCCTCAGCTCTTTTCTATTCATTGCTCTTTCCCCCTTCTTCTCTATTAATCCTTTGCTCCTCTTCTTCCTCCTGCCCCTCTCATTATGTCCTCTTATCTCCTTTAAAAGATGTTTCGGTGTGTGTGTGTGTGCGTGTGTACGTGTGTACGTGTGTGTGTGTGCGTGTGTTTGCAGCTACTGGATGTATTTACCAGAATTTAATTTTGGCATTAAAAAGGGTTTATAAATATTAGTGTAAGCAAGTATGCATGCATAAGCAGTCTGTGTGTGTGTGTGCGTGTGCATGTGCGCGCGTGTGTGTGTATGTGTGTCTTTGATTGTGTGTTTTTGATTGTGTGTATCTGTGTGCAGTAGGAGAGAGAGTCATGACTTTGCATCCAATTGCATCATTAAAGTATTTAGTCAGGCTTTTATTTAATTATTAGGCTGTGGGACTGTATAGAGCTAATCCTGTTCAAACACATCCTCTGTGTGTGTGTGTGTGTGTGTGTGGTTGTGTGTGTGTTAGATGAATAACATCAAATAGCAACTTGCGTTTCGGTCAAAAACAGAAAGAAAGAAGATCAAGGAACGAGAAAGAAAGTAAAGGAAGTAAATAAACGTCAGCTTGATCTTTTTTGTTTAGGGACTGTGGATCATTAATTGAGAAATTCAGATGAAGTTTTGATGATTCTCTCATGATTTGCTGTTTGTTTTTTTTCTTCCTTATTTTCAGAGAAACAACTGAGCCGACCGGAGATTGTGCGCTCGCGGCTAAAGTTGCCAACATTAGTGGTCGTTGCCGTTACGGCTGGACTGGCGTTTGATGACGATTTTATCACAAGCGTCAGTCGGCAATAAATTATGTAATATATCGTTTATCCTCCCGACACCCAAACAGGGCTGAGAGAGAGAGAGAGAGAGAGAGAGAGAGAGAGAGGAGAGAGAGAGAGAGAGAGAGAGAGAGAGAGAGAGAGAGAGAGAGAGAGAGAGAGAGAGAGAGAGAGAGAGAGAGAGAGAGAGAGAGAGAGAGAGAGAGAGAGAGAGAGAGAGAGAGAGAGAGAGAGAGAGAGAGAGAGAGAGAGAGAGAGAGAGAGAGAGAGAGAGAGAGAGAGAGAGAGAGAGAGAGAGAGAGAGAGAGAGAGAGAGAGAGAGAGAGAGAGAGAGAGAGAGAGAGAGAGAGAGAGAGAGAGAGAGAGAGAGAGAGAGAGAGAGAGAGAGAGAGAGAGAGAGAGAGAGAGAGAGAGAGAGAGAGAGAGAGAGAGAGAGAGAGAGAGAGAGAGAGAGAGAGAGAGAGAGAGAGAGAGAGAGAGAGAGAGAGAGAGAGAGAGAGAGAGAGAGAGAGAGAGAGAGAGAGAGAGAGAGAGAGAGAGAGAGAGAGAGAGAGAGAGAGAGAGAGAGAGAGAGAGAGAGAGAGAGAGAGAGAGAGAGAGAGAGAGAGAGAGAGAGAGAGAGAGAGAGAGAGAGAGAGAGAGAGAGAGAGAGAGAGAGAGAGAGAGAGAGAGAGAGAGAGAGAGAGAGAGAGAGAGAGAGAGAGAGAGAGAGAGAGAGAGAGAGAGAGAGAGAGAGAGAGAGAGAGAGAGAGAGAGAGAGAGAGAGAGAGAGAGAGAGAGAGAGAGAGAGAGAGAGAGAGAGAGAGAGAGAGAGAGAGAGAGAGAGAGAGAGAGAGAGAGAGAGAGAGAGAGAGAGAGAGAGAGAGAGAGAGAGAGAGAGAGAGAGAGAGAGAGAGAGAGAGAGAGAGAGAGAGAGAGAGAGAGAGAGAGAGAGAGAGAGAGAGAGAGAGAGAGAGAGAGAGAGAGAGAGAGAGAGAGAGAGAGAGAGAGAGAGAGAGAGAGAGAGAGAGAGAGAGAGAGAGAGAGAGAGAGAGAGAGAGAGAGAGAGAGAGAGAGAGAGAGAGAGAGAGAGAGAGAGAGAGAGAGAGAGAGAGAGAGAGAGAGAGAGAGAGAGAGAGAGAGAGAGAGAGAGAGAGAGAGAGAGAGAGAGAGAGAGAGAGAGAGAGAGAGAGAGAGAGAGAGAGAGAGAGAGAGAGAGAGAGAGAGAGAGAGAGAGAGAGAGAGAGAGAGAGAGAGAGAGAGAGAGAGAGAGAGAGAGAGAGAGAGAGAGAGAGAGAGAGAGAGAGAGAGAGAGAGAGAGAGAGAGAGAGAGAGAGAGAGAGAGAGAGAGAGAGAGAGAGAGAGAGAGAGAGAGAGAGAGAGAGAGAGAGAGAGAGAGAGAGAGAGAGAGAGAGAGAGAGAGAGAGAGAGAGAGAGAGAGAGAGAGAGAGAGAGAGAGAGAGAGAGAGAGAGAGAGAGAGAGAGAGAGAGAGAGAGGGAGAGAGAGAGAGAGAGAGAGAGAGAGAGAGAGAGAGAGAGAGAGAGAGAGAGAGAGAGAGAGAGAGAGAGAGAGAGAGAGAGAGAGAGAGAGAGAGAGAGAGAGAGAGAGAGAGAGAGAGAGAGAGAGAGAGAGAGAGAGGAAGAGACACCAGTAGGAGGCGACAGGAGGAAGAGGAGAGGTGGAGTCAGTGAGGAGAGTTGATGGGAGACGATTCAGATGGTCAGGAAGCGACGGGTGAAAACATCAGATCCGTCTGGACCAATGAGGAGACTGTCCCAAATTATAGTGACATATTTTTCACTGCATTTTTCCGCACGATTATCCTTCATTTCGACTTCGTCTCATTCATATTCTGTCATCATTGTTTGCTGACGAGATTGAGAAGCAACCCTCGGGTTGCGCCCTCCCCGCTGGCTGCCGGCATCATGCATCGGATACCGAGCCTCCCGATATCCGAGCGGCGTGGCCCCCAGGCCCCCCAGGCCCCCCGGGTCCCCCGGGCCCCCCGGGCCTCCCGCAGCAGACGCAGGCGAGGTCTGACGTCTTATCTGCAGCCCCTTCAGAGCTGGAATAAAGTAACCGTGTCTGTAAATATGAGGAGAAACACAGGCCTTTTTTTTTTTTCCCTCGTATCCCTGTCACATGTTGGCTGCCGCTGTCAGATCTGAATGGTTTCTCCTTAGCGACAGGTCTCTGCAGCAGACATGTGAACGCAGTGGCTGTCGATGTCGCAGATCGCCGATCGGGATTAAACTTGCATCTGACGCGACACAGACCGATTCATCCTCACGTGATCACGATTCCCCCCGAAATGCGTCGAGTGGCGTCGCTTGTTTTTTAACGTGTGTTCTGCCTGCGATCGTTCAACAAACCAAGGACGTGTGTTTGGTTTGCAAGCAGGAAAACATCCAAACAAAAAAAAAACATCCAAACTTCAGTTTACATAAAAATTACCACGTCAGCAGCTTGTCATTGAGACAGTGTAAAAAAAAACACAAATCTGCAGCCCGTCCTGGCTGAGGGATGAATATCTGAATCAGAAAGAGCAGGTCAATCCCGTGTCATCAATATTTTACAGTTTGTATTTCCACGCAAGCCAAAAGCGCAGAGGGGGATTTGAGTCACCGCCGCGCACGAGGAGGAATCGATAACAGCAGACGTGGATATTTATATTTCTTTCTTCCTTTTTTTTATGTTCCTGCAAACGAAGATGGATTTAATTCTTGAGAGAGAGAGACAGTGAGTTAGATGAGGCGTAGGAAGGAGGGCGAGAGAAAGGGGGCGAGCGCGGAAAGGACGGCGGTGTTCTACTGGACAACAAGGGAAAAGAGAGCGAGAGAGAGAGAGGCGAAGTGGTGGAGAGAGGTAGAGGTTAAACCGTATCTCGCCCTTGTTTCTCACTTGACTGAGCATTCAGCATCCTTCACCCCGGGGCATTGTCCGCTCTGTCCTCTGTGTGTGTGTGTGTCTGTGTGTGTGTGTGTGTACGTGTGCCAGCATGAAAAAGAGGAATTGGACGTGAAACTTGGAGGTCAAAGGGAAAAAGAAAATGAAAAACAACAATGAAAGGAGGAAGAAAGGAAGGAAAAACATCACAGACATTGAGGGGAAAAAAGAGGGATGATTACCGGGAAAATAAAAAATGAAAAGAATGAAAGGGACGGAGGAAGAGCTTCAGTGCTACCCCCCCCCCCGACCCCGGACCCCCCCATCAGCACTAATCTTTACAAACCTCGGATTATGTTCAATGATGTCTGGTCGAGTGAAGTCAAATTTTATTTATATTGCACAATATCACAAATTAGCCTCATTGGGCTTCACAGTCTGGCTCTTTTCATTCAGAGTATAGGACCCCAGCTGTCCCCAGACCCTTAGATCTTATAGGGACACCGCCCCCCATCCAATTCAGGACACATTTCCTGGGGAGACGCGGCAGGTTCATTAAAAGAGACCAGCCCCCGACAGAAGAAGTGGAACCTTTCCCTATGAAATGTGGTGAGGTGAGAGCGGAAAGTAGCACAAAAGAAATGTACTCGCGGTTTAAAGTGGCAATCAAAGATTTTCATTCGAATAAATGTCTGTTAAGTCACCGTGTATTGAATGAAGTGACACGGTGATGGAGCCAACGCATGAAAGTATTACAATATTTCTATATTTGCAGTATTATGAACTGAGGAATCCAATCGAATCCCGGGGGAAAAAAAAAAGATGTATTAAGTTACTTCTAATTCCAACCAAAGATTTCCTGCTGCTGAAGCTGCACATTAAAAGCATTTAACTGCTGGGACACGAGTTGACTTTTATTATGAAAGCGGTGTTTGTCAGTTGAGTTCCGCGTTTCCCGCGGCGGTTCGTCAGAGATGCGTCCTCAACGGTCATTTAAGGCCTTTTCCTATTTTTCACTTTTTAAGCGGCGGATCGGTTTGAGATAGTACAGGAGTAAAACGGAGGAAGACGGAGAAGCCGTGGGGAAGAGCTGTCGGATGAAGAGCTGCAGGTGACAGGATGCAAACCTCCACCTTCTCCGGGAAAGAAAAAAAAACAGCTCCTCTCACTGTTCCCTGCTGTTTGCAATCTCATGTCCTGCGCAGCATAAAACAAGATCACAGTTGTTCACAGAAAGATGGAAAAATACCAGTTATCGCCCGACCCCTCTTGAAACGTCAGTCGTTTATTTTTGCTGCCCCCGGGATCCTGCGACTTGTCCTATCGAGCCGTTGCCAGTAATCACAGGTGTCTCCAAAATCCTCTGGGACTGAGATCGTCGAGATTGCCTCTTAAGTGCATCGAGATCGGACAAAAGCCCTGGTTCTATAAATGCACACCCAACAATGGATACGGGTTTTCGAGAGGTGGGCGGATACGTCGTCGCCAATCGGTCACCAAAGGAAAACTTTAACTCTCCCCCTCACGGGATCCGGACCTGAGACCCGGGGGCCGCCAGGCGGATCCTGGACGGCTGGAGGTTGACAGATAATTGGACGTGACAGGGGCAGGAATCGATTAAAGGGGAGAATCAGACAGATGTGCGGTCGCACAGGGAAAAAAAAAGAAAAGAAAACATCAGTAGGTGTACAATTCTGAACTGTAGCAGATAGCCTGTGTTAATAGAGATAATAAAATACAGGAAACTGGCATGTAATGATTCTCAGGAAATCGGGTGTGGCACACGTTATAAGGTGGCCACTGATTACTCACACACACACACACACACACACACACACACAGTCCAGGGCTGTGAGTTTGTCCCCGGGGCCTCGGTTCCCATTAACATCACGTATGCGCCGCGGCGTTAACCGCCCGCGGTGCCAATCAGCTGAAATGCCAGTTGGCCGCCGCCAGCCAGGGCCCGGCTTGTTATATCCCCGCTATCTCAGTGTTTCCCTTTTCCCGCTTCCTGCGGGGAGGAGGACGGAGAGAGAGAGCGAGGGCGGGTAATCAGGAGAAGGTGGAGGAGGGAGGGATAAAAGAGAAAGGACGGAGGCGACAGACACCCACAGTTAAAGAAATACGTTTTTGTTTTGTTTTTTTTCACCAGGCTGTCCAGTCGGTCGGAGTACGTCAAATAGCCAAATAGAATAAAACATGGCAACGGAGTCACAGGAGATGCTGCTTCTGCGGAGGAACATTGCTGCAGAGCACTTCAGCCACAAGCAGAATTCAATTTGCCTCCAAATGTGTTGGAGTCGTGCGGATCTCGAAATCTCTCCAGTAAATCCGCGACTAACTGCACTGATTTAAGAGCGAGTGGAAATTGCTTGGACCGTTGTTCAGTCCTAACTGACCCTCTGGATAATGGGATACTAGGCACTGCAGACCCCACATGCCTCTGGCCTCGAGCTACATTTTACCATAAGCATCATTAAAATATCAATTTTACGAGCCAACTTTGGTTTGAGAGATGGAGTTGAAGGTGCAGTGCGGAGTGTGTGGATTCGCGCTCCCGCTGGCGGTTGCCCAACAATCCCCTTTATCTTCAGCTGGAGGCCGCCTTGAAAGCGGGCCTGGTGCGGTCCGGTACCACCACTGAGCCCTCTCTGAGCGGTACGCGGTACCAGGAAGGAGCGGAGAGCAGCCGCCTGCCAATGAACCCACATTCAAAACCAGGCACGGTCGAACTTTCGGCAAGAAAACGCAGCTGTTAAGACGCTTTTATAAATGATTTTAGGTTTCGATTACCCGGTTGGAAGCTGAACTTGAGTTCAAGGGCAACGTCTACGTCATGCGTCCATCAGAACTGCGTCCTTCACCTCCGCCGGCAGGCAGCAGGCGTCGTCAAATTCAGAACGCGGAAACAAAAAGGCTGCGTCTTCATACGAGACCATTCCAAGTGTTGGAACATTGTGTCATTTCCCTCATGACACCAGCGTCACTGCATATTACAGCCAACGATCTACTGACACTACAGATGGAAATTTTCCAAGCGTACTGTGCAATTTGAGTTTTTTTTTCCTTCCACCTGCTGCTTTTATCGTCATGTCCGGGATCTGTGCCAGCGGTAGATCTGAATACCATAAGCTAGATATGACATTTCTTAGGTTTCCATATGATCATAAGACGCCTACCACGACTCCGATTTCGGTCGAATGCGGTTGTGTGCACCGCGGCGAACGAGGGGAAGACGAAGGTTCGACTTGGGTGTTCAGCTGTTCAAATGACTTCACCATCTGATTCTGGATCAGTTTCGGGTGGATTTCATTGTCTGTGGCGTCGTGTTTTGTTCCCAACCGTAACAACGATGACAATATACTGAATTGGCGCCGGCTCTCATCACCACATCTGGCTGGCTTCTTCTCCATGGCAAATACAGATGTATTTGTTTGAAAACAGGATTTTCTATGTGTGTGAGGACGTTGTTTAACAAAAAAAATAAATACATAAATTATGGGGGAAATTACTGAACCACTAAACCACCTTGAGTTCAGAGTAGCTCAAAGCATAGAAAAATGTTCCCTTACCGTTACCTAATCTGTGATTAGCGACTGTAGCTTACATCCGTTTTTTCTGTGTACGTATTGTTATAGCTCTAGATTCAATTTAATCCGTTTATGTAGCAAGAGCACAGTGCGTCACATTTATTATTTCTTCATAGATTTTTGCTGAGTAAATACCGGTTACAAGAGGTGCGTGATTGTTTGTCTGTGTGTGTGTGTATTTGTGTGTGTGTTTGTGTTTGTGTTTGTGTTTTTCGACAGTGTGCGAACCTCCGTATCTTCTGTCTTCTGACGCCCGGTTTGCATAAATCCTTGCACCAAGGAAGCGTATACAGAGAATTCCTCACTTATGAGGGCTGGTATCACCCCACAGCATCAGCTTTGTTTTGCCTCCATTTGTTGCTGAGGGTGAGGGTGAGGTTGGGGATGGGGGGCTGATGACAAACAAGATGCATCGTAAGCAATATGCAAAAGACACTGTTTAATCAGCCCCGCCGAGACTGTGTGTTTTACACTCGACGTCGTGCAGCTGTGTGTGTTTGTCAAGTGAAACACAAATGAAATGAGGAATACATACAGTTAAATTTTCAAATTGAGCAATGGATTATAAAATAATTCAATGAGTGGGATATTATTTCAGCGGTCTTGCTCTTCTTCTGCTTAGATCATTCTCACAGTAAAAGTTTGACTGGAGTTGTTGCAATTTTATTCAAAATGGTCAAAAAAAAAACCCAAAAATGCCTGATATTTTTCTCAGTTTTTCTTTTATTAAAGTAAAGCTTCCTGTCGTTAAATAAACATGAACTCCAGTAAAACTGTGTAGAAAGAAATAACCTAATAAACTTTGGTTTATAAGTTAGTGAATCTTTTTTTTTGCGATTCCTACCCAGAGCAATCCAACTCATAGAAAAGCTCCGCGCCCCCTTCATCACCAGGTGTCATAGTTTGGTCCAATGTTTCGGGTCCTGGGGGAGCCGGTGGCGAGCTCTGTTGATCAGACGTGATCTATTCGGCGCCACGGTCTGCACCAAGTGAGTGTACGGTTCCGCTTTGTGTTGCAGACACGCAGGGAAACAAGAAGAACGATAACGTTACTGCATCAGAGCCTTTACCGATAAAGAGTTTTATCTCTTGTCATAATAATGGCACTGGTTCCAAAGGAAAATGGAATCAGAACAAGTCCACAAGCCTAAACAACCATGTAGGTGGTATTTCCCTGCGCTCTGATATGAGCTCAGAGAGGAGGATTGGGCAGCAGAACATAAATCAGCGATTAACTGATAAAGAATAAATAAGCAACCCTGTCAACGATGTGACAAGACTATGGTAAAGGTTCGGTTCGACGTTTTTTTTCTCGCTAATACCAGGAGATTGTGCGAGACTGTCCTGCTTTTCAGTATTTCCTTAGCTGTGTATTCTTAATGTCGACCGGCCACATAGCGACACAGGTCCAGGTCCGAACACACGAAGCCCTGCAGCGTGAAACGTTTCAGACATTTCGGATTTCTTTCTTTTCCTCCCTCCTCCCTCCTCCCTCCTCCTCCTCCTCCTCGGGCCTGGCCGACCCCAGATTGGAAAAAAACAAAGCCAAATCAGTAAAATGATTAGAGGCGCGTGCCGCGCTCCGCCGATGCGAACATCTCGGCCGCCGTTCGGTCGGGAGCCGACTGCAAATGAATTGTTTAGGAGGGACGGGAGGGGGCCGGCTGCCGATGACAATTCACTTAGACTGGCGCCGAGTGTTTGTGCGGGTTTTTCGCCATCAGCCAGCGAGCGAGCGAGTGTGAGATTGGGGCCTCAATTAAGATCAAGTTAGTCAAAGTTGAGTGCGTGTGCGTGTTTTTCTGACGGCGCATACATTAAATCCAATGCATACCCATCTGAGAGGCGCGCATGCCTACATACATGGTCTTAGCGTGTGTGTGTGTGTGTGTGTGTAAATGAGGCTCGCTTGAACAGGCGGTGCATTCGGAGCATTTTAACCCTCTCATTAGTATTCGAGTGTTGCTCTATATTCCTGTAACAGGTTCATAAGATATGTTGGTTTGGAGCTTACAAGAGCACAGAATGCAAACCGCTGCTGTGGAAGACAGAGAAACAAAGCGCTTGCTAGAAAACATTAAGGACGTACAATGAAAGTCTCTGGGTTCTTGGATTTGTTGCTTTTCACAGCAGAGACGCAAATTTTACACTTTCCTTAATCATAGTCCGTGTTAATCAATCACAAGTGATTCAACACTAGAGCAGACTTGATACGATTGTTCAAATTTCTAGGAAGATAATATGAGATGGAGCCAAGCACTATGGAGACACACACACACACACACACACACACACACTGGCTGCGTTTGATTTAGGTCAGAAAGCCTTTGTTTTGTATTTAAGGCCACGCGTCGGCGCCGTCTCGGTGGGAATCGTCCTGTCGGCATAAACCACGGTTCTGAATCCCGGTGCTGGTAGATACGTTCTAACCTCAGAGCGAAAGGCCAAAGATGCCGCACGCCGTCCATCAGCGGCGACCCTTTATTAAGGCTGTTTCGGTCCCTGGCCCTTAGACCCCAACGGGGAAAATGGTCGACGCCCCATGAATTTCGTCCGCTGAAGGTCTAAGGGCCGTGAGAACAACAGATGGTGAGAGTGCAGTTTTGTTTTTGTTCTCAAGTTATGAGCTGATGGATCCTGCTTTAAACTTTAAAATTTGCCAGAACTTTTTACCCCATTGTTTCATTTGATCGGCTCATCCCAGCTACGATAATCGGGCCTGCTTCTTCTGTCCGTGAGGCAGATCTGGTTTCGCATATTTCAGATGCCAGCAATGGCGTTTTCATAAACTATAATCCACATGAAGAAGATAATTAATTTGCACAAATTTGAAATGTACGTCGGTGCACGATTGTCTCCTCTTATAGTTAAGACATAAATTGTACTTAATCTTTATCCTCAAGTTACCAATGTTATAGTCATAGACGTATGATCCGAATTGTCTCCACTCCACTTTAAATTGTTCCCTTCGGTATCTGCTAATACCAAGTGTAGGTATCTGTGGGGAAAGGTAAGATCAGCACATCCCTTGTGGTGACTGCCCTTAGTTTCAACTCTAGATTGAGCTACAACCCCAAACCTGCTCAAAAGGACTAAGTCACCCACTGCTGATAAAACACCCCCCCCCCCAAAATAACGGCGTAATCGCTTTAGGTTATTTGTGTCCTCGTCTTCAAGGTGTTGGGGTTTGTTATGTGCAGGTGAGAAGGAAAAGAGAGGTGAGCTTCCCGACTGAGCTGATGACGTCGGCGCAAACGTGTCAGCAGTTAGCGCTCGCCCAGCGAGGAAATGGAAGAAAAATGGAGTCTGGTTTACACGCCGCAGCCGACACTGTTTCAGACAGAGAGGTGTGCTCGGTAGATTGGGTAGTTCTGAGATTATAACCTGGTTAGAGGACACCTATCAGATTACAAAAATCAGCGTCCGAGGCGGAAAACCAGCTGGTCCATGGAGGTTTTTTGACGCAGCTGCAAATAAGCCAAGTCTGATCAGATTTAATATGAATATTTATTAAAAAAAATACGAACTACATCTGCAGCTATGGAGAAAAAAAAACAAAACAAAAACAACCCAGATAGGTCTCATCATCTGGATCCTTAAAGTTGAAATTTTGCTCTCTAGTGAAAAAGCTGCTGAAATCCCAGTTTCCCAGATACATTTTCACCAGCTAAAACACATTTTATCCCTTAAATATGATGGAAAACATGCAGAAAACATTACAGTGTGCACTTCGCCTCTATTGATGCAAGGTGTGTAGGAGTGCTTGCTATTTTAGCAGGCAAGCCTGGGGTGGACAGATTTTAACAGCTCAGGCTTTAATCTGCTCCGGGAGGAAAAATTAAACACGCCCCCAGACTCAAACCTACAACCAGTGTAATTGTGCATTTGTGTGTGTGTGTGTGTGTGTGTGTGAGCCCCTACCCCTTTTTTCACTTCTTAGAATTTCCTCTTTTAAGTGCTGATCCCATAATCCACAGCTGCAGAGAGGAGACAGTGAGTCAGAGAGAGTAAGGTGGAGGAAAGACAAGTGAAACGCCAAATTTCTGATCGATTTCCTCAAGTTGAGGCGTAAAGGAGATAATTTAGCCCGGGTCGAATTTGACACAACTGAGCGAATGAGTGAGACGCTTGAAAAACGCTTGTCGGATGATCTGTTTGTTGCCGATGGCTCCAGAATAGCGCGTCTCCAAATACCACGGTACCCACGACCCGCTGCTTTGGCGAAGGCGTCAGCCGGAGTCATGAGTCCGTCCTGGAGCATTTTTAGAGCTTTCCTATTCATTCAGCTGATCAGATTTGATTCAGACAGCTAAACTAATCAAAAGCCCGACCTGGAACTTCACCTTGCCATTGGCTGCGTGGTAACAGAATCTGAAGCGCTCTGATAGGATGTGTCCTACAGCTGTGCTCCGTGGGCTCGGATGTACACAGTCTTGTATCTATGACTTTTTTTTTTTTTTTTCAATTACACTGTCCATTTGAAGAAAAAAAATAAATGCTGTCACCGCAGGTACTGGGGTCATCAGATCTAACCTTGAAAATTTAATTTCATAAAGAGTCAGAGAGCGGGATGTCTTCATACAAGGTCACATGGCCAAAGACGACATAAACGTCGGCCTGCTCTTCTGTCCCGAGTGACTTTCAGCCTGGGTCGCTGTCTCACATTTATAACACCGTCTCTCAGTCCACCACCTGCCCCCTGGACATTGTTCCTACACACTGGACGCTGTTACCATTTAAAGGAAGTATTGGACACTCTAGGGTCCTCAGTTTCTCTTATTATAAATAACACTCTTGCAAATAGGAACCATCCAGTCCTGTTTTTAAACACGTAAAAGTCCAACCTTTTATTAACCTTGACAAATCCAATCTGAATCATTTCTGTCCCCTATTCAAGCCCCTGTTCCTGTACAAAGTTCTGAGTAAAGTTGTCTATACAAAGCCTCTGTCATATTTAGACAATAACAACGTCATGGAGATATATTTTGATGAGGCTTCAGGGCTCATTGTAGCACAGAAACTTTTCTTCTCAAAGTCTCAAACGACCAACGGTGTCATTAGACCATGACAGAGGTGCCATTTTAATTCCTTTACAATTCAGTGCAGCTTTTTAAATGGATCATCACATACATCTCATGAACCAGGTTGGCATCCAGGGCACTGCCCTCAAGTGGTTTGCCCCCTGCTTAAAATAAAGCTCTATCTCTGTCAAGATTGAGAGCTTCTCCTCTTCTACTGATCAAATCCCTTGTGGAGAACCTCAAGGTTCCATTTCAGGCTCGATCTTATTTGCTATGTATACGCTCTCCCTCTACGCATTCTCTTCCACAAACCCAATGTCTCCTTTCACTGCTGCGCTGTTAATGCTCCATCACATCCATCCTTAATGCATCCAGGATGGTAAAAAAAAAACTGTCTTTGGCTGAATGACAACAAGACAGAAGTGATCGCCCCCCCCCCCCAAAAAAAAAAAAAAAAACAGAGGGAGCCACTTAAGGCCACTGACATCAATTTCTCAAGTCCATGCCAGGAGTCTTTGCATCATCTTTGACTCAGCACCAAAGTTTGACGGATGGAATTACAACGGTGAATGATTGCCATCTCGAACTGAGGAACATCCTTAGCTGAAGTCCATCCTCTCCCGTTAAGAGAGGATGGACTTCAGCTAACGACTTCCACAGCGTTAATCTCCACAAGGCTGTAAAATTGCTGCTCACTGTACCTGGGTATCGGCCAGTCTTCTCTGTCTCGCCTGCAGCTGGTGCATAAGGCTCCAGCAAGTCACCTAATTGGCACCAGAAAAAGACACAGCCTTTCACCGGTACCAGCCTCCCTGCACTTCCTACCTGTCAACTCATTCATGGGTTGGAACCTCTGGACATCTCCGAGTTCTCTGGCCCTAACAAACTAACTTTAGGCCTCTTAGATCCTCAGAAAAATAGCTTTTAATTGCGCCAGCGCCCAGGCCAGTGGGTAAGGGAGATCTTGCCTTTTGTGATGGCAGCTATTCTAAAGCTTTCCGCTTTCAATCAAGCGTTCTCCCTCCGTTGACGCTATTCTGTCAAAAATCAAGGCATCCTGTTTTCACCGGCCTGGCATGGTTGCTCGTGTTGGTCTTACTATTTCATATTTCTTTTATTTCATAAATTGATCTTGCAAGTTCAATTCTGTTTTCTCTTTCACATTTTTGTACCTATTTTGATATTGCCTTGTATCTTGTCATTGCCATTCATGGTTGTTGTTCATGCCTTTTCTATTATTTATGCCTTAACTAAACTTGATTTGATTTGATATTTATTTTCCACTACAATATCCAATCTTCCACTTGAAGTGACTGCAGCATTATTAATACAAAAAAAAGTCCACAGCGGCTCGAGACGCGACAGATTTACTAACAGATCTTTCCCTGACCTTCACCTGAACGCTTTGGCTGACTAAAACTATGCACGCACAGAGTCGGGATGCGAACCTGTGGCTCTGGTGTCACTGTCCTATAATTCATATTGCCACCATCAACCGTTTCCATCTGCCAGCATCTCTAGAGAAGCTAATAAATATAGGACCTCATTCATTTATTCGAAAAAAAAAATACAAAGTTGCCTCTGAACATGAACCAGAAGGATTAATTATTGTGTATTTAGAGTTTGTTTTTAATTTTATGATCTGATGAACAAGGAGGGAAGCCACTTCGGATCAGGAGATGTTTCAGCTGACTTCCTCTTTTGCTCAGATCTTTTCACTTATGAAGCATAATGCTGAGAAATCAGGCTGCAGGTCTCCATTTGTGGGCTCTTCATATACTCTTGGGTGCGTTGGACAGCTTCTCTCTTGACTCTTGGTGCTATATCACCTGAGCAGATACTGTTAATGATACAGCTGTGCTGTGCGGTGTCACAGTTTGTTCGTTTAGATTTGTCACCACTGGATTTACTCCGTGTGAGACACTGTATTGCTTTTACAATGAAGTGTGTTTGAAATTGAGAGAATGATATTGATGGGTGGGGTGGAGGAAGGTGGGTGGCTGCAGGGATGAGGCGGGGGGGCGTGGATGGAGAGAACAGGATGGAGGTGGAGAAAGAGAGAGATAGAGAGAGGTAAGGCTATAATGAAGGAGTTATTGATTTTCTATAGAGGCTCTTTAATCAGAAGCTGTACTGACACACCCTGAGGGAGGGTGTGTGTATGTGTGTGTGTGTGTGAGAGAGAGAGAGAGAGTGTGAGTATGTGTGAGAGAGAGAGAGTGTGAGTATGTGTTTGAGAGAGAGAGAGTGTGAGTATGTGTGTGTGTGCGTGTGTGTGTGTTTGCCCATTCAAGTTACACTTCATCTTTTTTTCTCTGTGGACACATTGAGAGTGTGTGTGGTGTTTGGGGGGGGGTGCTGTTATGTGTTTCAGTGTACATGTAACACCTCTGTTGTATGAAGTTAGTGTGTGTGTGTGTGTGTGTGTATGTGTGTGTGAGTGTGAGTGTGGGCAGTGGATAGATAGATGAGGCTGCCCAGTAGATGGATGAGTGGAACAACCAGTCGTTCATCATTGTGAGAACAAGGAAGGAAGGAAACACTGTGATGAAGTGGAGGAGGGGAGGGGAGGGAGGAAAAGGAGGGAAGATGAACGTGGACGGAGGAGAAGGAGAAGAATGGAGAGATGGGAAGAGGGATTGGGGAGGAAGGTGAAGAGATGAGGGGAATGGAAAAAAGGAAAATGGGACCAGGAGGGAAGGAGATAGAGACGGGGAGAAAAGTGAAGGAGAGAGAGGGGAAAGCAATGAAATGGTAAAGATAAAGTAAGGAGAAAGGAGAAAATGGATGAAGGGTTGAAAAAAGAAAAGAGCAAGAAACTGAATAGAGAGGGAGAGAAAAAAAAGGTTGAAATATGAGGGGAGGGTAGAAAAGATGTGACGGGTGATGAAGTAGGAAGAAAACTATAGGAGAAAAAGAGAGGGAGGAAACCAAAGGGGGTGAGGGGTTGAAAAGATGAGGAGAAGGGAGGAATGTACGGGGAAAAAGGTGGAGGGGGGGCAGGAAGACAGGAAAAGAGTTGGAGGTGGAAGCTGGAGAGAGAAGAAGAGGGAAAAAACTTAAAGGTTTAGAAAAATGGGAAATGAATTTAAGAGAAGGAGGAGAGGAGAGAGAGAGAACAGAGAGGGAGGAAGAGGAGGAAGAGGGGTATATTTAAGGACAGCTGAAAGAGGTGGAAAAAAGAGGGAGGGAAGAAAAGGAATGATAGAAAAGGCAGCGAGGAGAGGAGGACGGGAGAGGGGCTGAAAAACTGAAGAGTGACGAGTGGAGGTTCGGTAGGTAGAAGGAGGAGGAGGAGGAGGAGGAGGAGGAGGAGGAGGGCGTGGAGAGGTGAAGATGAGAATCAGAGTAAGAATGGTGGAAAAAAAGGGGAGTAACGGAGGAGAGGAGAACGAATGGGAGGTCAGGTTATTGTGCGATATGAGCTAATCCGGAACTTCGCTCACTCGATAAAACCCCGTCTCTCTCATTTCCACTCATTCTTCTCGTTCACTCCCTTTTTTCTTTTCCTCGCCTCTTTCCTGCTGCGATTTCTTATTTCATTCTACCGGCCTTCACGACTCCACTCGGGGGACATTTGTGCCGACCACCATTGCTTTTCAGCGCCGGACGCATCGCGGGGACGTGCGAGCCAGACCTGGCAGAACGCCGCGAAAGCACCTGGTCACATCTGGCGGGAAGACCGAGGGGAGCGGGAAGGGCGGAAGAAAGGCAAAGTGAAAGCTACAGTAGCCTTAAAGGTCCATACCAGTCTGTTTGCAACCCCAAACTCATTATCTAGACACCATGTACATATATTTAACATGTTTGCTGACCTTTTTTGTTTTTTAAACTCAGTCAGTCATTAATGTCCACTCATTTGTTAAACAAACAACAAAAAAAAAAAATCAATCACCGGGATTGCGAAGCTTCGCTCATCTTGTGTAATCGCTACGGTGAACATTGGGTCCGCTCACGCCGCTACCCCCGCCAAAGAGGTTACGCTTTTTCACCCGTGCCCCATATTTGTTCGTTGGCTTGTTTGTTTGTTTGTTTGTTTGTCAACAGGAATATGCCAGAAACTACTGAACCGGTTTGCACCAAAACTTGGTGGGGGGGGGGGGGGGGGGCTTTTGCTGGGGTAAGAACCCATCGAATTTTAGGGCACATCTGGATAGTTTACCATGGATGTGTTTTGGGTTTTTTTGTGTTGTTGTTGGTTTTTCCTCTGAAGTCTGGAGCATGTTGTGTTGCACTTACCTCGGCGGACGCCTGTGCTCCGCTGAGCACATTTTCTAATTGTCAGTGTCAGTGCATTATTGCACTGCGAACACACTGCCACAGTAATTTCTACTGAAATATTTTGAAAGCCAATGGGGACCAGTAACGCCAGAGTAAACATACTGAGACTCATAGCAGCATGGCCGGTGAGATGTGATGTAAAGTGCACTCGATTTTTGCAGCAATAGGACATAAGTTGCGACACAACTGGTACGACCCCTTTAAAATGGACTCGTTCATGCTAATCAGCTTATTCCCCAACTAGAATTAGCAGCTTTGTTTTTCATTTTTACCAGTTATGTGTTCACCCAGTAAACTTTTTTCTTTCTTTCTTTTTTATTCATCAAACCAGATGTCCTACACCATTTTTTACCCTGATTCTTATAGTCAAATTAAATGTCTGGCACCGTTATGCACCTTCAGATACAACAAACTCGGCATTTGCTACAATGGGAACAAAAGTGGACAACTCATAATGGAGACGGAAAGCTTCATTGCTGAGGATCTATTGAATTGTTATTTAATTTGCCGTTGATTCGGTAAATTGTCCTCCTATTAATTGACTACCTGAGCTGATAGTGGACCGATGTCGGGTCTCCGGCGATCGCGGAGCGGAAAACAATGCAGTATTGATCCATCCATCGGCCGTCCCGGGTTCCAGGAACAACAGTTCATTAATGCAGTCTAAGAGAGACTATCCGTCTCTATTACTGCCTGTTGGCCTGCATGGCAATGATTTATAGGCAACCTGTGGAGCGCAGTGGAGACGGCTTATGCTGAACCTGAGCGGGAATGGAGGAGCCCACTGGGACGAAGCCAACAGTGAGCGGCGCGCTGTCAGGTGTGCAGATATCGCCGGTAAATCTGGTAATGTTGTCAGAATCCTCAAAGATGCACTGTTAAAACAAAAGACTTCTATCGATCGGCCTAAACAAATGGGTCAGTCCCTTCCGATACCCTCCTAGGGGTAAAAATCATTTTTTTCTTTGCTGAGCTTCCAAGTTGTTCTTTGCATACAGTTTGCCTGGAAAGCTTCTCAGAACGTAGGGTATGATTTGGGTAATTCCGGTTTGAGTATAGCTTCTAAACAAAAAAAAAAAAAAAAGAGAGAGAGAGAGAAATTAGCATCTGAAAGTGATAGAGGTTTGATAGAAATAGATGTTCGGCTTCATGCGTCGGTTTGATCCCAGTGGTTCGTCTTACCAAACTGGACAACGTGGCAAAATTCACTCCTCATATTTAGACTGATTTAATTCGAAGATGAGAATCTGCATCTCCGCACCTACGCCGTTTAACGCATTTGCATCTTAAAGCCGCCCCGTACAGCCACTGTATGATCCATGGGCTGCCATGCAGTGGGGGGGGGGCTCAACAGCGGCTCCGCATTGGTGACAACAGGTCGAGGGGTTTCACCATCTGGATTATTCCCTGGTAATCTTGGGGTCTAACAGGCGACTTCTTGGTCACCGGTTCCCTCTACTGAACTCTAAGCCGTCACATCTCTATATTTAGCGAAGTCTGCGGTTC
>CM029117.1:26784279-27011779 GCA_016859345.1 Istiophorus platypterus
ATTTGTTCAGATTTATTCTCATATTCTACTTTTATTATACATCATTTCCGGTGCCTTTTACACCTTATCTGTTTTGTTTATTTCTAATGAACTCTGGTTGGTTTCCTTGATTGGTTTTCATTCATTTAGGCCGGTGTCGTTTAATATGTCTTTACAGGGACTTTATCATTGATGGTAGCGTATTGTAACTGACCTGAATCCGAACGAGCAGCTTAGAGAAACTTCGAAATCTGCACTTCAACGCAAAAAAAACGGGCAGAGTCGGAGCTGTTGGTTTTTGTGACTTCGATTCTACTTCAGCATCACCAGGGCCAACTTCAAACTGCAGCACTTTAAAGCAACAAACCAGGGGCTTCACCAGTGCGCTTTATGTATATAAATAAATGAATGTATATATATATATATATATATATATATATATATATATATACACACACACCCAGCAACATAAATTAAACATGGGCACAATTAAAGCAACACAGAGGTAAACAACTACACAACAGGGAGCGAACCAGGAAAGTGTAGGATGACTGTGTTTACCTCCTTTTCTCTCCCCTGGTTAAATATGTAAAATCTCAGCATGTGTTCATATACCACAGAATCTCTGAGGCCCTGGAGGGGTTTGTCTTTCAAAGGCTAAAGTCACTTAGCTTTTATACCCAGTTGCGTGAATCGCAGATAACAGCATATATTTTTTTTATTTTGTGTTTTGTTTTTTTTGCAATTCCAGAGCAGATAGTAAATCCAGCTGTTTTCAGTCTTTCCGTTTGCGTTTCTTGTTTTTTTTTAATGTTAAATATATCATATTTTGGCTTATTTTAACCGTTGTTTTAATCCGTCCTAACCCAATATGAACTCATTATCTGCTTATTTGTTGTTGTTCTTATCGAGTACTGAATACTAAGCGGTGGATGTGTGGAACACAATTTCGTTTTCGTGCGTTTGAATGACCAATAAAGGATCTATCCAATCTTGGCGATATTGGCCCCGGTGAGTTCGACTGAGAGGCCTTGAAGTGGCCGGGCAGATGTTTCGCTCTGGAACGTGACAAGCCCACGTTCTGTTTTTGCCGCGGAATGAAACGGGAAATAATGGGCAGGTAACTGACTATTTCCTCGCGTGGATTGCTGCTGCCATCTGGCAATAAACCTCCCAAACTCGGGATGATTTTGCTTCATGATGAACTGATTAGTAGCGTTCGGTCGGCGCGGCGGCCGACAACATTCAGCTGGATGTTTCGCCGTTTGAAAGTAATTGGCTGAATTTGTGTTTAGGCTGAAAGTGAGGCATAATTTCGGGTTGATGATTTTTTTTTTCTTCCAGATTCCCAGATGTGTCTGAGAAATTATGTTAAATTGCCAGAATGAATGTAGAGTGTTCAGCAATCATCTTTTTTTTTCCCCCTCAAAATAATTTATAAAGTTTGGAATTGGAAATAATCTCCAGACTTATACTTGTTATGTCAAATCTGACGATGCCAATTACTCTTCACGTTTTCCGAGCATCATGAATTTGAACGAGCGGCGTAAAAAATCTGCTTCTAGCCGTAATCTCTGACTTGTACGGCCTCCGTGGAATGTTAACTTCTGTCATGTATGTGAGGGTGTTTCCGACAGCGCCTGAAGACAGCGTTCGTATAATCTGTATAATCACAGCTCAGTGCCCTGCGGCGTTAGCTTTAGCTTTGCTAATCCTACACACGCAGAATCAAAGGGAGAAGATGCACGTATGGGTGCTCAGTGTGTGTGTGTGTGTGTGTGTGTGTGTGTGTGTGTGTGTGTGTGTGTGTGTCTGTGTGTGTGTGTGTCTGTGTGTGTGTGTGTTTGTGTGTGCGCGTGACTTCGCTTAAATGGTAGAACCCAGGAAATGCAGCTCATTTGGGTGCAAAGCTGGGCCAATGAATCCGGGACACAGAAGGTGGAAATGTTAATGGATCTGAATCGCTGAACCTGGAGAGCTCATCTGAATGATAATCCCACACACACACACACACACACACACACACACACGCCGGGAGTAAGTTGGTACCACAACCGACTGTGGGACTTTGGTCGACTCCATTGACCCGCGCTGGCAGAAGGCAGAGTTGTGGTGATTTGCTCGACGGCACCTCGGCAGCGTAGTGGTGGACGCCTGATGGGTTTTGGTCCAACTCGCGACATCCGACCCCGAAAATATGTTTATCTGCAACTAAACTGCAACAGCAAATATAGTCTTTAGGAAACGTAATCGCTGGCTGGATTATGCCATTTTTTTTTCTTTTTTGAGCGAATGAATGAACGAAGCCGCACATTTATCCCGAGCGGCAGAGTCGCCAGGAGGAGGTTGGGTTGTGGGTCCACAAAGCTTTGACTCTGATCTGGTCTGAGGTCATTGGGAACTTCATCTGCATCATACCAGACCGAACCGGATCCAAGTGCTGCCAGTGTCCAAACGTGACCGTGAAAAAGTTAGATAATGACGTAAGCACTGCCAACGGATGTTGAACCGCGAGATCAGATATCGTGATGAGAAAACAAACATGTCGTCCAGGAACATTCAGCTGATGCCCGCGACTTGGCAAGTACACGAGTCGATGTCAGATCCTCACTCTGTTAACATAAGAACGTAACGCGGTCGCAGTTACATTTCTCTAAAAAGGCCTCGTATTCGCTGTCGCATAAATTAGTTGTATAGAAGCTAAGTATCTCGGAGCATCGGGTGAAGCTGCTGCATCGGGTTTTTCAAAGGCAACAGGGAATATTTCCCCTTAAAAAGAGACAAAATATACGGAAGAATCCCACACGCTGTCGGTTCGGAGCCGGAGGGCAGCACCAGAATAATACCAGCTTTCTATAGTTTAATTACAATCAGTGAATAAATTGATGCAATCAGTGCAGTTATTATAAACTGATTAATTACATTAACATTTAAATTATACATGAATAGATACAAAGTAGAAAAAAGAAAAAGAAAAATGTACAATGCTGTTTCATCACACCTTCCTCCCCGCTGAGCTCTGATTGGCCGGTTGTTGACCCCTGACCCCAAACATAACAACACTCACTCGCCTTTTTTAAAAATTATTCCTCAAAGTTAATGTTTGTTAATGCATTTTTATTATTGAAGTCCGTTTTTTCCGAACCTCGTTGTTTTGATCGAGCCTTGTAAGAAGTTTAACATTGTGCAGGTCTCTTTTCTCTCATTAGAGGCCTGTTTACTGCACAGAAAATTTCACAAGATCACTATGAATCTGTGACCCTTTTTTTTCCTGTTGTCCTGCTCGTTCCTACAGAGCAGGTGATGCGTTGCATGAACACAGAGTTTTCTGTTGTTGCCGCTTCCATGAACTCTACTTACAGGAAAAGTAAGAGACATGAGTCGGTATCAGAGCTGGAGGCATCGGGACCATTGTTGCTGATGGTTAAACCCGTTGCTGTAATTTTCCCTGACCAAATGTAACTGCTGCCGTTACATTGCCCTTTCCTCAGCATTATGTGATCCTTCTAGTCTGTACAGATCATCTCAGCTCCCAATGGTTTGGAAGAAAACCCCGAGTGGCAAATACTAAACAAAACCAAAACCAAAAGATCTTATTTAAATACCCTTTTGTCAAACAGCAAGAAGGAGGTTAAATATAGTCTCAGAATGCAGAAACAACAAGCCAAAAATAGTACTCGTTCTTCTCATATATATATATATATATATATATATATATATATATATATATATATGCGCGTGCATCATCGTACCGCGAAGCCCTGAAGGAGGAGGTTCTCTAAGCTAATTTTCCCTGAGAACACGGGATGGTCGGCGCTAAATGGACTCGGCGGGATGACCTGATCCAAGCGGCCTCAGCGGGACGACCTGATCCGAGCGGCCTCGGCGGGACGACCTGGGCCGAGCGGCCTCGACAGGACGACCTGAGCTAAGCGGCCTCACAGGGCGGACTGATCCCGCGGGCCTCTCGGCGGGCGGGCGCACTGGGCAGCGCAGCTTAATGCAGATGCAGAGGCCACTGTCGATTAGACGAGCTTAAAGCGCTGAACCTTTGGGTATCCACTGTCGATTAGTTTAAGAGCGCTGAACCTTATCAACATTTTGAGATCAGTCACAGCCGCAGCTGGAAATATGAGAGTAAATAGTTTTTTAATGAATTCATCGGTTTGTAGATGTGTCTATATACTGATAAATCAGACTATTACTTATAATACAGAATATGTAGTGTTAGCAAAGGTACAGATTATCTACTGTATCTATGGGATGTAGCCAAACTATACTGTGTTTGTGTGTGTGTGTGTGTTTGTCTGTCTGTCTTTCTGTTTGTGTGTGTCTTTGTGTGTGTACGTGTGTCTGTCTGTCTTTCTGTGGTTGTGTGTGTCAGTCTGTCTTTCTGTGTGTCTGTCTTTCTGTGTGTGTGTGTATGTGTGTCTGTCTGTCTGTCTGTCTGTCTGTCTGTCTTTCTGTGCGTCTGTCTTTCTGTGTGTCTGTCTTTCTGTGTGCGTGTGTCTGTCTGTCTGTCTTTCTGTGGTTGTGTGTGCCAGTCTGTCTTTCTGTGTGTCTGTCTTTCTGTGTGTGTGTGTTTGTCTGTCTGTCTTTCTGTGTGTCTGTCTTTCTGTGTGCGTGTGTCTGTCTGTCTGTCTTTCTGTGGTTGTGTGTGCCAGTCTGTCTTTCTGTGTGTCTGTCTTTCTGTGTGTGTGTGTGTGTGTTTGTCTGTCTTTCTGTGTGTCTGTCTTTCTGTGTGTGTGTGTCTGTCTTTCTGTTTGTGTGTGTCTTTCTGTGTGCGTGTGTCTGTCTGTCTGTCTTTCTGTGGTTGTGTGTGTCAGTCTGTCTTTCTGTGTGTCTGTCTTCCTGTCCGTGTGTGTGTGTCTGTCTGTCTTTCTGCATGTCTGTCTTTCTGTCTGCGTGTGTGTGTGTTTGTGAAAGCCGACCGTACTTGCAGCGATGCTTGAATGACGCTGAGCCCTGCTGCAACTTCCTTTGTGTGAGTGTGTGTTTAACGCCACAAACCTTTAGTCTCTCGCTCTCTCCCGCTCATCCCCCACCCCACACACACACACACACACACACACACACACACACACACAGACACACACAGGGACGCATTGGATTTGCCGTATAGACGCTACCTTGTACTGCGCTAAACGTGGACCTTTGAAAACACCCACCGGTCCCCGAGGGTCGAGCTCGATTTGATTCATTAGAGTTCGACCAATCAGGTTTCCAGATGGCTCTGTCACCGGGGAGTTCAGAGAGAGGACGAGAGATCATCAGAGCACACACACACACACACACACGCACACATCACACACACACACACACTCATACACACATGCACACACACACACACACACACAAACAGATGCAGTTCGCAGTGCTGAGTCATAAAACTTCTTCCTGCCCAGGACTCGGACTCAAGGCTGGATGTTTGTGACGAGGGTGAGCGAAGGTGCAGACGAGCGGCTAGAAAGACGGACGCGTCGCGATGGCGAATAACCTGCGGACGGACGCGTCCGCGTTCTCTTTTTAGTCCAGGGTCTTTCACGGTTCGGGCCCCTGCTGAGCGTTGAAATGAAAGTCGGAATCTAACATCAGCGGCATGTTTCCAGCTCCATGGCAACACCCCCCCCCCCCCACACACACACACACACACACACACATGATAGTGCCGCACACGACGAATCCTTCCTGGTCCGGCCTGGGAGGGCTGGAGCGGCGCCCGGTGAGCCCTGAACGGGCTGAACCCGCGCGCCGCTGAACCGAACGATGAGAACCGGAACGATGAGCCGGAACGCTGAACCGGCCACGTCGCCCCAGGGCCGATGCTCTGAAGCTCCTGTGACGCTCCAGTTAATTTGAATGTAGACAATTTTTACCCCCCCCCACACACACACACACACACATATACAACAAATTGTTATTTGGAGAAATGACACCAGCGTACGGTACTCTAATAGTCAAAACCACAGGCTTTGCCGTCTCCTCTCTGCTGAGTAGATCCGACGACTCGCTCTTATCCGTTTTTACACGGCTTTACGTGAACACTGGGTCCACACCTGAATGCCGAGTGAGGGACGGAGCGATGATGAAACCCGCCGCAACCCCCCCGGAGCTTCGCGTACGCGGCCCACGAGGGCGGCGGATAAGGTCGCCACGTACGCGTCGGGTCCCTCGCCCGAGATCGCGTCCCTCTGTCTGACCACACCCACGGAGCTTCTAGGATTTCCACGCCAATTTATGGCTGTTTTTGTGTTTGTTTTTTTTGTTTTTTTTCTCAATGGACGTGTAAACCACTTAAAAATGTGTGTATCTTACCTGCGTTTCCAGAAATCTGTCTGAGTCATGACTGTGGATTTGGCACAAATATTGCAGCAACGAGATGCTAAAGGTCTTTATCCAGCCTGATTGCCTCGACCCCCACATCCTTTTCTCTCCCTCCATCGGTTCTCTCATTTTCTCGTCTCATTCCTCAGCCCCCCCCAAAACCTCTTTCCTCCCCTCGTTTCCTCTTCTCCGTCTTTTCCTGCTCCTCATGTCTCCTCAGCTTGTGGTCCTTCGTTATGTGGATGGAGGGAAGGATGATAGATGAAAAAGAAAAACCAAAAACCAGCATTAGGCTTTCGAATCTGGCCCCGTGATCGATTGAGCTCGTCCTTGCGTGACAAAGCGGCGGCGGTGGTGGCAGCGGTGGCGGTTTTGGTTCAGTAAACTCATCGGTTTGTTGTTTCTTTTCTCTCTTTCTCTCTCTCCCTCCCTTTAATGACTGGAGCCGTTCTTTCCCTTCTATCATTGATGAGCTGAATAGTCAGGAGGTCGTAGGGTTGCGTTCGCCGACGACTTTGCGAGCGACACCGAATGTAGAGGCGAAGAGGCTGCCTCAGTTATTATGTTTATTCTATACCTGTTACTTGTGAACGTTTTTATGATAATGTTCAAGGACTATACCGGTGTTTACTACATCATTACTATGATACTAAAAATAGATAAATAAATTTAAAAAATGGTTTTAAAAAATATCCAAAGCTGCTCTTTGAGTATCATGGGTGAGACTTTAATTGGCGTAGAAATCTGCGACCTCCTGCATCCTGGGTAGAAAATGACCCCCCCTTGTGCTACACATGTGAAAGGGCAACTCCGGACAATGTCCAGAGAATCAGGATCTGTTATTATACTTCCTTCACCTTAAGCTTTGCTCTCGTTTCTTATCTCACTGGCACAAAGGCCTGACTCGTATCCATCCAACACCTGTTTGCTCGATTGAGGAAGAAACCTACCGAGACACTAATCTATCACTTTAATGACTCCGGCTTTCACAGTGGGTTCAGTGATTTGGGTTTTTTTTGTTCAGTCATGCGCACCAGTCTCCAGTGTCTCGAGTTGGCGGGTCGCAGCCCCCTCGCCATCCGAGCTTTCCGACTAACACCGGTTCGTCCGCTCTCTTTTGTCCTCCGCAGATCCCCCCCGTCTCTCGGCGCCCCCCCCTCCTTCCAGTCCGCCCGCTCGTCAGTCGCCTCCCCGGCCCGTCTGTCGCCAAGAGCATGTCGCTGAAGGTCCAGACCAGCAACGTGACCAACAAGACAGACCCGAAGTCCATCAACTCACGGGTGTTCATCGGCAACCTGAACACGGCGGTGGTGAAGAAGTCCGACGTGGAGAGCATCTTCTCCAAGTACGGCCGCGTGCTGGGCTGCTCCGTGCACAAGGGCTACGCCTTCGTCCAGTACGCCAGCGAGAGGCACGCCCGGGGGGCCGTCATCGGGGAGAACGGCAGGGTGCTGGCCGGACAGACGCTCGGTGAGTCACGGCCAATCACGGCTCTGCTTATAAACGAGGTAAAATAAGACGCCGTGGCCGAGGTGGCTGCGGTAGATTTTGGTCTGAGGCTTTCACGTGCAGGAAAGTTTCACAGGGTTTCAGATCAGTCTTAAAACACTGATGCCCAAAACTCATGAGCTCTGTGGTATCATAAAAATGCCGGTTTACAAAGATGCAAAGATCTAAATGGATGTGTAACCGATGGTAAAATTAAGAAAAAAAAGCCTATGCACTGTCAAATTAATCGATCGATTAATCGATGTAACGTCATTAGATAGTGAAAAACACATCCATCAAGTTTCTAGAACCAAGGTCATGTCTTCAAAAGCATGTTGTTTTTTTTTTAATTTTTAAAAGCACTTAATCAATTTCATCGATCTAATTCCTGTTTATTGAATCCTCTCAGCACTGCCCTTGCTTACCCCTGGTCGTCCATAAGACCAGAGAGGCGCTTTACGGTTTCAGTCCATTTCACCACTCACTTTTTGCACTTGCCCCGTCCGAACTCCGGCCTAACCTGCCCCCGCAGGCTTCGGTAAATTGATTTCAGACTGAGACACCGTTCGGCTTTCAAACCAGGTCCTGGTTAAAAATCAGGACCCTGGAAAACAGTCAAACAGGAGCATAATTTAAATGATGATGCTAAATCTGCTGGATGACGAGTTAATTTAACAGAGTGGCACAATAGCTGCAGTGTGTTCATGCATGTTTGATTTCAGACATGGCCTCTACCGCTACATGTGAAACTTGCCTACGCCCACAATATCTGCGCATGTCCTCTTCACCAAGATCTCCCCCCACACACAGTGTGAGAATGGGACACAGAATGGAGGCCTCTGATGTCGAGGCCTAAACACATCACACACTCACTCCCCCACCTCCAACCTCCTGCATCGGTGTTGGACGTAAAAGCCAGCGAATCCCTTTTAGGTTGTGGGAAAGACTTGAGGTGATTGATTGATTAGTAACTGCAGAACATAGGGTCCGGTAATAAAATGAAGCGGCGGCAGCGGCGGCGGCAGTTGGGCGGCGCGGCGGCGCGGCGCCCCGGAGCCCATTACACCCGCTTTTTTTTTTGCTTTCTTTTCCCGGAGTTTCTCCTTCCGCCTTTTTTTTTCCCAGCGTCAGGTCTTGTCTGTCCCCCGGCGGAGCAGGACGGAGACGGTCGCTGTGGACGGACTCAGCCGGTGTCTCTTCACTCACTGCAGAGCTGTGAGCCCGTGTCTTTAACGGCCTCTCTCACTGCAGTGTGTCAGAGTGTGTGTGTGTGTGTGTGTGTGTGTGAGACGGAGTGCATGTGTGACAATGAGAAAATATATGAATGAGTACAGCTGGAAGTACGTGTGAAAACGTGTGTGTCTAAATGTTTGGGACCAGGATTGAAGGGTTAATTTAGATCAACTTGTCAACACACACATGCACAAACACACACATACATACACACAGACACACACACACATAGACACACACACACACACACACACACACATATGCACAAACCTCCACAAACATGGAAAGATAAAGACTCATTTCCGAGAAGGCTTGATCAGTGTGTATGTGCATGTGTGTGTGTGTGTGTGTGCGTGTGTGTGTGTGTGTGTGTGTGTGTGTGTGTGTGTGTGTGTGTGTGTCCACGTGTGTGTGTGTGTACAGTGTAGGAAAAAGCTGCAACAGCTAAGGGGCAGTTGTGTGGCTATGTGAGGCTCTGAGTCCTGTGTGTGTGTGTGTGTGTGTCTCTGTTGCCATAGGGATCGTATTAAAATCCGTCTTCTTTTTTCTGAAACCACTTAACCACTCGACTCTTCCTTCCCATGTCTGTCGGCAGCCGTCTGTCCTCAGCTCTCCAGTTAATTCCCGTCCAGCGTGAGCTGCACTGGGACGGTATATAGTTTATATAATTAGATTAACCCCTCTCAACCGTAATCACTGCCTCGGTGCTTCTGTTGGCAAGCAAAAGCCGACTCAAACAATAAAAGTAATGTGATAATGGAGCTTATTCTTTATAGCGCCTCTAAAAGCCAGTGTTAGGAACTAACCGCTTCACATAAAACGAGATGATAAAAAAGCCGAAAAATACTGAAAGGCAACAAAGAAAAGGGGCGATGTCAGCAGAGCTGTCAGCAAAACAAAATGATTAGTGACTAGTGACTAGAGATGCTTCGACGGCAAAAAGCTTCTAGATTTAAGCCTGATCTCTGGATTAGCGTAGCATCCTGTCGGAGGACATCAGGCTAACTTTGATTAGCAAGGAGAGAGCAATTCTGAGTGTGCTCTGAAGCCAGGACATCAAATCTCCGTAGGGGAGATATATGTAAGTTTTGCTACCGCTGTCTAGTCAACGTTAGCTTTGCCAGTTGTTCGCTTACCAATCTGGAGGAAACGTTGAGAGTTCAGCGCCAGGCTTCCTCCCTTCACTCGCCGAGGGCTGTGTCCGGCAATGTCAATGTTAGCTTTGGTTCGCTTTTATTTCTTTCGCCTCCTTCCTCTTACCGAAGTTAGCAGGCTAACCAGCTAGCCGCGGTACAGCCCGTCTCGTCTCTTCCCGATAGCTAGTCACAGCAGCGTCCAGGCTGCCCTGAAGAAGAAGGCGTAGCCCAGCTCGGGGGGCGTTAAAACCTCATGTATTGTAAACCCAACAATGACCGAAGCCGTCGGAAAACTACCATCATCACCACCGACACCTGCTACCGCCGGGAAACCTCATCGGCGCCGGAGAAAACGGACACTTAGCACCTTTAAACATCACCGGTGACATCACAGAATCAACCCAAAAGCAAGCAGTGATGCGACAGTACAAGGTGTCTGGTGGGTACATGTTAACGTTCAGGGTTACGCAACAAAAAGCATGTGTATCTATGAAGTTTAACAGAGTTTGAACATTAAAAGTAAACCGTGCATTGTCTACACCGTTTTTTGGTTTTTCTTTGCAGCTAGGAAATTTCTACTTCAGCGGCTTCATCTGCTGTCAATCAAAGGAATAATGTTAACCCAAGGGCGTCCACGTCCACAAACAAAGTGGTGGCACTCTCATAAAGTTAACACTTCTCAGGGTCAAACAATCCCCCCGGCTACTTTTCTCTTTAGCTACCATAGCTACTTGTGGCGCAAAGACTCTCTGGTCTGTAGCTTCGACTGCAGCTTGGACCAACAGCGAGCGAATCTAAGTACGTTTTAAAACACAGGTCAGAGAAAACCTACCGTAAAAACCCTGTTACACGGCGTAACGCAGGTGGAGAATGGTACCTAGAAAGCCTTTGATTTTTGCTTTGGGTGGAGACGTAAAGATCGCGGCGTAGCCCCGGAGCTCCGGGGGACTGAAGCGGCTGAGGGGCCACAGTCGATCCAGAAACTGCTCAGCAAACCTCTAACGAGAGCTAACTGCTTCCAATTTCCTGGGCGGCGGCAGAGCAGAGTGAAATGCTTTCGGACAGACTGAAATAACCTGCTGCTCGGAGAGAAATACGAAGAATCTGCGAAGTGTGTGTGTGTGTTTGTGTGTGTGTGCGTGTGTGTGTGTGTGTGCTGCATTCAGGGACAGCCCCCCTCCCCTTAAATAACAAGAACCCGCAGGAGACAGAGTCATTCAGGCATATGGAGCAGCAGGTGGACACTGTGTTTGTCTTTGTCTTTGTGTGTGTGTGTATATGTGTTTGTGTGTGTGTGTTTGTGTGTGTGTTTGTGAGTGAGCATAAATGTGTTTTTGTGTTTGCACTGTTCCCTCCTCCCCCCAGGTCATAAAGGGAGAGTCAGTAACAGTTTTGGTTGGATGAAGAAGTGTGAGTGTGTGTACGTGTATGCCTCTGTATATGTGAGTACGTGTGTGTGTGTGTGTGTGTGCGTGTGTGTGCGCGTGTGTGTTTGCATCTGTGTTTATGTGTTCATGTGTGTGTGTGTGTCCTTGCAAACCACTGGACTCCTGCCATTTCCACACCTGGCTGTGGTCAGAGTTCTGGATCACTGCCTCAAACACACAGACACACACAGATAAACAAACACACAAACACGGACCCGCTCGCACACACACACACACACGCACACACACACACAGATTCCCCTTCACGGTGAAGCTAACAGGCTTGAATCCTCAGCTTCTGGCTGAAAAAAACCCCACTGTCTGTCCTCATCCTTCCATCCATCCTTTTATTATCCTCCCTCCGTCCTTTTAGCTTCTCCTCATCTTCCAACACTTTTCAAAGACGCAAAGTTCCACCGCTGTGTTTTGTGTTTTGAGGACTTTCAAACACGCCGGAGTTCCTTCGACCTCAAATTTCCCATCTTTTTTCTTTTTCCCCGACCTGATGTTTTGATTATTCTGTGAAGTGCCTCATCATGTTGTTTTGAGAAAACAGTTCGCGGGTGGAAACGATTTGGAGGAAAGATAAAAAAAAACTACTATTTCATCTCAAGGAACGAGACGGTTCATGGCCGACGGTCGGGCGACAGACTCGGAAACAGCCGCAGAAACAGTCTCTGTCCGGCCGTCGCACATTGACGTTGGGGACACTGCGTGAATCATAACCATAGCATGCAAATAAGTACTAGCAGCCGCTCGCAAAGACCAGTGGCGTCCGATCATATTAAGGGATTATGGGTATTAAGGTGCACGACGAGACAACTGTGACCTGCGATTACTCAATATTACTCCACTACTATTATCACAGCCCCCTTGATGAGCGGAGCCTCTTCCGTCAGATTCAAATATGTAATTATTCGCGATTAACGGTCGACTCGCTGACTCCGGCGCCTCTGAGCGAGCTCCGCCGCTTGACCACGGACGTTTTATTACAGTCTTAGTCCGGCACGGTTCAAAGCGCGCAGCAGTTGGACCTCACTGCGTCCAGGGAGAAACGTCTCAGTTATCCGCTCTCCATGTTTTTCCGATGGCTGCAGGCGTCGGTCAGTTCGCCGAGTGCGGCAGATGCAGAACATATGAAAAAGCTAAAATGTTTAGGTTATACTTTGATTTTATTTACTTATTTGTGGGTTTTTTGGACGCAGAAGGTCACAGGGTAAAGCGTCGACGACGTCACGCTCTGGCGGGGACCTTTCCTGAGAACTGGATCTTAACACATGTAAACGCGGAAGCAAAGGCGGTGAAATATCCTCAGTTATGAAAGATTAAAGTTCATATCTCATCAGAGAAACATTAGAGGGTGAACCCCGTCGCGCGTCTAGGCCTGAAGTCATGTTAAAGCAGAATCCGAGGCTGTGAAGTTTTCTCTTTGAAATTCATGGGATGCTTAGTCCAGCCCCCCTACACACACACACACCCACCACCACCACCACCAGGCTGGGTGAATTGAAAACTGTAGGTTTCCCTGTAATGAGCCTGGTTAGCCCCCCATAGTCTCCCCTGCCTCTTATCCAAGGCATGCTGGGAAAAGCTCTGGCCCCCAGAGACCACGAACAGGATAAGGGGGTTTAGAGGGTGGGTGGTCTAATGAGGGAAGGACGGTTGTTTCCCCGTGTGAGAGCAGAGCGACCATCAGCCCACCGCTCACGCCGGGAAGAAACAAAAAACACAAAAAACAAATGAGTCCTTACCACCTCCTGAATCTGAGACCAAAAAGTGAAGTGTTTTCTATTTTATTCATATTCTCCAGGGTTTTAACCAAGTAGGCAGCTCGTTGTTGAGCATGTTGTCAGTTCACGCATCCCACATATGACATCTTACCCAAACGGGAGTTTACGTCAGCCTGTAAATAAAGACACGAGCAGTTTGGGATAAAGGAATCAAGGATAAAACAACAAAAGAAATCAGTTCCTCCCAATAAAGTACAGCAGAAAAAAAAATAGACCAAAAAGAATCAGGCTGAAGATGATATTGCACATTTTACATTTGTCCATCAAATTATACCTCAAAGACTTTTAAAACTTACAAAGGTAATCTCGCACTCTGCTCCTCGCCACAAGTGTCTCACGAGCTCACTCCTTTGACAGAAATATTTGCATTATATCATATTCTAAATGCATTTTTCCTGTGCTGAGCCTTCAGCCTAATTATTCTTCTTTTTCATTTCCATATCCTCCAACATTGAAGCCGCACAACAGGTAGTGCATGATTTTGACATAACTTAAGTTTGAGGATGTCTCAGATCTCTCATTTGGTGCAGTAGCAACACAAAGTAGGATCCATCTCTACCCGACCTCCCCCCCCCTTTAATTACCCCTACATCCTTGCATTTTACTTTTCCTGTGCTGTTGCCCTCGTGTACTTGGTGGCTCCGTACTGGATGCGAACAAATGATTTTTAAACACTTCCTTTTCAGCCCCGCGAATAAGGGGGAGCAAAGCCACGAGCGGCCGGGTGCGGCTGGAAACCAGAATCCTCCACCGTGGCCTCCGATGATTTGTCTTACGCCGCGTCGGCGTGATGCCTCAGCTGCCGATCGGCCGCCTCTACCCACAGCCGCCGCTTGGCAGAGGGGGCAGAGGGGGAGGTTGTAAAATGGCTCAACAGCTTCCTCTAGTGGGGACCATGAGACAATGCACCCATCGGCTCTTCTCCACAATGAGCTCCGTGGTCTCCCTCTCCAGTTATCTTGCACCCTCACGTTTTTCACCGACTCTTTTCTCTCTCTCGTACAGGCACCTTGATAAATGTTCTGGTGTCTGACCTCAGGAGGGATTCAAGAGGTTTTTTGTTCCGAGGTCGCCGGAGCCTCAGATACTCACCCCCCCCTTTTCCTGTGCTGTTTTCTCAGACATCAACATGGCAGGAGAGCCGAGGCCGAACAGACCTAAAGGCCTGAAGCGATCGGCGGCCTCTCTCTACAGGTACGAGCCGCCTATGTCGCATTGATCCGCCCGATCGATCGGTGTGTCGCTTGTGCCGTGGTTCGTGCCGTGGTTGGTGCCGTGGTTCGTGCACCTCGACGGGAGCGCTCGTTCTTTTGAAGTCCTGGATCCGCGTCAGGAGAGAACAGGGTGACCACAGATATGTCGGCTGATAAAACGAGTGCGGACGGGGCCGTGATCGAAACCGTTTTAAACCGGGGTGGAACGAGGCTTTATTTTTAAACAAAACAAACCCTCCAACGATCGATAACAACACGATGAAAGTGGAGGCCGGCACCTGTAGTTGTTTTATTAAAAAACGCTGCCCCGCAGGAATCTGCGGCTGCTATTTTTAACATCTCACTCCTCACGCATCAAAGGCTGTCACTGCTCTTAGGCCGTTATCACAGAACAGAGAGTATTTCTGATTCTTCTTTCTATTAGAAACACCTGAGAGTCTTTAAGAGGTTTTTTTTTACCTTAGAAATTTTAATTATTAGTTTTTCTTTTCATGGTAATAATCTGTTTCTGAGTTTTCCCTTTATTGAAAATGTTTGGTGAGTCCTGCCACCTTAAACAGATGCAGGACTTTTTGTGTATGAATATTCTTTCAGAAACATTTCATGCCTGATAAAAGTAATGTGATGGCGAAATATCAATCAATTTTTTTTTAATGTTTTAAAGTATAAAAAGGTACAATATGCACTCTTCACATCTTTAAAACAAAAAAAAAATAACTGTATTGGACCTGTGCATCAGAAGCTGCGTCAAAAACACCTGCTGAACATTTTAAAGTGTTAGTCTAGGAAACATGGAGTCAACAGGAAATCCCTCCTCCTCCCCGGTTTATGTGGTTGTTGACGCCAATGCGTTAGCACACAGGTGCGTAACAACACACCCAGCCGACGAAAAAGCGACTCTGTCGGGTTTCGCGCCACCTTTGGTTCCGGTTTGGTCTCAACCGGCCCCTGGGAAAACTATCCGGCTCTTTCGCTGCTCGACGATCCAACCACTAACCTTGTCCCGCCGCCGTTCGGCGCCGGCCGCTCACGGACAGTGGGTCAATCAGAGTTCGCGCCCCTCAAACAGTTGCCCGCTGGTGTTGTCGTGAGCATGAGAGCAGCGTTGAAAAAGACCGAAGCTATGAACTGGCAGCAGCTCTGGATTTGTCACTGTGAGCGACCTTTGTCAGTTTTGGTGTCGGGAATGTGAAAGATGTTCTCATTTCTATGCGGTTACAAACGTTTTTTTGTTAATGAACCTTTGACTTCATTGTGCCCAAACAAATTGTGAAACCAAACCTAGGCTCATTCGTATTAAATTACTGTGTAACACTATCCAGGACATATTTGCTAGGATATGCGTCGGTAGAGACGAAACACCACATACATTATTCTGTCTTTGGGATTTTTTTATTTTTTTATTTCTCTTGTTCTGTCTCTTGGGGTCAGATGAAGTATGTTGTGGTCTCTTTTTCTCTCCCACACAGTTTGCAAATATTGACTCTTTGATGCATTTTTATTTACCCCCCCCCCCCACCCCCCTGTTTGTATATGCAACTATAAACTGCATGGAAACCCAAAAATCTTTGGTTCCCATGTGCTGTTTCAGATGTGGTTTCATGCTCACGTTATGAAATGCATGTATAACATTTGTTTTGCACAGTCACCATGTTCTATTGTGTTTTTTTGTTTGTTTTTTTGTTTGTTTTTTTCCCCCAGCGGCTATGAGTTCGACTATGATTACTACAGAGAAGACTTCTATGACAGGTAAGAGGAAGGCTGGCGCTCGGGACTCCTCCGGCATTCTTCCCCGCATTCAGGCTTCCTAACGCTCGAGACTCTCGGCCCAGCTGTTCCCCGCTATCAGCAGGCGGTTATTCGCATTAACCTGTCAGAGTGTTGTTCGGATGCCCCGTTACGAGTTAAACGTGTCTCCATTGAGCAATAGCAGTGGAGCAAAAAAGCAGCGCCGAAAGCGCTTTACTGGATCGCTGGCGTAGGACGCAGAATGCGAGCTCGGGAAACAAAGGCAAAAGGAAAAAGAAAAAACAGTGGTCACCAGGGGATAAGATATCGACATGTAAATCGCAAGATGAGGCAAATTTTTGACAAGCTATTAAAGAAAAACGGCTGATTCTCACTGAACAAACAAACATGTCAGGTAAATCTAAAATATGATGTGGCAGCGAAAGCAAATGAGCCCTGGGATGTTTTTTTCTTTCCAATGGGCAATGTTTGACTCCTATTTTTTTTTTTTTTTTTTTTTTGCATGAAAAGTTCACAGTGGAAAATATGTTGAGAACCACTGGTATAAAGAAATCAATTAAATCAAAGAAGACATAAAATACAACAATTTAAGATCACAATCCAACTGTCTTGGTATTAATAATCTACTTGAAAAAACTGTTTATATTGTTGGACCAAACTTTTGTGCAGTGTAGATTTTATCAAATACTTTTCAAATTATCCCCACAAGCCCAAACAACAAAACATGCGCCCGAAAAATTCCAGTTTCCTCACAAACTGTTTGACGTTTGAGGATTGTTTGTACCGTTATAAAACTATTTTCCCAAGAAAATAAGATACAACATGTTCATGTAATTTAATAGCAGGGGATTCTTTAGTTAATTTAATGCTGTATTTACGACAAAATACTTTTTATCAACCTAGCATTGGCTCAAATATTTTAAGCTGAACAGTGTTTTTGAAGGTTTCAAGAGTAAAACATAGGAGTGTATTAAGATATGCTAGAACTGATTGGTTATGGGGTTTTTTTTTGTTGAAATAATTGATATTTTTAAAAAATCTTTAAGGATTGACAGGTTCACTCCACCTGCAAGAAGAGGAAGAAGATCAAGAAAATAGTTGCATGGTTCTTTTGGGAAAAGGCTGTGGAGTTGGCTTTGAAGTCAGGTGAAATGAGGATGGGATACTAGCTGTAGCTTTGCAGGTGTGTGTGTGTGTGTGTGTGTGTGTGTGTGTGTGTGTGTGTGTGTGTGTGTGTGTGTGTGTGTGTGTGTGTGTGTGTGTGTGTGTGTGTTTTATGAGGCAGAACATTTTCAGACCAAAAGGAATTTTTCTTTTTTTTTTTTTTTTTTTAAATAAATCCCTGTCGAGATCTCACTGTTTCCAAAGGGGCCAAATATTCCAGCCTGGAACTGAGGGAATTGTGTATAAGCTGATGAAAAGCACCTTATAGCTTCAATGAAAAGCATGAACTGGGTGATACATAATATATACAGTATAATAATGATGGGCAATGTGGAATAAGAGGATTTTAACAACTTTAAAGCTTGCTGAGTGGGAAAAAGGGGATTTTGTGTTAAGGGGGCTCATTGGTGTTAGGTGTGTAGTTGTGATGGTTAGGGGCTAGAGAATGCATTATCTCAGCGACAGTCCTGACAAGTATCTTGTTTGCATATCTGTGTTTCTATCTGCTGTGTTTTAAATATCCTACCAGAGGCATTTACAGACGTTTTTGATTTAGTTTCATTTATTTTTTAGAATATATCTTAATATGCAACAGATAAGTTGCTCTGTTCCTTTGTAGGCATGTTTAAAAGTAAATCTTTCCTCAGGTCAAAGGTCTTCAATTGTGTAGGTTTTCCACAAAAAAAACTGGATCCACTCAAAAATGGACCCATTAAACAATGTGAAGAAATCTAATGTGCATGAATTGTTTTTCAAAAAAAGAGACCTGAGATGGGGTCATATCCAGTCCAAAACAGGATCAAGAATGTAAGACCAAATCCAAAATGCTGCTACAAAAAGGTCTCTTAGATTGTGAGATTGAGCCTCAATTCAAAGCTTCAGCGCTCATTACCTGCCTAATACTATCCCGACGGTGAAGCATGGTGGTGGCAGCTTCACGCTGTAGGGTTGTTTTTCAGCAGCAGGGATGGGGAGACTAGTCAGGCTTGAGGGAAAGCTCAACAGAGCAAAGAACAGAAATATCCCAAATGAAAACCTGGTCCAGAGTGCTCAGGAGGAAAGGTTCCCCTCGCATTAGGACACTGACCCGAAGTGCACAGCCAAGACAACACAGGCGTGTCTTAGGGGCGACTCTGTGAATGTCCTTGATTGACCCGGCCAGAGTTCTGACTTGAACACAAGCGAACATTTTCGACAGTTCTCTGGAGAGACCTGAAAATGCCTCTCCACCGACGGTCCCCATCCAACCTGACGGGGCTTGGGAGAATCTGCAGAGAAGAACGGCAGAAAATCCCCAAATCCAGGTGCGCAAAGCTTGTCGCGTCATACCCAAGAAACCTCGAGAGCGTAATCGCTGCCAAGGTGCCTCAGCTCAGTAAAGGGTCTGAATAGTTATGTAAATGTGATATTTCAGTTTTTTCATATTTGACAAATTTTCAAAACTCTAACATTCTGTTTTTGCCTAACCAATATGGGATATTGAGTGTGGATTGAAAAAAAGTGGAGGGGTCTGAATACTTTTTGAATGGACTGTATGTTTCACACTGTGGAGGATGTAACAAATCCCTACAGCAACCACATATTAAGAGATCATATTTTTGACAGAAACAGTATATCAAATTTGATGGTAACACAGCAGGAATGTCTGATGATGAGATTTACACAATCTTTCAGTCTTTGAACCGAGGGACTGTCTATCTGGGGAGGTGGGGGGTTCGGGGAAACCTTGCTGTACCTGCCCCAACCAATCTGAGGAACATCTGGTCAAATTTAGATCATTTACATTGACCTCTGCAGTCATGCCACAGTATGGTAACTATTACTCCTCTGACAAGACCAGGTGAAAGCCATTATCAAAGTCATCACTGTTAAAAGAGCGAGGGTAAAGACAAAAAAGGCTGCATGTGTAGTCCTGGCATTCCTCATATTTAGAGCAAATCATGCCTCAACTGATTTTCATGAGAAAAAATGTAAGTACAGTAGAAAAATAGACACGATTTTTTTGTTGTTGTTAATTTGTTTTTCTTTGCTTTTGAAAAGTGAACTAAGCAGACAGAAAGTAGAGATGACCATCTGAGACGAATCAGCGAGGATGCATCAGATGATCCCAGATGTCAAACTAGTGTCTGTCTCCGATCCAAGGATGGGATCTTTGCATTCACCCTGAGAAAAAGTAACAACAGTCTGAGGTTAGATGGTGTCGTATGCGGAGGCTTTGAAACTTTTTGTCATGCAGAGGTTTCACATTACATAAAAGAAGGTCAATGCTTGTGGGAGAGAAACAACTCTCTCAGAGCTTCCTTTGGCTTCTGTCAAAATGCATCAAATTTACTCTTTTGAAATGAAACAGTCTAATGCGGCAAAGAAGGGTAATTAAGGTTTCTCCATCTCCCAGGGAGAGGAAAAAGCAGTTGTTTCTGTTAATTCTGTACTTATTCAGAACAAAGTGGGAACAGCCAGAGAATTTCACTCACATTCTAACAAGAGCTGTGTGCTCTTGCGCCATTGCACATACTGAACCACACTGCAATAATTTCCCTTCAGTTTTTTGCTATCAGAGTTAATCTTTGATCCCCAAGTTCAACTTTGACCTTCGCAACAAGCGTCCATTGGCATTCTGGCTTTGACGGAGCAGAAGTTATGTACGAATTGATTTTGTGTTTGAGTCGTATACGTCTTTCGATGGATACTTGTGGGACACGGTTGAAAAATCTCAGCCATGGCAGAAGACATCAGAATTGATGAGGAACACCAAGATACAAAATGAAGTAATTTCCATTTTGATGTAGTTCATTGCGATCAAAGTAGCAGCTTTGGAGGATGGATATTCTCTTCATCCTACACTTTACCTTGCCCAAGACCATTCCTGCTTGAACCTTTGATGTGAAATCAGGTATCAGTCGAGACGAGCGCAATTTTAGCTCTAGCAGTGGAACCTAAGGCCTTGTGACCTTCAGCTGTCAACTGTTCAACTGTGGCATGACACTTGGCAAATTCCAGATGCCACCAAGAGCTGGAGGAACCCTAACTATCGATGGATCACAGACACTTTGGTGACCTCTTGACCCATTGTTGAGTGCCGTTGTTAGATCACTGTAACTCCCCTTAAGCCACAATTAGTATTAGTGAGGTCCATCGCTGATGTTGCATGATAAGGACTTGTTCACAGTCAGCATTCTAGTTCATCCCAAAGAGATGACATGTATGAGTACAAGTAAAGCACTAAGTCATTGTGTAGCTGGAGTCCATAACATTTTTATTCTATATTTATGGGGGTAGCAGGCTGTGTCAACTATCCCAGACACCCCCAGGTACTTCCTTTTGCCCAGTCCCCAGCCAGATTGGATTTATAATCCACCTGGCATGTTCTGGTCCTACTTTAGGGTCTTCTCCCAAGTTAAACATGCTTTCAATACTTCCACAAGATGGCACCCAAAGGGCATCCTAATCAGATGTCCAAATCACCTTGACTAGCGCTTTTAAATGGAAAGGAGTGTAGGTGCTACTCAGCATTTAACAAAGTAGTACAGGATTCAACCCAGTGACCTTGTGACCACGAGATGGCTCCCTTAAACTCTTTCCATACAGCCCCCCATGTCTCCAAATTAGCTCCTTTATCAGAGCCAGAGAAATCCTGCTGAGATTTAATGGACAAACATCTGTTTAAACAGATGTTGAAACATGCTGACCACCTGGGCCACAGACCTCAGCATTAATTTACCGTGTCACTGCGATCTGGCAGTCTCAACCACTCACTCTCCGTCTTTTTAGGCCATCAATGTAGAATATAAGTAGATATATGAATTTATATAACTAATGCTGTGGTGAGGAGACATATGAGGCTCCTTTGCAGTGCTGCTGTGAGCTTATTTTTTCTTATCTTTCCTTAATTCTTGCTTTGTTGTTGTCCTCCTTTCCTCTCTTTCCCTGAATCTTCCCTCAACCCTTCTGCATGTTTCCTTGTGTATTTTCCTGTTTAATTCTTTATTTTTATTCTATACATCAAAACCAGCTTGGCATTTCATCATCCGTTTATCTCCTGATAAATGATCTTGACAGTAAATCTAGGGATTAAAGACCCCATCTGCTCGGGTTATTTGTAATATTCAGATGGTGAACTGTATCTCATAGAGTTTGATGTAGTAGCCAAAGTTAGGCCCGTGTTCTCGGAGCGATTGAATTAGAACATCATAGTCCCCGCAGGTCTGGCTAATATCATGAGATCTCATGACATGAGTTGAATACCCAGCCGAGAGTGAAGGAAGTTTCTGATTTAAACATCAGGCTTTTTTTTTTAAAATTTTACCTTTTCTCATTTGACAAATGCTTCCATCCAAAGCAACTTACAACTGAGGGACAACATTAAAGTTCAGTGCAGAAGGAGACCTTGAAGCACTGGACGTATTCAAAAGACAAATTGAAAGGAGATCGAGTAAAGAAGCTCACTGAAAATACACAGTAAGTGCTAGTAAGCCATGTTAGGGTGTTGGAGGTGTTAGAAGTGGAGGTGCTCTCAGAAGAGATAGGTCTTCAAGAAGATACGGAGAGAGACGTCCCTGCTCTGATAACATTTCGTAGCTCGCTCGTCCATCTGGGAACCGCAAACAAGAACAGTCTGTCCCGTGATTGCCTAGTGTGCAGTGATGGCAGAATGGGTTCCTCAGAGGCACGCAATGGCTTTTATGCTTGGGACTAATGTGCAGCAGTTCCTTGCACACCCATCAACAAAAAGTATCTATTAAGTTACAGTATGATTGATTTTTCAATGTTTTGTAAAGAGTTTGAATGTGCACAGGTTTATAAATGTATTGCTCTTTGAAATATTCAGTGTCCCCAATATACCTTTAAAGGACCAGTGTGTAGGTTTTATGGGGGTCTGTTGGCAGAAATGGAATATAATCTTCATAATCAACTGAAACTAACAGTTGTTTTTGTTAGTTTAGAATGAGCCCTTCATACCTACATATGGAGCAGGTATTCTTCCACAGAGCCCCACTATGTTGCACCACCATGCATCTACAGTAGCCCAGAATGGACAAACTGAACACTGGCTCTAGATAGGGCATGGTGCCCTTTTACGTTACCTGAAGGGTCCTGGAGTTTCTCATACATGCTTGTAAACAGAGGGGTGAGGAGAGGGGTATTAACTTGGTTGCAATCTGCAGCCTCACCGCTAGATGCCTCTAAATCCTACACATTGGTCATTTAAGTAAAATAAGATCAAACTGGTTTCTCCCCATTAAAGTTTCCCTCATTGCACATAGAGTAAACATATTACAAAACATAACATAAACATGCAGGTGTTCAGATCTGGCTTTTTATTCAGCTGAGTGAAATATGGTCCTGCAGTCACCTCATTGCTGTTTCCCCTGTGCAGGTTTTTAAGTGGCAGGAGCGATATATTCTGGGCACCAAGCAGGGTACATCCTGGACAGATGTGTTTCACAAGTTTTGACTTTGTCAATATGCAGTATATAGTATCTGTAGTATAGTATCTCACCCTAAAATAGTCTGTATTTATTATTAAGATATTTGACAGTACTTACTCTGGAAGCTTTTCCACAGATGTAGGACTTTGTTAATACTAAATTTCCATCCTTTTTACAGTCCATCCAGTCATCATGACATTGGTCTTTTGGCATTTATTTTACCTTCAAAGGTTTTTAGTTGGATTCATATTTATAAAAAATAAACTTAAAAGTGGCCTAATTTGCAGTTTTTGGCTTTTGAGCCATTATTTTTAAAGGTGTCATCATGTGTCTGTCCTCCCAAGATAAGTAAAAGCATCAGGCATTTTGGTATGATTACGTTCAACTTACAAAGCCCCCAGTTGGCTGTCTGCCTGTGGCTTGGGGTTGTCCACTAGTTCCTTTTCCTCTTCCTCTTCCACATGTCAAAGTGTCCTTGAGTGAGAAGAAGATACTTGGGGAAGTCAATTAAAGCCTCTGATGGTTATGCCATCATTGTGTGTTAGTTTGGGATGTATGGATGCATGTGTGAATGGGTGAATGTGGAAGTTAGTGTAAAGCACTTTGAGTGGTTGATAAGATTCACAATAACAGTGCAGTGCATTTTTAATAAATATGACTCCTCTGATTCTTGGGCCGTCTTGCATGCACTGCTCTTCCATCACGGTCCTATTGGTGCAGGTGTCGTTGCAAAGTAGAACAATGCACCACCACTCCAGAGTATGTTAAATCTTCCTGACGGCCTTTTGCAGTCAAAGAGGCTGTTTTGATTTGATTTACAAGCAATCCTACGAGCAGATCTCATCCAGGCCTCAACTTGACCTCTCTCATTACTTTAACTAGCATTTCTTAATTACATTATGAACGGAGGAAACAGCTACCTGGAAATACTTTGCTATCTTCTTATAGCCTTCTCCTGCTTTGCAGTCAGAGTATTTATGAAGCCCTGAAATTTGCATCACTTGGAACTTCCTTCTGATGCCGTAGTCCTAACAAGCTAATCAAGGTCTGAGACCTTTGTAAAAGTGATCCCAGAGCTCAAATCTCTTGAAAAACCTTTGTCCGGTGCTACATTCCTTTTTTTTTAACTCTAAAATTGTTCAAAACAAAACAATAAAACAATACACTCATCTTGCTTAAAATGCTGAACTTTATAACAATGTATGTGTGTATGTATATATACACACCACTCGGCCACAACATTTAAAATGGTTACTGCCTCAGTGTTGTGGGTGGTCAGCGTAGACAGATGTGAAACAGAAAAACAGTCCGATGAACTTGTAAGTCTTCTTAAATGATCATATAAAAGCAAAGCAGTCATCGGCCTCAGCTTACATGCCAGTATATTCTGACATAAACCAAAGTTTAATTTCAGGTTCAATGAAATGTAGCTGCAGTTATCCTCTGACACACCTGACAAAAAACAAATAATTCATTCAAATATTTCGTTCTTATTTTTTCTTTTTTCTGTGTTATCCTTACATCTTAGCCACTAAACAGCAGTTTTTGACTTTATATGATAAGATAAAAATATGTCACAGTCAAATACGAGTGATGTGAGTGAAGCCTCTTATTTAGATGTCAGGTTCAAAATAACACTGACTCTAAAATTGTACAAGTAAACACTCACAAGCTGTTTTTTTTTTTAATCCACTGTGGCTAAGGGTTTATTACCAAAGTGCAGCATGTTTCGCACAAGTGAATCCACATAAATGATTTTCCACAATAATGATGAACTGTTTTTTCTTGTTTTTTTTTTTTTTTTACTTTTACCCAACTATCATCAAATACGACAATAATACGGAGCAGCTGTGCGGTTTCCAGTTTATAACTTTGTTCAATGAGTCAGAAAAGGGATTTGGCATTTGTATGGCTAAGGCTCTTATAATGTAGGCCTTTTACATGAACTCCACATTGCACAAAATGCTTCAGTCAAATACAGTCGGGAAATCCTCTTTTAAAAAAAAAACTTTTATTGTCTGTTTTACATTAAATTAAAAAAAAATATATAAAAATATGTTTAGTGCTAGTTTCCATTCCAAGGGAATGACGGACACAATAAGCAGCTGGAACAAAGGGTACTTTCAACTTAAAGTACATTAATGAAAAACAAAAGATAAAAGTTTCCGCCGAAAACCGGCAATGTAGTGTTAATTGACCGGTAAATACCAAATTTAATGCATTCAGTGCAACCATAACAGATTTAACAATGCTTCACAGTTTGAACACATAAACATAAATTCCATAAAAGTGGTTATTCAGCCCATGTCACTTGCAATGGAAGAAAATCAGAGAGTTCGGCATTCCTGTGGTCCGTTCATTTGAGTTCAACTTTGTTCTCTTGTTGCGGTCGGTTCGGCTGACTTCGCTCAGACGGGACGGTGTCGAGTCAGTTTCAGGTCCCAAGTGCTCGTCGGTTTGTCCAAAAGATGTCGGAGAGCAGGTATACTTAGATGATGGGAGCGAAGGAGTCCGTGGGTCTCGGTCCAGCCCCAGGGCTGAGGAGGTGATCGGGTTCAGCGGTGTTATCGCCGCCACCTTCATCAGGGAGAATCCAAACTCCAAAGTCTGAGGGTATTTCAAGGAATCTCAAAACCGATCCTGTGTAAAAACAAGGCTGTTCTGTACTGAGTTATTTAATCCCAGTCCTCTATGGTCACAATGAATATCATATTGAATTGATCATATCGAAAACCACTGTACCACCTTAAAACTCCCAGTATCACGGCATCAAAAATAAAGTCGAGTTTGCATATCGACAGGGAAATTTTGAGCTCTCTGCACTTTCTTGCGCCAATAGACAACATAAGCAGCACAGTTAGCCATGTTAGCCCAACTCAACTAAACCCACCAGGACTATGCCAAAAGCGATGAACTCCTGGCTGCACACGGCTGCACTTAGCTTTCATAGCAAAGCTGTTCACTGCCACTTGTTTTAGAGGAACAAGTTTCTAGCTCGAGTCATCCCCTCTTGTATTTTTCCTAAAACCTGCTGTCGAGCTTTTGCCCCAGAGGAAGTGCGACTCGTTTTCCCTTCTCCAATCGGCAATTTGCATTGGCTGATGATAAGAACCGAGCCTGGGAAACGTTGCTCCGGTTGACACAGCTGCTTTCGCAACTAGAAAATTGTATCGGAAATAAGATAATCTCGAGGAGCCCAGTTACGTTTAATCCAACAGGTTCTTTTTTCCAACCAGACGAAAAGAGAAAAAGCAAGAACTCTGTGTGTGGTGTTTCAATTTCTTTTGAATTTCTCACAGCAACAAGCCTGAAAAACTTGTCAACTCGCCTTGTGACCTGAAAAAAGTACAAGTGTTTATGGCCAGCAGTGAGTCAAATGGGTTTTTTTGGCTGTTTCCAAAGAAGCTCAAAAAAACAGATACAAATGTTCTCGCAAATGTGGAGAAATGTGCGGGAATGCCGGATAAACGATAAACAAAATGTGTTCTATGTGGTACACTGACACAAATCAAAATGAAGCACACATAAAAAATGTCACCGTGCTGATTAAAATCGATGAGCTTTTAAGTGGGATGTTTATGGGCACGCACTTTGTAGCGAAAAAAATACAGGAGCTATTAATAGTGTAGCAGGCAAAAAGTAGGATCAAGTGTTGGACGACGGTCAAAAGCTCTGAAAACGAAATAATAAACAAATAAATCATTCGCAAAACCCTTTTCTTCGCTACCCGTGAAGTTTCCAAAGTTTGACTGATGTCTGTTGCTGCACGCTTTGTATTATTGGAACAAAACAATATAGTGTACATTAATTTCCTACATATTTACTGCTACATACCTCACAGTTGGCATTAGTACATAGCTTGTACTACAAAAACACAGATGGGAGGTTTTTCTAAGAGATTTATCTCTTTTCATTGTGTCCGATCAGAAAATCTGTTTATCTGAGGTTCTTACAGTGCGAGTAAAGTTTCGGTTGTTATTCCCATTTCATAGAAATTATATTAATATAATAAGGAGAATTGCTGCCTGGATTATTTTCCATGGCAACGCTTGTTTATTTATTTATTTTTTCTGAGAGCCAATTGTGTTGTTTGTTTCATGTCAGACCCAATTACAACAAATTTCCTCCCAAAAAAAAAAAGTGCTGCTGCCACACATTTCAAGTATATGAATTGAATTTGTCTTTGATCTCTGCTTTGGTGACTTTGAAGGATGATTTTCAGTTTCATTTATTCTTAGCTCCTTTCTCAAAACCCTCCTCCTTTCCCTTCTCCTTAATTTTCAACTCAGCTCCTGCCTCTCATTTCTCCTGTCTGACCTCTGACCTCCATTCTCCTCTCCCTAACTCTCCCCCGGCCTCCCTCCTTATCAATCACCCCCCCCCAACCCGGCCCTCCTCTCTGTCTCCCCAGGCTGTTTGAGTACCGTGGCAGGGTGTCTCCGGTCCCCCGGGTGGTGCCGGTCAAACGCCCACGGGTGGCGGTGCCTCTGGTACGACGGGTCAAATCCTTGCCGGTCAAACTGCTGGCGCGCAACGCCTCTGTCCTCCCCACCAGCAACGGCAACAAACAGAGATGTAAGTTCCCATCCACCAACCCATCTGTGCATTACTCATATATCCATATGTACATTTTTATTATAGAGCTGTGCGTGGCTCATTTATTATCTTTATATTGGAGTCATCTGTTTTCAGTAAGTTACATCCTTGGCAAATTTTCAAGGCTCAGTCGAAGGTCGTTTATGGTCTGAGTCAAAAACTGTTCCTTCCTCGACACAACTGATGCTTTTTTTGATCCATTCTCCAGTTTGTTTAATCTTTTTTCACCTTAATGATGGTAGCCATGAATGGTGTATTTTTCCTTTCTCGTTTTCACTGAAAAATATACATCGATGATTAATTGAAGTTTTTATTTTGTCATGCGTGTGACTTCATTCATTGACTTAGAAGACTGTGTGCTGTCCGTACATTTTCAGACAACACTCTAAAATATTCCAAACATAAAAAAAAAAAATCAAATCTTCGGACCTTTATTGCAAATGGCAGATTGACACACTTTGGCAGAAACCTTTTCTATATAATGCTGGAGATATACTACAATACAAATATTGGAAAAAAAAATTATATCAAAGTGTATCTAACAATAAACTGTTTAAAATTGTAGTGATGCGTTGTACAGTTGGAGCATGAAAGTGCCACCGTGGTAATAAAAGCTGTACTATCAGTTTCAGTTTTATAGCAGCTGCTGAGGCAGCTGCAGCAATTCATGTGGTGCAAGTGAAAATTATCATAAACGTTGCTCAAATTAAGATGTTTTATTGGCAGTTTTAGCCAACATGAAGCTTTTAAGATACTCAGTCTAAATAGTGAGTCACGTATCTGTATATCTGTAAAATCATCCTCTTTGTGGGAGTCTAACGACTGAACCTCGTCTCCCTGTACGTCCCCTCTTTCTCTCTCCTCCGACCCCGAGCCTCCCCCACATCCGTCTTTCGAGTCTCCTGTTTTTACAAGTCAGCGGAAGGTTCAAGCCGCGGACCAACTGCTGTCACTCTGTTTTCGCATCCCGCTCATTAAACATTCATTTCACATCACGTTCAGTCCGTTGATCTGAGGGGAGATGCCCCCCCCATCGGCTCCTCTCACTTTCTGACTTTGACCTGCTCCTTTCTTTTCCAAACAGCAGTTTTTTTCCCTTCTTTTTATTATTATTTTTTAAATTTCTGCTGAGTTTTGTTGAATTCCACCCTGCGCCGAGCCCACGAAGCAGTTTTCAAGTCATCAATTTGAGTGTCTTTCCATGTACTCATCAAATTTGCATATACAATGGTTTTGGAAAGCCATATCAAAACAAAAGCGCAGACACTAGGTCCATTTCTTCACAACTCACTCACTTTTTTTTTTTTCCCCAGATAAAAAGCTGACAGTTTATACTTTTTTCTCCACCAATGCTCAAAGTAAAACCACAAGCCTGGCTAGTCCCATGTAGTGAGTTGTATTCAAAGTGACAGTCCTTAAACCGCAGACCCTGAGGTCAACATTATGAAATCTGCCCTGAGCCACTGAGACCATCTAATCCTAGTTACAAATACTTTTATTGACTGGTAGTGCTTGCTCTCATACAAGCAGTTTAGCAGGACCTTGGGTTTTGTCGATTCTGTAAATGTAACTGTAGCAGTCCAACGATTAAAAAAAAACAGAAAACAACGATATGTATAATGGAATAATTTAAAATATCAGAAAAAAATGGGCAAATCATTGTGCCATGTAAAATTAGAGCAGGGGAAGATTTGAAAACACACCTTTCACCCGACATCACTGCAACCTAAGCAACTTTCCCCAGGTGTCGACGGTTTGTTCAAATAGGACTCGGGTGAAACAGGCTGGATTAGAATACAAACCCTTGAGCAGACGTTATCTACCTGGGAACTCCGTGTCCGTCTGTTTTCACTGTGTACACCCAGGTACTTGCAACCAAAACTCCCTTGTCATCGCCGAGTAATACCGTCCCCTCTGTATTCCCAACATCAGCGAGATTAAGGAAGAGCTCGTCACACCGCTCGCCCAAATTCCCGAATCTGGTATTCGAATGCGGTCGTGTGTCTATTGCGTCTGACGTGAGACCCAGGACGGTTTATCGTTCATGCCTTGCCGGGGGCAGCGTGTTCATGTCATCGATGTGCCGAGTGAACGGGATTGGCGAGCTGACGCGGTCCGAAGGGGGCGACGGTGCCGATGGCAACCGTATCAGACAAGGTCCCGTCAACCCGACCTGTTGGGTGGGACGGCTCAGAGCTGTTTCACCTGATAATTAATGGGTTGGCATTTACCTGCTGCAATGTCTTTGTGGGGAACCTGAGGTTGCATCTACAGAGGAGAGTCTGGCACAGGCCCTTAGGTTTTTTTGAAGTTACCAACTCCATCAGTGGACCATTGCTCTACCATGGACGTGGTTTCTTAGTTAGGTTAATTGCCTTATGCCTAGAAGGCAAATAATTGCCAGGAGTTTCCGATCTGAAGGTTATCTTACTATAATCCACCTGTGGTGTTCCTTTCCAGCTCTTATTCACTGGTTCAGGTGGTTTTAGGTGGTCACTACTTGAATACCTGCTTTTTATTTTTCTCAATGAACGCAGTCCTTTACAACCCCGGTAACATAAAGTATGGTCCGTTTTATCTTTTATCTTTTATCTTTTATCTTTTATCTTTTATCGATTTTTTCGGAATCAGTGTCAACACAGACTTTTACGTAATCTTTGGTAACTTCACTAAGCATTGCCCGAGTTCTCCTGTCCAGAGAGGGATATTCCAGTCTGAGCACAGCATAACGACCCTTCAGTGCCTCGATGCTTTCATTTTTCCGAACACTGACAGATTTAATTCCAGGTTTGATACTCTTTAGAGCTGTCTTGTGCGTGAGAATCGGGTGAATAGTATATTATAATCATAGTGTCAACAGGGGTGATTTAGCTATGGCTGTGACGCGTTGTCCCCACTCCCATAACATCTGGCTCAGTCCAGTTTTTCCAGGTGTCACAGTTGATATGTTGTCAAAAGCCGACAATGCAATGCTTAGATTGCAGTGGTTGAAATCCCCCACGATAAAAGTTGGGGCATTCGGAGTATGCTGTAGTTGATCATGAGGACAATCTGCTACTTGCACTGTGGTTCCTGGGGCATTTCCAGCGGGGGGGATACATAAACAGAGCTGATGAGGATATTTCCAGAGTCCCCGGGGTGGGTGAAATTGCTTGAGGGAGGTGCATAACAGCTCTGCATCAGGGTTGCAGACTTGCTTCCCAGGCTGTACTGTCTGCATCCCCTGTCGCTGATGTACAGGCAGAGCCAACCCCCTCGCCTGCTTTACATAAAGCAGGAACGTAAATATCGCGTTAAAATGAATGTCGATTTCCCCACAGTGTTCCACAGTCTAATATAACAAACCAGTGTTGGCGTGGTAGAGCTCAACATCTCAATTGCTTCTCTCCCGCCGTCCCCCAGGTATCATTATAAATCTGTTCTCGCCGGCCAAGTATCTCTGCAAGGTACTATATTTTCACTGTGTGCCAGAATTTGGTATCACAACACTGAGGCATGGAGCAGGAACCATCAAGTATAATTTACACTGCAAATTTATATAAAATCTAAACCACAACAATGACTTTTATACTCTTTTAGACTATCAGGCCCATCACTTATCCATTCCGTAGCAGTGGGAGATACCATTAACCCAGCTTGATGACTGAAGGCCGTGGTTTTATATGGCAGGCTGTGTTAGCACATAACACCGCACAAATCTTAAGTGGGGCGTAAATTTTTTGGGGGGGTTTTTTGTTTGTTTTTTTACGATTTAATGAAAACCCAAACTGACACTACACCTACAATTGCAGCATCCCTCAAAATTCTGCCACAGAGACGTTTCCCTCCAACAGGAAAATGAGACACAGATGAAAATAAAACAGGGAGAACTTTTTGGCTTCGGCTTTGACAGGTGTTGGATTAAGTTGGGGGGTGTTCTTTTTTAGAAGCTTTGGAGGAAGGAAGAATTGATGTAAACTCGGGGGGACTCCAGCGTCAAGAGAGCATAACCATATAAACACATCATGTGTCAGTTTAAAGAGACGCAATCTTAAATTGTATCCAGTCGAGATGCCGTTCTCAGCTCTTGTTGCAGCCTCCACGGGGAGCGTTCATTGGTCAGAGGTCAGAGCTGCAGCAGGAAAGCAGTTCCTCTCGGAGCTGGCAGGGATTCAGTTTCAAGGACACCTCAGCGGTGGGACCTCTTGCAGACTCAAGGGCCCCCACGCTGACTAAGTCTCCAGGTGCATCACTAAATGTGCTCCTGCTGTTTAAATTAGAGGTGACAGAGAGCAGGCTTATAGCAAGAATGACTGAACCAACGTTTCCTAGAAAAAAGCCGTGGATTGCCTCTCACTCAACTGTTTGCCGCTAATTCTCTTGGTTTTTCTCTTTCTGTGCCAGAAAAAAGTGACGGAATTGGTCATTTGCTCAAACCCATAAAACGACCGACAGTTCTGGTAATAAGTATTTTGATGGCGACGCAACTCAGAAGTATTTGGACAAACCATCATGACAATAAATCTAAGAAATATTTTTAATGGATGAAAGTCCTTTGCAGCGAATGAATGCGTGGAATCGGGAACCCATGGTCATCAGTAAATGCTGATTTCCTTCCCTTAGGTTCTTTACCAGGCTTTTACTGCAGCTGCCTTCAGTTACTGCTTGTTTGTGGGTCTTTCTACCCTCTGTTTTGTCTTCAGTAATTAAAAAAACAGGCTCAATTTGGTTGAGGTTAGGTGACTGACTTGGTCTTTGAAGATTATTCTATTTATTTGACTTGAGAAGCCCCTGTGGGTCAATATCCATCTGTACTGGGAAGCATATCCTGACCAATTTTATAGCATTTGGCTGAATCTGATCAGATAGTAAAGCCATGTAAACTTCAAAGTTCATCCTGCTGCTTCTATCAACAGTCACATCATCAGTAAACACCGTTGACCCAGGTCCATTGGCAGCCATACATGCCCATGTCATAACACTGCCTCCACCATGTCTGACAGATGAGGTGGTGGCTTTGGATCATGAGCTGCTACTTTCCTTCTCCATGCTCTTCTCTTCCCATCATTCTGGTACAAGTTATTCTTGGTTTCATCTGTCCAAAGGATCTTATTCCAGAGCTGGGCAGGCATATTTCTGGCAAAGTCTAACCTGAGTTCTCTGTTTTTAAGTCTTACCAGTGGTTTGAAGCTCGTGGTAAACCCTCAGTATTTACAGTCTTTAATGCGTCTCTTGATTATAGACATTTTCAATAATATGTCTGGCATATCATTCTAAATATTGTCTCCTGGACAGTTTTATTGACCTGGATAGATGTTGTGAAGGTTTTTTCTTCACCGAGGAAAAAATTCTGCAATCATCCACTTTAGTCATCTTCCATAGTTTTTTCAGGTCTTTTGGTGTTGCTGAGCTCGCAAGTGCATTCTTTCTTTTTAAGAATATACAAAATTGTTGGGTTAGCCATTCCTAAAGTTTCTGCCATCAGTAAGATGGCTTTGTTTTGTTTTTTTCTAGCCTAACGACAGCTCCTTAATTTGTATCAATACCTCTTTAGAACACATATTATAAGTTCCCGTGAACAGCTACCAAATGCAAAGTCAACACTTGGTATCAACTCTAGACCTTTTATCTGCTTAATTTGTCATGCAATACTGAGGGAAAAGGGCAAACCTGGTCATCAAACTGATAATTTGTCAAGTGTCCAATTACTGACTGCTGAAAATGAGGGACTATGTATAGAAATGGCTGTAGTTCCTAAATGGTTTATGCAAAAATTTTTGTGATACCCCTTGAATTAAAGCTGAAGGTTTACACCTCAATCACATTTTAATTCATTCATTTCAAATCCATTGTAGTTGTGTAAAGAGCCAAAATTGCAAAAGTTGCAAGTTATTCATGAACTTAACTGTGTTTCCCAAACAAGCGACCTCTTGAATAATGTAGGAAGTGTCCGTCTTTTGTCAGAGGCTAAGACAGAGGTAATGTCACTCCTCCTTAGTACCACAAAGCCTGTTAGGGAGGAGTTTTGTTGTGACTTTGACCACTAACCATGGCTATTAAATGTCCCCAACTTTAATCAATTAGATCTAGTTGCCTTAAATGAACCAGACGGATCAGATCAGAAAATGTTTGGAAGGGTTATTTATCTAATGTTATACAGGTTGTTTTAGAAGGCACCAGGAAGAGATATATTTTCTAGAGCAGCAGAGCTGCTAAATCAGACAATGCTCGCATGGATAATTTTGGAAGTTAATGACGGAGAACTTGAGGAACAGTTGGTACAATATGTTCATGATGTTCAGTCGTAGATCCACGGTGCCGAAACAGATATGTCTACATCATTTACGCCACCCTGTGCTGATTTTTTTTTCAATCCTTCTTCCCTGATGTCGAAAGCTCATAAAATTTGCTTCACTTTTAGTATGAACGGTCCTAATTGTTTTGTCTTGTGTCTTGTGGCTGCTCAGTGTATATCCAGACTATGTGGATGCTCATACTTTTGTTTATTTATATCCTGGTGCGCATGAGGCTCGCCAGTCACGTTTTCGAGACCTGCCCAGATTTATATTTTGTAAAGTATTGGTTTATAGGGTAAAGGAATCCAATCAAGACTGGAAACACAGATTAAATTATATGTAGACAATGTGTTTCTCTCTTAACACACCCCGGTTACTTCCATGCCAACATAATAAAATGAGAACTGCAACATCCTTCATCTGTCCAGATTTGCTAAACTTTATTATATCATGTACTTGTACTAAGATATACATTGGAATGGATGCAGTTTTTCTTTTTGTTTTTGTTTTTTAAAGAAAAACCCATTTGGCTACTAGCCGTTAACTTTAAATTCCACAAGCCACTTTGGCTGCTGATGTCAAGCCCAGAAGTTTCTCAGTCAAATCCATTTCATATCAGCCTTTGTATCCAATATTTTTTCCAACATTTTTCAGATGTTTTCCTACATCTTGAGTGAATTTAAATAATAGTACTTCCCAAGACAACTTGCAAAGTCGACTTCTGAAGGTGGATCGGCTCCACCTGTGTTTAGATTTTATAGCTGCTGTACATCATATATGACATTCAGATGAGTCTTGAATTCTATCTTTGAAGAAGGCTGTCAACCAAAACATTGAGCTTTAGAGACTGATGTCAGAGTTTATGAGGGTGTGGCTGATAGCTGAACTGACAGTCTTAGGAAGCAAATACACTGACAAAGGGGCAGTCACACCAATAGTCTAAATGCCTCCTTGTGTTTAAACTTGGAGACTAAAACTGCCGCTGCTTGCACATTAGTAGCTCTGGATCTTATCAAACTGGACAAGTTGTGCACTTCAAAGTTTTTCTATATTGAACAATCATCGACTTTGGAACCAGAGTAGAGAGGAGAGACTTTTAGTCCATCTGAGGCTTGAGACAGATGCCTGTCAGCTGGTTTGGTTTGAACTCAGCTGGTTTTCTTTATTAAGACATTTCTAGTGCCAAAGCTAATAAAGAGATGCAGATGAGACAAGAGTTAGAGAACAGCAAGAGGGAAAGAAAAGAGAGAGGAAATAAAGATATGGGATTAGATGCATAAAGGTGAAAGATGGAGAGAACAGAGGTGAAAGGACGAGACTAGAGAGCAATGGAAGATGAGAAACAATTGAGAGAGTAGCGGACAAGATAGGGCGGAAAGAAAGTAAACTGGAAAGTGGAAGCAGGAGGGAAATGAGGGAAGGAGGAAAGTAAGATGAAATATAGCTGCAAGTGGCAACAATCAGGGTCAAAGCAGCTAGCGAACATTTGGATACCACATGCATGAATTGCCACATTGTTGACAAGTAGAACTTGCTGACCTGGGGATTTGAACCCTGGACCTTTGTAGTCCCACAGAATTTGACTCACTGACTGTGCCACTTGGGAAACGCAGTTGATGCACACATTCTCACATCTCGGGGCAATGGCATCACATGTGAAAAAACTGGTTGTTTCTGAGGGGTGCTCCAGAAATGGTGGTTAACATAGGCTTATACAAACCCTGGGCTCCAGGTTGAATGGACCTATTGTGACCTACCCCAAGATATGGGGCAAGTGATCTGACAATCAATCAGGTTTCTAGTGCAAAAATTTAGGCTTAAGACGAGTTTGAAAAAGTAGGTTTCACACATTTTTCAACACTGTGTAATAAGCACCAGCAATTGGCCCATATGCAGCAAATTTTGGACAGAACTTCAGTGTTTCGTGCCAAACTTCTGGCCCAAGTTTCATGTTAATTGGACTGATTTATGTAAAGATATAACATGAATTTTATTGTCCAAGAATATGTCCTTGGTAACTTTTCTATTTTGTGGACTATAAAATCTCCTTTAATAACTTTTATTTGTAAGAGTACATAGATTGTATGTGCAAAGTTTCATGCATATCTCACCTACAGTCCAGGAGTATTTTTGGAAAGTTGATGTTAACAAATTTCATGATTTAGCAACAAAAGCACCACCTAGTGGTCGAATGGTGCCAAACTTGGCACAGAGCACCAGTGGGCCATGAGAACCTACTGATGCAGGTTTCGTGTTAATAGGAACAATTGTTGGCAAGACAGGCAACATTTCTCGTTTGGACTGCAACCTACAGGAAGCTGTTCTTTTAAAACTTGTGGATTTTGCTGGACAATAAAACTTTTGATCATGATATCCAAAGATTTAATGTGGAAAATATTTAGTGCAAAACAGACAGGCAGTGTAAGAGTAGAATGAAAAAATGCATGTGGGAGGTACTTGCCAAAACACCTTTACCTTGATTGTAGCGCCACTTGTTGGTGGACGTTTGTCATTTTCTTGGCGTCTGCATCATTTGATACCTCCCCAGAAAATTTCACTCACATGGCTTTTATGGTGTATGATACAACACCATGTTTATCAACAGAGGAAAACAACCCCCCCCAACCACCAGAGGCTTGGACTTCCAAAAATGAGAATGAAAACAATAGGACTTTAGCAGCGAGCGACGCTATTTGGACCCATAAAAATCGGAGGAAGGACAGAGAGGCAGAGGGAGAAGGGGAGGAGTGGCGAACGTGTATTGAGCAACAACCACACATTCACTCATAGCTGGTGAAATATGGTAGTAATTGTGAGTTCATTGTGGTGAAACGAAAACAACCACCAAATGTGTTGCATGGCTCCAGTTGTTTTCCGCTGCCATTAATATACTCATCACTTTGTCTGTCTTCCTTTAACTCCTTCCCTCACTCGCCCTCTTTTTCCCACTGCGCTGTTCGGTTGTTTACGCCAGAAATAATACATTTCAGAGTTTTTTTTGTTTTTTGTTTTTTTTTAAATTGCAGAAAAAGCAACAACAACAACAACAACAACAAAAAACTATCTTACCAGACAATATCAAATTATACCATTAAATCGGGTGTCCAACATAAATAAAAATTTATATAAAGTTATATATAGATATTTATTAAACATAGAAAGTAAGTACTAAAAAAATTAATGAAATTTAAAAAAAAGGAAAAATACAACATTGCAGAGTTTACATATAAAGAAATATTATCAAGACCTCTCAAAAGCTGTTGGACCTTCTCCACTCCGGCGGTGGCGTCACGGTCGCGGCGAACGATTTCATGCTTCCACATCAGACCGGCGGGCGACCTCGGAGTGCCGTGCGAACAGCGCAGCGTTTCCACACCCGCCCTCGGTCCGACGGAGGCGTCCAACGTGATAACGTTTACGTCCACTCCAGGAAAAAGCTCCAGAGGCATAATGGTTGTAGGGTTCTGAGCCCGTAAGGTGCAAAGGTTCCACTCGGAACCGGAACGCTAATGTTTCCCCCCTTTTTTCTGTCTCCCCGTGCCCCCCCCCCCCCAACCCCCCCAGCGGTGAAAGGCACGGAGCTCCAGGCGATCAAGTCCGAGTTGACTCAGATTAAAGCCAACATCGAAGCTTTGCTGGGCAGACTGGAGCAGATCACAGAAGACACACACATCACCGCCACAGGTGACTCGCAAAGAGACGCAACACACCCATGCACACACACACACACACACACACACGGAGAGTTAGCGAAATCCACGTAGTGAAGGTTACGGTGATTTAAAGCCCCGTTTTCAGAGGCTTCAGCGGTTTGGCTCGACGACACCGCGCCCTTGCACGCTTGTGTCCGCGCCACCACAGATAAAGGAAAAATCAGACTGGGTTTCGCTTTTTGTTCTCCCATAGGCCCCAGGTCTGATTTTTTTCCCATGGTTTCTCTATTGTTTTACAAGACAAATGTTGAAATCAGATTTAACCAGCAGCTCAAATAAATCTCTCCTTTTCAATCAGCTGCTAAAGCGGGTAAAAGAGCTGACACAACAAGGCTCCTTTCCTTAAGATTCAGTCAGCTGTGGCTCGTCTACATCAACCTACACTTTTATTTTTTTTCATTTTTGCGTTCTCACCGATATGTTTTGGTTGTTGTGTTACCGTCCGTGTGTTCTTGGTCCAGAGTTGAGGAAGGCGGAGGGGTGTAAAAACGAGGAGGCGTGGCCGGAAGGGGAGGGGTCGAGCTCGGAGCTGGAGGAGGAGGAGCAGAGGCAGCACAGCGGGGCCGAAGAGGAGGAGGAGGAGGAGGAGGAGGGGGAGGAGGAGGAAGAGGATGACGAGGAAGAGGAGGGAGAGCACACGCGGGACGGCGCCCACGACCACATGGTGCGTATGACCACACGTACGTCTGAGTGTGGGAGGGACAAAGCGTGTGGCGTGGTGAAGCCGATGTTTGATACTTCTGAGGACGCGTGTCTGATAACTGCCTTGTGAGGACATTTGACGTCCTCACAGGGAAAACAGATCTTCGGTACAGCAGTTAGCAACACAGGGCTTAATGCTCCTTACATTCCCCTTTACTCTCCCCGTAGGTGGTTTAATGGTTGGATACAACACAATGAAATTTCCTCTCTTTGATAACATCATACATGTTGAGCTTCTTTTGAGCCTTGAGAATTCTACATATTCCCCGATTTCAGCTTTACAAATTTGAAGATGTGTTGATTATTTTATCTTTTTTAATATCATGGTAAATTGGGTTTTGAGCTCTGTTGTCCTTATTAACAAAACTACCATTGCTGATCAGGTGCTCGTCATACCCTGAAACGAAGTAGTGAAACCGCAATGAGAACAGATGAAAAGCCTCCAACCATCAACGCCAGATCAGTGAATTTCAGTAAACACAATTTCCGGATATAACTTAGCTGAAACACGAGTGCCACTAAGAGGTGCCCTTACTGTTTATGCTAATGCAAGATTGACAGTTGAAATTGGCCTGTTTAGCAGCTGTGGTGAATGGGCATCCGGGAGTTTGTTACCGATCTACAGGAGAATCAAATCAAGACCTCGAGCCGTTTCCTGTGAAACACAAAAAAACGCCCAGATGCCCGATGGCTCGCGGTCTGTGGTTGCCGAAGCCACTCGGCCCTGGCATCGCACACAGGACCAGTAATCACAAACGCCATCTGTCGTAATAAAGCATGAAATACATGCTCCTCTACAAGATCGTACACAGCTAATATTTACCTAAGCAGACAGATAGTCAGAAAGATTGTAACCAGCTGCCTGGTTTTATCAAAAAAACACTCATTCCCATTGAAAAACTGAGTGTTTCCTAAAAATAAGTAAATAAAACAGCGCGTGATATCTTTTCATCAACTCGAATAACATTCGTACCTTTTTTTCTTTTCCCCCGTGACCTGCTCCTTTCTACGTAGCGCACGTGTCTGTGTAAGTTTAAACATCATGTCAGTGTAACTGCCGTAACGGCAGCCTGTCAGGAGGCGGCGTGCAACGCGACCCCAGACGTGATTTGATTAAGTTTGATCCCGAGTCTGACCCCGGGAGACGAGGGGGTGATGCTGAGTGCAGCGAGCCAACGGCAACACCGGACGTCAGTCAGTATGAAAAGCCTGGAGCACTTTGAGACGTGACATGTGTTAGTGTTTAACTTGCGATGGGTTTGTGGGTTGAGGCTGAGGTCAGGTCAGTGGCAATCACTGCACAGAATCCCTTTTAATATTTTTGGTTATTTTTCCTCATATCGGCATTTGATTAAATTTCCTTTGCATTATGTACTTTTTTGCATTTTTTCTTGTATATTAAATTAGAATAATTACTGAATAAGTAATTCCCTCGACTCTTCCTTTAAATTTTACCCCTTTTGCGATGGGGGGGGTCATCTCTTTTTTTTTTTTCCAATCCTGAGGTCGGAATAGTTTGATGATCATCACAGGGATATCCACTGCGGATGGACACCCGGTGTTTTTGACAGATCGCCAGTTTTTCCCAGCATTTTCTGGTGGAAGATACTTTATTTTCCCTTTTTACGTAGATTCCTATGGAGCCTAAAATCCCAGAGCAGCTTCACCGGGACCAAACCAGACACCGTGCTTTACCGTTCTTATTTTCCTTAATAGGTTGGAGTTTATATAGAATAACAGGCAGTGTTGTTCGGAGCAGGTCAAAAAGTCACTGGCAGCTGTCTGCATGATGGATTCTCTGTCACGCTTTACATAATGTAATTCTTTTTAAATTTACTGCTCAAAAGGTAATACTCCCTTACTAACATAATACTCCACTGTATGAAAATGTCCAGAATCCCAAGCTTCTCCTGTTGCCCGAGTGTTTGATAAAATTTTACATAACCAATAACCCGAGGCCAGTTCCAGTGAACAGATAGATGCTGGTGGTGGATACTGGTGCGTGGCTCTGACTCTGACTCTGCTCTGCTGTTGTTCTGTTCAGGAAAACAGTCGCCTATCGTCAGAGATGGACTCCATCCACCCATGAGAGGTGAGTGTTTCTCTGTGGAACCAGTCTCCTTATTTCCACTCGGATCATGAAAAAAACACTCAAAACTACGAGACCGTCTTTCTCTGTCTTACCCGTTAGAGGTTGGAGGACGTGGCCGACTCTCGATAGGTTTCGGTCTCGTCCCCGCCGCGGCTCAGTTAGCTTTTCCTGCATCTCGGCTGGCAAAATAATCTGAAAAGAAATAACCTTAAAACTCGCAAACTCTTAGCAGAAACCTTTTTTAAAAGACCTGTTGAGGTTTGAAAGAAGAAACTTCTCTTAAAAAAAACCTCAAAGAACAAACTTGCCATCAGAGAAAAGTTTGGGTTTAAAGTAGAGTTTAGCGTAAGTTAAAGAGAGCTCTGTGTTGCTGAGGCACCAGGATCCATTGAAAGACTTGCACCTTTTGCCTCTCGGTGGATTTGCCTCGCATTGCGTTAGCGTCTCTCTCAGCCAGACATAACGAGGAGCTGATACGGGACAAAGCAGCAACGTTCAGTCCCGATATGTATCAAATGGGTCTGAAATGATCCAGGCAAGCTTGATCATGTCTGTAACGTAAAATTGCTCCCATCACCGGATTTACTGTCCTGACGGCTGAACCCGCTGGAACGCTGAGCAGAACTCTGCGATGCTTTGAAGGGGCAAATTGGACGTAAATCAGCCTTGACTTCTTCTAATTTCATGCTTTAGGTCAGCCACATTCACGTTTCTAAAAAAAAAAGTTAGATAAAGCCGCGGAGCAAAAAAGGAGATTTAAAATCCAGGGATGTATCAACGAGAGCCAGGCTTTTTGTTTGGAACGCCTCGAGAACAGTCACACAGTTACACACATTCCAACCCGAAACCGCCCGGTACAACCCTCCTCCCTCGGGGGCACCTACTAATTTTCAGGCAGGGCCAGTAGGCGGTTGAAGGCCATCTCCCTGACCTTTGAGGCCGATTTCTCGTGTTGAACAAACGCCGCCTAACAGACCGCCTCCTCCGACGCCCTCTTTTGTTTCCGCGTCGCGGCAAATTCGGGAAAACTAAAACTGCCGTTCGACATCTGTCACCGTCAGGATCTGCTCAGTTTAAGTCGCCGTGGTTTCGGAGTGACGACGGCAAAACTCGTGGAGAACGGCGGCGAAGGAACAGTGGCAGTGGCTACAGCGTACATTCAACACAAAGGCAAAAGTTGGCTTTTAGGCCCCTAATGGTGTCAGTCTTTGCCAAACAACCATTAATGGGACATTAATTTCATGATGTAATTTACAATTGTCACAATCCAAAACAGCCTGTTTGATTCCTGAAATTCTGCTTTTTCATTTTAGCTGGTTTTCAATCTTTCATTACATTAATGTTTCTAAATGAAATAGTTTTATCAATTTGTTTTTTTTTTAAAGAGTAGATATTTTGAAGCAAATTTATTTCCTGTCCTGACAATATTCCATTTAAAGTGAATGAGAGCTCTTACTGATCAAAAAAAACTTAAATTAAATTTTGGTCCAGGGTTTAAAAAGAGTCAGAATCAATCATAAGTAGGTGGAAAATTTGAACTGTTGAAATATTATTTAACGACAGGAGGAAATTTGCAATTTGTTAATGGTGCTCAGGACAAAATGTTATGAGTTTAACACATACACACTCAAACACACACGCACACACTCACAAACTAATGTGTGTGACAATGTTTTTTCCGCATGAAATCAAGACTTGAACTAAATAAAAAGTAATGTTCGAAAATAGGAACCATGACAAAATGTATTTTTCAGCAATGAATAAAAACTAAACAATGTGAAAGACGGACAAATGGACGTCTTTCAATGCAAAGTCTCATTCAACAACCTGCTTCTGTGGAGTCACACACTCCATTTAGCTGCTTTACCCGTTTGCGCTGCAGTTAATGAGAAACACCTTCCGGAGTCAGTCAGGGATGTTATCTGACGTTACCTCTTCTCGGAAAGAAACCGATCTAGGGACTAAATTCATCTACAATCCACTAAAAAGGTGAGATAATGTAAGTATCAGGTGCTGCGGACGTGGAGGTAACGTTCAGGTTACTTTCAGTCGGCCATCTTTAGTGCCTCCATCGGGAGGAGGGAGTCGGTTCCGGGACAAATGTCAGCGGTTCATCTGGATCCTCCTCCAGATGTTCGCTAGACAAAGGTCACGGCGTCGATGTTTTCTGACCATTAAAGCGTCTCCTCTCGGAATAAACCCAGAAAACGATCTAGTGTCCTAGTGAACAGGTGAGTGGATCCAGACCGTGGACGACTCGTCGCTCAGCAGCAAACAGCGCGGGTAGCCGCGGTGACACCGGGTTACCGGGACGACCGTACGCCGGGTTACCGGGACGTCCATTACGGATTAGATTAGATTACAGGGAGCGGTTCCGTTCAGACGGGCTGAGTTTGGAAATGACAGCTGGATTTAATGTGGTGAGTCAGTCTGTGCTGCTGCGGAGCAGAGTGGACGCCCGTAACCATGGCAACTGTACACAACGATGGCAGATGTGTGACAGAGATGAGACAAATATCTCTCTCACAAAAACCCGACTAAAACTACTGAAATGACAAAAATTTGAATGAAACCAAAAAGCTTCAAAAAAAGGCTTAAAACTAAACCACACCAGCCAAAACTAACACTGACACACACACACACACGCACACACACTCAAATGCAGCCAGAAACACACAGTGACAAACATGCTTCGGAAAATATACAGTCACTAGTTGGAAAACAACCAACCCACGGCTTTAACAGCACAAGGTCAGAGGTCTGGTTCTGACTGACTCTGCATCAGTTAATCTTCATCACGACCATCATGTCACGTTAGTTTATACAGACACACGAACGCCGAATCAGCCACAACATTAAAACCGGTAACCTGTGTGTGTGTGTGTGTGTCTGTGTGTGTGTGTGTGTGTGTGTGTGTGTGTGTGTGTGTGTGTGTGTGTGTGTGTGTGTGTGTGTGTGTGTGTGTGTGTGTGTGTGTGTGTGTGTGTGTGTGTGTGTGTGTGTGTGTGTGTGTGTGTGTGTGTGTGTGTGTGTGTGTGTGTGTGTGTGTGTGTGTGTGTGTGTGTGTGTGTGTGTGTGTGTGTGTGTGTGTGTGTGTGTGTGTGTGTGTGTGTGTGTGTGTGTGTGTGTGTGTGTGTGTGTGTGTGTGTGTGTGTGTGTGTGTGTGTGTGTGTGTGTGTGTGTGTGTGTGTGTGTGTGTGTGTGTGTGTGTGTGTGTGTGTGTGTGTGTGTGTGTGTGTGTGTGTGTGTGTGTGTGTGTGTGTGTGTGTGTGTGTGTGTGTGTGTGTGTGTGTGTGTGTGTGTGTGTGTGTGTGTGTGTGTGTGTGTGTGTGTGTGTGTGTGTGTGTGTGTGTGTGTGTGTGTGTGTGTGTGTGTGTGTGTGTGTGTGTGTGTGTGTGTGTGTGTGTGTGTGTGTGTGTGTGTGTGTGTGTGTGTGTGTGTGTGTGTGTGTGTGTGTGTGTGTGTGTGTGTGTGTGTGTGTGTGTGTGTGTGTGTGTGTGTGTGTGTGTGTGTGTGTGTGTGTGTGTGTGTGTGTGTGTGTGTGTGTGTGTGTGTGTGTGTGTGTGTGTGTGTGTGTGTGTGTGTGTGTGTGTGTGTGTGTGTGTGTGTGTGTGTGTGTGTGTGTGTGTGTGTGTGTGTGTGTGTGTGTGTGTGTGTGTGTGTGTGTGTGTGTGTGTGTGTGTGTGTGTGTGTGTGTGTGTGTGTGTGTGTGTGTGTGTGTGTGTGTGTGTGTGTGTGTGTGTGTGTGTGTGTGTGTGTGTGTGTGTGTGTGTGTGTGTGTGTGTGTGTGTGTGTGTGTGTGTGTGTGTGTGTGTGTGTGTGTGTGTGTGTGTGTGTGTGTGTGTGTGTGTGTGTGTGTGTGTGTGTGTGTGTGTGTGTGTGTGTGTGTGTGTGTGTGTGTGTGTGTGTGTGTGTGTGTGTGTGTGTGTGTGTGTGTGTGTGTGTGTGTGTCAATTTCGTTTATTCAGCCTTTTCCATTTATTTTCTTTATATGAAGCAGGAAACAGCAGTGAATAAGTGCAGCGGTTTTCTAGTCTTACGGACCAATCAAAGCGCTTCACCCTCCTGAGCCGCAGCCGCCCCGATGATGATGATGTGTCAATCATCTGTCACTGTTAAATCTACACTTTACATGTTATACTCACATCACCGCGGCCGGAATAACCCGTCAGGGGGCCGCATGGCAAATTAACCCCACGGGCTACGTAACTCAAATTACCCTTCAGGAAGTAACGTGGCCCATTATTTAGTTATTTATCGGTGTTTTCATATATTCTATATAGAACACTGATAATGGACCATATACAAAAACAGAAAGAAAGAAAAATATTAAAACATCGTTGTTCCCAATCACCAGCAACTAAGAGTCTCTGCGTGTTGAGTGGTTGAGAGCGAGCGGGTCCCTTTTCCACAGAGCCCCTGCCACGCTGCGCCGCCATGTTTCTACAGTAGCCCAGAACGGACAAACTGAACAGTGGCTCTAGAGAGGGGCCCTTGGAGGGTTCTTTTTAACGTTACCCAAAGGCCAACGAAGGTTCTCCCACACCCGCGGAACGGGAGGCTGGGTGAGGGGAGGGCTGTTCGCCCGGTTGCAGTCTGCAACCTCGCCACTAGGCGGCACTAAATCCCACGCACCGGTCTTTTAATGTTCAACCCTTAGAAGTGGTGTAGGAACCCGACGAACACGCTCCACCGGTCTTTGCTTTCACGAATTTCCCTCCCTGTAGCTCACCCGAAACGGAAAAAAAAAAACGGACCTGACGTCCGAGTCCTCACGGAGCAGCGTCTCTGCTTGTGATTTCGAGGTCCTTTCCTGGGGGGCGGGGGGGCACCTTGTGAAACGAGCGCACCCTCTATCATGGAGATTAGGTGACGGGAGCAAATTTAATGTGATGGACAAATTTCTTTTGCCCCAATAGGATTCTGCGATAACACCGAGCACTGGATACGGTAGTTTCACGCATCTGTAAAGTGTGGAAACTGAGCCCCCGGGTTCAAGAGTATAAATGACTTTTGTTACAGCAGATTAGGGTTATTGGTTTATTCTTATTACAATAAATAAACTATACTTTGAGAATGTAACTTGGACAATTTTGAAAGGACACAGTGGAGATGCGGTTTTCTGTGGGCGAAGTGGCATCACCTTTCTCTCACACCTCCAAAGACTTTCCAGAATCGCACAAAACACGTATTTCTGCTTCTCAGTGTCTAGTTGAAGCCTCAGCACTGAAAGACAATCGTATAAATGCTTTTTGAGACGTTACTTATCTTTAACCCGAGACATCTTTTAACTTTTTGAGCAAATTTTTAATCACGGTCATGTTTTCAGTTTTCACAAGCTGTCACACAGATCTCACAGCAGCACCGGCTCCTGTGGATTTTTAAAGGACCTTTCCCCAAAATTCCCTCATTCAGTTTAATTGCGGACGAGATATAAATCCTTCAACCTACAGGAAAGGCCCTTGATGAAACAGTCAAAGGAGACTCGCCTCACTTATATCTACACAAACTGGATTTTTGTTTGGTTTGCCCAAGGTCACAGACTTTACCATGCGACACCACAACAGTCAACCTCATGGTGGTGCTAGAGGAAAAGTCAGGGGATCACCGAAGACGTCAGAATTTATCCTCTGAGCACCATTAACATCTGTACCAAAGTTCACAGTTGTCCATCTGATAACGGTCCAGATATTTACAATCCGCACCGAAGCGGCAGAGCTGCAGGTGAGCAGACCAGCGGCGGCATTCCTGGAGCCATGATGTAACCGGGAAGGCTGAGAGGCCGTTGTGAAATAATATGGTGAAGAAATGCACAATAGAAACACACAATATAACCATTAAACCTGAAGCAATCAAATGAAGTTCAGAGGCTCAGCTCAATAATATAAAATGTTATTATTTTTCATGAAAACAGAGTTTTATTACAGCTTTTTTTAAATTAAATTCCAGAATCTGTCAGAAATTGCAAGGGAGTTTAAATTTCTTCTCAAAATTCAATGGATTATTTTCCACTTTCATATTTATATTATATATTGAGTGTGTATTATAAATAGGAAATCTTTTATTAAGGTCTTATTTATTTAGGTATTTATTTCATTATAAGTATTCTATTTGTGTATTTGTACAATACATACAGTACATAAATGTGTGTGTATATGTATATGTGTGTGTGTATATATATATATATATATATATATATATATATATATATATATATATATATACATGTATATATATGTATATACATGTATATATATATATACATGTATATATATATATATATATATGTGTGTGTGTGTATGTAATGCATTTGTGTATGTATATATGTATATATGTATATGTACATATATTTGTGTGTATATATTTATATATATATATAAATATATATAAATATATGCGTGTGTGTGTTTGTATAAATGTATGTGTGTTTCTGTGTATGTCTGTGTCTGTATACATGTATTTTGATGTGATGTATATTTAACGTATTTCAGATGTTTTTTGTTTGTTTTTGAACTCTTGACCATAACGAGTGATGTTGCAGTTCCTGTTTGCACCAAAACCATGGTCATAGACAGTGATCACTAAATTACTTAAATACTGAACTTAAGTACACTTAAGTACGGAGATTGTAAATTCACATTTTCATCTTCAGTGTCTTCATCAAGGATTCCACTTGTGCGAATTCAGCAGTATGTGCGCTACAGATGTAAGTGTGTGCGTTACAGACATAACACACGTACTAATGGGAACCTTTGTGAGTTATGACTGTCAGAATGAGGGGGTTCACTCTCTGACAAAAATCGCTTTGGTCGGGTTCAAAGAGGTAACGTGCCGTTCAAATCTCGCTGAAGTGTGAGAAATTGCAGCTTTGTGTAGGTTAAACAAAAGGAAGGAAACAGGGCATGATGCTAATGGAAAGCACATGTTAGTGTTGCAGTTACATAAAAGTCTTTAAAGGGGTGCTTTGGTCCAAAGTGCTATATAATATCAATTCCATACATTTCCAGCTTGGGTGGAATTCAAGCCATCATACTGGCTCTAAGATCCTCAGGCAAATCCCAATTTAAAAAAGGTGTAAAAAGTCAGGCAAATGAACTCCAGCTGAGGTTTTATGCGATGGGTGAAATTGATTTATAGTCCTTTTGCATAAAAAGCAGCATAAAAAGCCCCTGAAGATCATCACATCAGGCAAACTGCTGCCCCTCGTACAGTCCCGGGCTCAGACAGGACCCTCATGTCTGTGCAGCCACGTTTAGTGCGTTTCCGCACCAGGGCGTGGGAGAAGCGCTTTTGTCGTCCATGAGGCGACGGCACAAGCGGCGACGGTCGTCGGGGGCGGTGCTTTCCCTCGTGACCTCATTATCTCGGCCTCGCCCCGGCTCCCTCGCATCGCCCCGACCCCGTGCATCAAAAGAGCCCTCTTATCTCGGTAGGCGGCCTCACCCGTTCGAGGGCAGGCAGGAGCTGAGCGGGAACGTTTGCCGAGATGTTTTTCCGAGGACGCGGACTCGGCGAAACGTGCTCGCCGACTCTCACGGATCCGGCGGATGCGGAGCCATGTTTGGAGTCACATTCTTGTTCGGCCTGTAAATCTAAATCCGATCTACAATCTCCTTTTAGGGCCGGTTTCAGGCGCCCGCCGGCATCTGGGATTAAAAAAATCGTCCTGCTCTTTCCGCCTTTTTTTGACAACCTGTCGCCAAAACATAAGCAAGACCCTTAGTTTTAAAGTATAGGAAAGGACACAATTCCAAATCGTAGCGGAGACTCGATAAGTTTTTCCGCGTTTACGCCGGACGACGTCGGCTACTCGGAGCTCAGTCCTCAGTGCAACCGGCCGGGAAGGACGGGCGCATTCGTTGCAGAAATACAGGGGAGTTGCCTTCGAGTCCAGGGGTCGATAAAACCCGCGTGAAATAGCCTCTGTGGTGGAAAGAGACCCGCAGCCTTTCAACAGAGGAAGTAGGAAGAAAAAAAAGAGGCAGTCGTCAGGGTAAGGGAGGTCAAACGCTGCTTTATCCAGCCTTTTCTCTCTCTCTTTTTTTATGTGTTTGTGCTACAGCGATTAAATTGATGGATGAGGGCGGCCTTTGATCTGGGATGATCTATGGAGCGCGCTGCAGTTTTTACTTTTTTTAAATTTTTCTATTTGTCTGTCTGACTGCTTTGGACGTCACTGTGCGTGAGCATCTGTGTTTACGCTGCCGTGCTGGTCGGATGGTTGTCATGATGAAATAAAAAAACTTTTTATTCAAAATTGGAAGAAAAATATTTGGGAAAAAAAAGGGAAAATGCCACTAAACCCAGCAGGGTTCTGAGTCCCAGACATTACTTATTATATTATTTTAATTGCCCTTTAATTGCATTGACGTCCGTGTCTCTGACAGGTCTAAGTGGTTGTTTCCGGCCGTTTTTTTTGTTTATTTGTTTGTTTTTGCTTTATCCAGAGTTCTAGCGGCGAACATAAAATGCAGAGAGGAAGGAGGGTGCGCCGGGGGGGGGTGGGGGGGGCAGCGATGTTCCCCAGCTGGGTTCCAGCTGGAACAGTGCTGCTGTGGTTACATGGTACTGTACTCATCTTAAAGCACTGAATCACCCTGACGCTTCGAAGCCCCCTTCGGCTTTTGCGGCGGCAAGGTCGACCCTGGCTAGCTCAGCGCGCTGTTTGACTGTTTCTGATCGGTTGTCAAACGTTTTCCGTCTCATCGGGAAAAGAAAAAACAAAAATTGCCGTGTAAATGCTGTGACAATGCAGGTGCCCGTGCCGGGACCATCGGGATCAACAGGATACCCGGGATCACCGGGATCACCGAGATAACGTAGCTGTTTTCTTAGCGACGTAGCAACTACGAAAAATTGAAAAATATGATCACGTAACTAGAACAGAGAAGCAACGCTAGTTATTAAAGGATATGATGTAAATAAGTATGGTTATCATCATTAACTTTCTGGTCGAGTGAGTATTTTCCCTCTTTTTCTGATGAGGAACAAACTGTTATGAATATGACAAATGTGATGCAGATTTAAAAAAAAGATTAGATGAATAAATAAAAGTTCTGCCAAAGCAGAGGAGAGGAAGAGTAGCTCCCGTCCGATGAGGTCAATGCGCCTGTAATATTCAGCGCCGCGGGGAAAATTTTCCTACTAAACGACATCGGGGGGCTTTAGTTTTTATATCCGCTCAACGCCACAGAGTCTCCTCCTGTTACGCTGAGCCGCGGCGAAGGAGTAACAGCGTGACGTCGTCGGCGCAGGAAACCCTCCAGGAAAACTACCTCCGTTTACAGGAAGTTTATAAAACCAGAGTGGTCACACGGGAACCCTGGGACGGCAAAAACGACCGCTGATCTATAAAAACATTTCTATCGCTCTTTATTATTTTTCCCTGAAACCTTAAACTTGGAGTCATCATTCTCTCAGAAGGATGGCTCTGTTTTTCAGGTTTTGTTGACAGGTTCGGATCCGACCCCCTGAAGTCAACCCGCCCCGGAGCATGAGTCGCCGTGGAAACAAAGCCCCGACTAAGGAAGCGAGCCACTGTTTTAACGCGCCAGGTGTTAAACCCAAGGTTACGTCCCCGATCCGTAGCCAAGGCCTCTCAATTTAAACCCGCACTCTAAATGGAGCCGCGGCCCGAGCCAGAGCCGTCGATCTGAGAAATTTACGCCGCGTATGTACATGCCATTTTTTTTTTCCCCCCAACGTTTGAAGAGGCATCTCTGACATTAAACATCCTCCTCTGTACGGGGAGGAGGAGAGGAAGTGAGTCAATCTGTCAGAGACTGATTCAAATATTTTAAACCCGGCAGGTTTGATTTACACACCTGATGTTGCCAGGGCTGAGTGTCCAGGGGAGCGGCAGTAAATCTGAGGCGGATTCTGCGAATATTTAAGGTCTCAGCTCTGCCTTTCCCAAGCTTTCTAAGATCTTCCAAAACTTTCCTCTCCATCTGTTGTGGGGCAGGTATTTAAAGGAATCGTTTGGCACTGCGGGAAACGGCGTTTTCTCTGCCACCGGAGTGCTAACGGAGGAGACCGTCTCCGTGACCAGCGCGGTGCCGCGATCGGGACGCGCTTCGTCCGGACTCTGCGTAAAGACTGGAGACGGCCACGATTAAAAAATAATATAACTAGTGACACATCTGAGGCCCGCTCATTAGCATACTGTGCAGCGTTCATCTCAAAACGTGGAGGAAATGTGCAAGTGACAGCTTTTGACATTGAGGGGTGGTGAAACGTCGCAACAGTTTCCTCTCATCTCTCCGTCAGAAAAGAAAGCAAATGTTGATCTCTGCCTCTGCATGTTCGGCTTCTAGAGGATGTCTTTTTAGGAAACGCCGCCAGGGAAAGAATAAAAGATTTATCCATCTTTTTGACAATCTCACATGGTGAGGTGGGGCTCTTCATGATGATTGATGAGCTGTTGTAGGATTATAAAATAGATATCAGCCCCCTGTGTTCCTGTCCAACCGGATCTGCAGACTTTGTCAAATCCAGGCTGCTGACCCCCATCTGACCCCCCCTGGTGGTCAGACTTTCTGTGCTGGAATACAGTCTGGCAAAAAGTGAAGCAGGATCCATCCTAACACTGGATTTATGCCTCTGCATCCAGTCCACGCCGTAGCCACCTAAAGTGGCCCGAGCATTCAAACTTCAGTGTCGGTGTCAGTCTGCAAATGCACCACTGAACTGCTAGTATGTGGCGGCGTCTACGTGACGCGGCGTCGAGTTCCTTCGCTGTTGTCTTCCATGAGTTTGCCGGAGCTTTGCAAAGACGGTGACCCGAACCGAGCGGATCTAGACGGAATCGGAGCCGAATTCGCTGCTAGCAGAAACGAAAGAAGCCGTCGGAGGAGTCGGCCCGTACGACGGCGGCGGAGAAGGAGAAGCCGGGATTGCGATGCTACCGAGCCGACCAATCACAGCACATCAGGCTACGGTGTAGGTTTGACGCAGAAGCATAAATTGGCCTTGAGGCCCCTGCCATATCAGTAAATGCATTTCTTTAGTCTTGCATACCGAGCCCGGGGCGATCGTCTGCTTCACCCAGTCGGAAATCTTATAATGTGGGCGGCACGGCTCCATGTCGGCGCCGGTCTGTCGAGTGGTTTGTCGGTTCACCGCCTCGGTCCAGACTGAGGTATCTACATGAAATACAGACGTTCATGGTCCCCAGAGGATGAATCTGAAGGACTTGGGTGATCCTCCGATGTCTCCTCTAGTGTTACCGTGAACGTTTATGCCCAATTTTCCTTAAAAAAAAAAATGGAAGAAAAAACAAAAAAAAGAAACAAGCTGATGATGTTCCCATGAGCCTCAGCTGCGCTTTTTGTTTAGCACCAGTCAGCAGATATCAAACCTGTAGACTCGGCCTCCTCGCCTCGATCGGATAAAAGGCTGTGATTGTTCTCAAGTCACTTTATGTGACCCGGAAACCCCCGGAACCGCTCGCCCACCCCATAGGAACGTCGAAATACTTCCCGCCGCCGCATGTCGCTTTTTAAAAATTGGTTTCTGTGCGTCCAACCTCTGTATTCCCGCCGCTAACGGCCCGGCCTCTTTGGTTTCAGGTCGCGTGGACTGACGGAGGAAGAGGAAGAGGAAAAAGAGAGAGAGAGAGAGAGAGAGCCATCAACAGACAGAGAACTGGATGGATAACAGCACAGGAAGGCCATCAAACAGCATGGGGCCAGACTGCCTCGCTCGCTCTCTCTCTCTCTCTCACACACACACACACACACACAAACTGTAAAAACACACAGCAGAGAGACAGACTTGACACTTTTCTCAGAGCCACAGGAAGATACTAAAACAGCAGGGTACTGCCAAAACACATCATACAGTGATGAGTTATACACACCAACGGCCGCTCACACAAACACACACACACGCACACACACACACACACACACACACACACACAGGCACAGAAGGAAAAAAAAACACAAAGCAGAGGAGACAGACGCGAAGCTGTGTCAGAGCCACGGGGAGACGGTAAAACAGCAGGCTGCTGTCAGAACGCATCTTAAACTGATGGATTTTACTCGCACGCACGCACGCACGCACACACGCACGCACGCACGTACGCACACACACACAGACTTACAAACACACAGACTTACACACATACATACACACACACTCACACACTTACACACATACATACACACACACACACACACACACACACACACACACACACACAGACTTACACAGACTTACACACACATACACACACACACACACACACACACAGACTTACACAGACTTACATAGACTTACACATATACACGCACAGAGACACACACACACACACACAGACTTACACATATACACACACACACACACAGACTTACACATATATACACACACACAAATGCGTGCACACACAAACACATGCACACACACAGACTTACACAGACTTACACATATACACACACATACACACACATAGACTTACACACACACACAAACGCACACACACACAAATGGAGGCACACACAAACACATGCACACACACAGACTTACATAGACTCACACACATACACACACATAGACTTACACATCACACACACACACCTGACTTCTGACATTACATAGACTCCATTAATCATTTAATGAACCTGTTTGTTGACTCAGACTGGCCTCCTTGAATCATTAATGAATGTTTGTTGACTCAGACTGGCGACGCAGCGTTTGTCCCAAATCGGACAGAGTGTCCGCGGTTAGTTGGTCTTGGTCTGACATTTGTCCCCAAAAACTCACAAACTCACACAAACACACTCACACAAACACACTCACACATATACAAAAACACACGCACACACACACAAACACACACGTACACACACACAAAACACACGCACACATATACAAAAACACACATACAAACACACACACACACTCACACACTCGTACACACACACAAACACACACATATACAAAAACACACACACACACACATGCACACACACCCTCTGCAGCTGACAGCAGCCTGGTTGTGTGTGTGTGTGATGGAGCAGGTTGTTAATGGGAAGCGCCAATTCTTTTCAAAATAAAAGAATTAAAACCAAAGGAAGGGCAACATGAGGAGAGAGGTTGTTGTTGTTAAGAAGAGATTGAAATAACCGCAGAGCTGAACTACAACAATCAGCGTCACTGTCAACGACTTTCAGTCTGTGTTTGTTTTGTTTTTTACAATGCTGCTTTACAGTGTTAACAACAGTGCATGACGTTTTTAGTCTGAATCACATCAAATAATCAAGTTCATTTTGAACGCGAGACGTTTTTTTTTCTTTCAGTTTGGAGACTCTGGAACGACTCCTTCATAATTTCCGTGAAGTTTTCCTTGGAAATAACTAAGCATCGTGATATTAGTTGCAGGGGAAACTAGAGACGTAATTAGACTCATACACGTTACGCAAAATTAAAAACAGTGTAACCGAGGTAGTTTTTCTTTTAATTCAGCGCAGCTGCTCAGGTGATCAAGCAAAAAAAAAAAAAAACAAAAAAACGTGGAAACTCTGTCGAAAGGCTCTGACATTATTCTGCTCACTGTAATTAGAGGGTTTTCATGTGATAAAAGTATAAAAGTTTAAATTCAGTCGTCCTTTGAAGAAAACTAATCCCCGAAAGTAATGAGGCAAAAGACGCCGAGACCCTGCGCATGAAACCCGACACGGGTGGCATCGCCGTCGGCGATATTCAAAAGATTATCAGACCAGATCAGACATGAGCTGTCCTCACGCTCCAGTTGCCGACAGTTATGATAATGATTCCACGTAATCAAGTGCAGAGAGAAAAGAACAAAAAAAGACACAGGTCTTCTTTTTGCAGACTTTGCTGGTAAAAACAAACCCCAAACGATCTGCCATTAATTGGCTCGGATTATTGGCAGCCAGAATCGAGCCTGTTACCATTAAGTGCAATAAAATATTTTTTGACTGTTTTGCATTATATGCGAGAAAAAAAAAAAAGAAAGAAAAATTGCATGCGTAAAACAAAACGTGAAACCACGAAACCCTTTCGGCGAAAGCTGATACGTCTGTGATCATGTTGAACTGCTGCCCGGCTCTAATGCAGCGGTTCAAACCCCAGGATGAAATTGGCGACAGGACGCCTTTAAATAACGGGTCGAAGACGATAATGAGAACCTGTCTCGTCCCAGTCTTTTAGATGACGTAAACTCTGGTTGCTTAATAGTTGTAACCGATATAATTTATTTTTGTTTGTCTCCCAAAATTGGGTTAGGGACCATGAATGGAGGTCAATTAGTGAAATGCTCAGCTGCGCAGTGGTGTGGAGAATTTCCATGATCCGATAATAAACCGGGGTTAGTTTTTAACATTTATGTGCAAATGATCACAGGCTTATTATCCTAAATATCACAGGGTGGAAACTTTTTTTCCGCTATAATCTCAACTACACGAATATGCAGTTTTATTACACGCAGACCGGTGCCCGACCTTAAAGAGTTTCGAATCAGCGAAAAAAGAAAAAGAAAAAAAAGAGGCAAAAGGTTGAAAATAAGAAAATGTTCTATATGCTGAGTTCGTTTCAGCGACCTTTGAACCTGTCTGGAAAAAAAGAAAAAAACACACAGGTACGTCTGTGGTTTTCAAGCGATAATAAGAAGCAGCTGCTGAAGAACCCACAAAAAAAGTTCCAATTGTTATGTAGTTATATTGTTCTCAGTAATTATTATTTTAAATGTTACTAATGTTGATTTTATTTGTTGCGGTTTTGTTCGTAAGCACAGAACCCAAGGCTACTGGTGGATTCGCAGGTTTTAATGCATCACACTTGGCGCGACTTACCATCTAAAAAACATACAAATAGATGGGTTTAAGATGGATTTCCTTCCACCCGGGAAGCCATTTGTTAATTTTGACTATGAAAATCCATCTTAAAAGACTTAAAAATAAAACTGGCTTTACGGGCGTTAGCCTCCGCGGCCGTAAAGCCGCTACCCTGACGCTTTGTGCGCTGACGCAGTCCTGAGCTGCTGCTGCTCTTCGACAACCCCTTGATGGTGCGTTCGAGGTTCGCTGTCGCTGTATGAAACGTTTAAAAGCCGTAGGACACACGAACAGTGTTAGGTTTGAAGAGCATTGGGATGAAAGTGAAGCTCTGTGAGCAGACGTCCTCAGTATGTTGTCGCTTTAATGTCGGTCATAAACAAAAGGGGTTGAAGCGGAGGAGGCGGTGACAGAGTTTCTGCTCCTGACGATAAAATGAAGCTGTCTCTGAAAAGACTCTCCCCCTTGTGTCGGTCCTTTTTTTCCTTCTGAACTCACCTCTCTGCTTCCTTTCTCTTCCTTTTTCTGTCCGGCTGCTGCCTCTCCTCATCCCATCCCTCGCTTTCCTTCTCGTTCCCCCGACGCCTCCCATTGCCGACACCTTCACTTCCTCCTCCACATCTGCTCATCTTTGATTCTTCTTTCACTTCCTTTTAATTCATTATCCTTGTCACCTCTGTTTCTCTTTTCCTTTTAATTCCATCCCTCGTTCCCTCTCCCTCCTTTCATTCTTCTTATTCTTTCGTCCACTTTTCCCTCCTTTTCCATTTCACTTTTGCCCTTTATTCCATCTGTTCCATCCTCGTCGTCCATCTTCCAATCTCCTTTTTTTAAATTCCTCAATTCCCCTCTTGTTTCTCCTCTGTTGTTAAAGACAGAGAAAGAAATTACAGAATCGATTTACACAGATCTCTATCAATGTTGTGTCCCCTTGTTTTTCTCCTCTCTGCTCAACTCCTACCTGTGTTTGTCTCCTACCTGTGTTCGTCTCCTACCTGTGTTTGTTTCCTACCTTTGTTCATCTCCTACCTGTGTTTGTTTCCTACCTGTGTTCGTCTCTCCCACCCTGTCTCTCTCTCACCACCCCATGGGAAGGAGACACCATGGGACCCCTGTTGTTGATATATGAATCACCTGTTGTCCTCACCTCCTGTCAAAAACGCCCCCCCCCCCCCCGAGAGGAAGGAAGTGAACGAGCCTGTTCCCCGGGATGAGACTTCGGAGTTTGAGAGCTTCCCGGTGGGAAGCGACGAGCAGTTTTCCCCGATTCGGACGTCAGAACAAAGCTTTAACACAAGAATGGGATCTGATGATGAAAACCTGTGTTAATCAGCCGTCGCCTCGTTCCCCTGCCTCCTGGTTTAGTTTAGCATTGGCTCCTCCTGTTCACGGTAGGGGTCCCTACGGTGTCATGAAGTTCACCTTTACATAGGCTCCGTTGTAAATTGTACATCCTTGTATATACTTGTTACAATCTCGTGACCAATCAGCCGTTACAGTGGGTTTGCTAAGACCTTTCTACGCATCTGTTTATGTAAAGGTGAGCTGCATCCCACGGTGAAAGAAACCGGCGTTCGGTCGACCGTACGCGAGTCGGACCGGACCCGGGGTCGTCATGTTCATCTTTGACTTTATTTTCCAGCCAGGAACAAGCACGGACTTGGACTCTAGTTGGACTTTTTTTATTTTCTCCCAGCCAATCTGTGACTCTCGTTTAATAAGCCACGTCATCTCCAGTTGAAAACGTGGGCCCTCTCCGCCTTTTGCTCCACCCTCCCCCTGTCCCCGTCCGGTTTCTACGAGCTGATGTTATAAATAAGCTTTGCTGTTATTTTTAATGACTTGTGCATACTGTACGACGAGGGGCGACAAAGCCGACCCCTGCGTCCGCACTGGGACGGCTCCCTGGGGGGTGGGGGCCCTTTACAACACGTGTAAATAAGCCAAATAAAAAAAAAAAAAAAAAAGTTGGAACTTGTGACCGGTGTTTTGGGATTTTTTTCCTTTTGCGATCACAGCTGAAAGCGTGACAAGATATTTCCATCTTTCATGATTAAAACCTACTTGTTCTTCTATTATTTGATCTTTTATGAGCTTGACCATTCGAGGAAAACAAACAACCACAAACAAAACTGTGTCTACTTTGTTTCTCATTAAGCTGCACTGCTATTAATCAGGAAATATGTCATGGAGTCTTATTTCTAAACATGATGACAAGCGGAGACATGCACGGAATAGATGAATTGTTTTAATAATTTAGCTTTACTGAATAAAGACGAACAAATCCTCACAGTGCGTTCACTGGCAAATTTGACATAAAGGTTGTATAATGACAGCGATAGGATTTGGTTATTAAAACTGTTATTTCTAGTTGTGGATAAACTCTGATTTCCATGAAACATGATGCAATGTAAGAAATGGCTGAATATAACAGTTTGTGTTGACATATACAGATAAACGTATACAGTTAAATGTGGTGTATGAATGGAATCAGGTTTATTTAGTCCACATGCGCACATCCTTGAGAGATAAGACTGAGAAAAGTTTTCCTTTCCTTTCCTTTCCTTACTACTTTTTGTGCATAGGTGATTGTATTTATGCAGTTTCCTCTAATGTTGCTCCGCTGTCAATGGGCGGAAGCACGGTGGATGTCATCGAAATCACTCGCACTCAGTTCGAAAACTGCGTACGAATCCGAAACTAAAAATCTCAAGATGCGATTCGGATGAAGCAGATCATCATTCCACATGCGGCTGCGCTGCGGAGAACTGTCCTCGCATGGTCGCCAACGTGTTTCAAACGAGCAAAATAAACACATCCTCCGACAATCTTTTCTCTGCCTTTTAAATGTTTCTGTCCCCCGTGTTAGAAAAAAAAGCTGCACATTCCATCAGTCACGCCTGGCTGGTATCATAATATATGATCAGGAATCATTTTTAAATCTGAAACGGATCCAAACATTCGCCTTGACCGGAGACGGGGGCTAATTGATCCTGCAGGAAGCCTGGGATGTGTCCCGGGATGGTTTTGAAAGACGTGGACATTTACCAGACGGGGGAGGGTCGGATGAGAACCCATCCGACTGCATCATGGGAAGGCACGTGTGGGGTTCATGGGGCTGTTGTCATCGAACTCCGTTTTAAAAAAAAAAAAAATGTTCTTTTACGTCAACGGCTTCTCTCTCTCTCTTTTTTCTTTTTTTATTTTGAAACTGACTCTTCCAAATCCATCCACTCGATGAAAGTCCAACACTAAATTACCAGAGCGCTCCTTTAAAAATTTTAGTGCTGACAGTTTAAATGGCTGTTGAATTCAGCGTATCAAAGGCAGAGTCCGCAGGGAGCTGGATCCTTGATATATCGCAGGATCCCGATCCTTCGTACCTGCTAGCGTGCATTAATAATCTGTCAGGATAAAGTGTTGACAGGAAGGGCTCAGCCGCTGCTAAGGGATAATCTCATTTTCAGTAAACGCAACGGTAATAAGGTCTGCTTGGGCCTGGACTGCAGCCTGCAGGTCGGAATTTACAAATTAGGCAAACGTGCATTTAATTTGATGTAAATCAGTTCTAGTTGGAAGGAAAAATGCTAGACATGGCCTCTAAGGCACTGAGCAACAAATAACAGGCAGGTGCTGAATATTATTTGGCTACAAAATGTCCTAAAATGTATTTAGTGTTCTGCACTGGCATCGTTTAAACAATAGAGCTGGCATTACTCTTTTTTATTTGTTATACTCTAAATCTTTAAAAACAGGTCATAAATACATGATCTTTAAAAAAAAAACACCTATTTTTGTGTCTTTCAGTCTTTTCGCCACAAATCTATCTTTAGTACCGAGAGCACATGTGTTTCAGACTTGAAAGGCGGCTTTGAAAAGCCAGTATGTGGCTCCTTGGAGTTTCATCTCTTATTCCTGGAAAAAAAAAAAAAAGAAAGAGCATCAGAAAGCATCCTGAGACATTAGAGCGACGAATTTGCACAAAGGCAATTGAGGGGGAGGATTGTGGGTGGAGACGCATGAGAAACGAGGAGAGTAAACTCAACAGAGAGAGCCGCAAGCGACTGGAGAGTGAGGGGAACTTAAGTTTCTCGGTGCTCCCCGTTTAAATCCCCATTTAGGATACATGTATATACATGTGGCAACAGGTCCTGAAGACGACCGTTCCTCCAGTCGTTCCAAAAACTGCAAGAAACCAACCATGGCTGGCCCGAGTTTCCCCCGTCAGAGCGGGCCTCTCGTGCCCGAGAGCGTCGAACAACCGCGTCGTCGCTCAACGTCAACTTGAACTCACGGCCTCTGCACCTGTGAGCACTTAAGCTTTCGAGCCTTCGTCAGCGCGGTGGCTCTCAGGAAGCGGTTCAAATCAGAGCCAGGATCTGAACCGCCAACCTTCGACACCTGCACCCGTTTAAAAAGCTGATCCCCGGCGTTAGTCCCTCTGACCCTATTCCGAGAGTTATTTATCTGATGGTTGTCTTTCAAGGCGTTTTCGCAAACGAGAAAATGTGAATTGAACTCCTTATGTAGCATATTAAATCCCAAGGGATTAAACTTCTGTGGGTGCTGTTTTTTTTTTTTTTTTAACTTCTGCCTGCTATAATTCTTATTAAAACATAATGTTTAACCAGATGTAATCTTTTGTTACAAATTGGTGTATTAACGCAAATCCATATTAACATGAAGAAGTTTGGAGAGAATACACACAATAGTCGATCAGGGAAGCGTGGGAAAGCTGTGGTCAGTTTTCATATTTTCTCGTTTTTATCCATGCATGCAGATAGTTTGTTCTTTCCAGAAACAGTTTTGGGTTTTTTTTTGCGTTCTCAGAAATTGGTCATGGTTGGATGAAGAGGGTGGACCTCACGTGAGCTGTAACTTAAGGCCGGTTTATGCTTCTGCACTGGAAATGCACCATAGCCTGACAAGCAGCTCTCAAAAACTGTAACTACGCATCGCGGTGATGGGGACCGCAAGACCAGCGATCGGTCAGCTTGGTGGCAAAGCATTTCCAGCTTCACCTTCTTAGCCGCCGTCGTACAGACCGTCTCCTCCGACGTCTTCTTTCCCTTCTGCGTCGCGGTAAATTCAGGGAAACTAAAACCACTGTTAAGCATCTGTCAGCACAAACTCCATCAAGACCCGCTCAGTTTAAGGCACCATCGTTTCAAAGTGCGCCAACAAACTCATGGAAAACGGCAGCGAAGAAACTCAACACAGGGGCATATAAACACCACCAATAGCTAGCAGATTGGCGGTGTAATTGCAGAGTGACGCCAACGCAGAAGTATAAAAGCTACCAGCGGTGAAGGCCTTATGGTTTTGCGGTGGCTACGCCGTAGGTTCGAAATGCAGAGGAATGAATTGGCCTAATGGTTTCATTTTTCATACAGGGAACTCAGGGAATGTGAACTAAAAGCAAACCAAATGAAACCAAAGCAAATGGTGTAAGTCCCCGGAGATGAGGAGACTAATAGGGGCTAACGCAGGCTTTGCAGCTAGATCAGGTGAGCTCAACTCAACCTGACGAGCACCAACTCCACCCTCATGATCATTTGACAGCATCAGCCTTTTCAGCAAAAGCCTCCGAAGCACTGTGTCGACGGAAGGAAGAGACAAAACAACCTACGTGGTAAATGGACTGTACCTAAATATTTACACCACCGTCACGTTCACACACTGATGGTTTGCTTTTTGATAACAGCGTAATCTTAATACTTTGTTATAGCCACAGTAATTCTTTTGAACCTGAGAACATCTGTTGCCCACCGAGCCCTCTAACTATTTGCACCTGCTGCTCTTCACAGCAAGTGTGTGACCCTCTCCACCTCCCCGAGACAGCTCACATCAGATAGGCTTAAAATATGACAAAGATGTCAAGGTCATGGTCTGACTACCGCAAGCTGTGTTGTACCTTTGGTTCAGAAATGTGTTAGTACAAATTTGTGTGCCGGAGACCTCTCGGTGTAGGGGAGGATCAAAGGGGACGTATCTGATCTTGCGAAAGGCCTTGAAACATCGAGGGTACATCTGGAAAAAATATACTTAAGGTGCGACAATTAGCTCCAGCAGGGAAATTTTTTTGCCCGGCACGATGTGTTGAATCTGGCTGATAGTTTTTGGAAATTAGCCAGGGTAAACTCACCGACTGTCTGCTGAGGAATGGGTACGGGATTCTGACAGGTTTAGCGGAGGATCAGCACTCATCAGCTAAATGTGCACGATTGTGACAGATTAGCCTCTGGGCCTTTTCCTCTCTTCAGGCCAGAACACTCAATCTGCGTTAGTGTTCGAGTAGAAGTATTGACGCCTTCGAAAGCAGGCGTTTAGTCAGTTTGACTCTGGTAAAAATCCATAAAACAGGCCATTGTCAGCAAGTCCAGTTGCATTGTGGCAGAAGAGCAGAAGCTAACTGCCGTTTTCCAGCTAAGTGTAGAACAAACAAGATTTAAAAAAAAATATTTAAAGATTCAAGATGAGATTCAAGATATTTGAATTTTACTTGACAAGACTTCCAGTCTTTGTATCGCACGTTGGTTGTTCTCTCCAACCTTTGAGGTTCCTGTCTTTTACTGACCGTGCAGAAACTGAAATTATGGCTTGACGCTCACACTTAAGTAGCTTATTTGCAGCCGTTCATCAGCGTTTAATCTATTGGACAGTACTTTCAGCCCAAAATTCCCACACCTGTACGTATTTACCCACCGATCCGCCGAGCGTTAGTTCTTCTGACCCGAGTCTCTAGAGATTTCTTTTTCATCTTTCATCTGCCTGTAATCTTTCAGTATTTACTTGAAACAGGCAAACATATGGATTTCATAGCTTGAACACATTCTGGGGCTTCATTTTTCTTTTTTTCCCCCTTTATCGTTGGCTGTGAGCTCTCATGTTAGACCAAAACTGAGTTTAAGAGTTGTGAGATGTAACATTTTACAAGTGTGGTGCTTTATCCAACATACATCCATCGAGTCGATCAAGATAAGTTTGGAAAATACTAAACAGGTGATCAGAGAAGGGTGAGTTTGAGTGATCTACATATTTTCTCCCTCAGCTCACTCCAGAGGTATCTATCCATGTCTAACTCTAATGTTAAGAATTATTTCTGTTCATTTCTCAGTGTTTAACACGGGTGCAAGTTTGGACAAAGACCACACATGAGCTAAAGCTTATAATGAGTTAAGTTTTTTCTTTATTTTTATAAAGCAAACCAAAAGCAGAAACAATCAAACATAAAGGGTGGAAAGACAGGGGCTGATGAAAAGAGACTGGCTGACTGCCACCAGTTTACATAGTCCTGCAGCCATATCAGATGAGCCAAAGTCTCCCCTATTGACATTTACGGTTCCTACAGGAAGAGGCCAAGCAAGCCTGTCCAATGGGTTGTCACACCAGATTGTGTCCCAGTGCCAAGTTCCATACGTAGTAATTCTAAGCAGGTTTTGTGATTTTTTACAGTAGCGTGTTCACTGTGAAAAAAGGACTATTCAGTATGGACTCTTAAAACCCCTTCATTTTTTATTGTGCTGTAGATTCAGGCTATTTCCCAACAATGCAAAAATGAAAATGAGGAGCTGCTCACAGCTGGAAAGGATTAGAACGAATTGTGTGCAAATTTTGTGACCCCCCCCCCAAAAAAAAAAAAAAACCCTATAAATTTTGAAGTAGTTAATAGATCTTTTAATATGTTAAAATCTCACCTGAAAATATCATAGAACTCCAAAGACCTAAAGTTTAGAAAGTATTAAATCAGGGATTTGGATAAGTACTAATCAGAAAATTCCATGTTTATTGGGAAAACAATCTTGAAAATGCATGCAAAGTTTAACTGAAGTAAAGGTGCAATCCGTATATCTATAAAAACTAAAAATCAACCTTTGACTGTAACTCACTTCTTTGCAAAGCTTGATTAACCTGCACATCCAAGGTTGTACTTAGTAATTTTTCAATTAAAAGTTATAATGCTTTTGCTCAACTAGCCTCTTGGTGTTACTTGAAAAATACTTCTACCTTTAATAATATTAATGAAATAACTTGTTGGTTCTCTGCAGCATCACATCATCAACTTCTGTTCCGATCTACGTGATCTTGTTCCTGATCTGAACAGCATCTACTGAGCTTGCCAAACACTTACAGAATGACCCCGGAGGACAGTCCCAGTCTGACTGTGAAGTGAGCATCAACTGTCATGCATTAGACCTTAATTAGATGCAGTTTGCCAACTTAAATTAAATTGAATTAAACCTGGCACAGAAATCTTCCCTGTGCTTTCATGTACATATGGAAAATCTGGACTTCTGTTTTTCCTGCAACTTTTTACAGAGCAGCTGAGGATTAGTCCTGTATAAATATTTGGTCAAATGGTTTGAGCATACGGGACCACATCAAAGGCGTATTTACACCATACATATTCAGTGATTACTGTAGGCATGCAACTGTAATCCCTTCTGGTTATCCTCGTGGTCAGATTAACCTCCGTCCGCCTGAGTCACATGTTAACTCAAAAGAGCTTAGCAGATGCTCAGTCAGTCAACATACTTTCCAAAAAAATGAGACCAAAGGCCTTCCTGATTTACTTTACCCAATCAAGTCGGCCCAAAGCTATGACGGCTCTCACATGTCATGCAGGAGTTCTGATCATATTCAACCTCCATCAGTCCAATCAGCTGCACTTGAAGCCCACGGCCTCCATCCGACCACTTCCGTCAGCCCCAGCGCTCCATCTGCGGCCAGAGCGAGATAATATGGTAACCTACATACAGTGTCTTTCTCATTTGTCACAGCCAACGTACTTGAAAGAATGTGTCGTAATAGCAAGTTGGGTAATGATGATGCCTTTCCTCACAGAACCCATGATGAATCCACAAAAAATTAAAAAACAAGACTTACAAGACTTTTTGATCTGTAAACTCGTCTCTCCTTTCTTAATTAATGTTATTCTAATGAGGAAGGGAAAGACGTGTTACAGCTGACATTCTTCTGAATGAGTGAGGATGTGAAAGGAAAGAGATAGCAGACATGCAGTTTTTAAAGGATACATTTACAACAATAAGATGGTTTTGTGGTTATTTTATACACTATTAGGGGGCAACTTACTTTATAATGTTCTGTTAGTCATGGAGGTTTTCCTCGCTCAAAGAAAATCCATTTTCCACAAAGCCCCCCCTGGGATAGAGCTCAGAACATCCTTGAAATAGAGAAAATATTCAACATGACTATAATTTCATGTAACTGCTAAAATTACAGAAAATCCATGCCCTGCAGAGTTCCAGAGCTTTGGATAATGCATGTTCATCCATAATGGAACCTTAAAAAAACGTTCAGCTCAAATAAAAAGATTCATCAGGGAGAGAAAACTGCCGCCGGTACGCTCCTATGGGTTGAATCTAAGGTAAAGGACAAACAATCTATATACGATTAGGTTGGAGGACTTCATGTGCTTTAGGGTGGGTGAGGACCACAGTTGTCAGGCACAAGGGGCAACAACAAGCCCATTACACACTCAAGAACTGGTCAAATCTTTTCTTTTTTATGTCAGATTTAAGTTATTAGTCTTAACATGATTTTCTCTTCATTGAACTGTTAGAAGCTCTGAATAAAGGCATCAAAAAAATGCCAGACCTTGAGGTGCTTTGGTCGGATCTGCTCTCTGTCAGTAATTCGGCATCTTTCTCCCATCCTTTCAGAGCTCTGTCTGTCTTCCAGCTGTCTGCGATAATCCCTCTTCCTCTCTCCCACTTCTTTCCATACCAGATGCCTTAAAGAGCATTTCAGAGAAGTTGAAGGAATGCTGTGTTATTAACACTGCTTTAACCCAAACAAACTATCTGAGTCAGGTAAAGGATGGGCAAATCTACTTTCGCTGTATTTTTAAAAATCTGGCAATCAGAAAGAAAAACAGCTTCTAATATGAATGAATATGACCTGATGAAGATCAGAGGGTCTATTAGTTTGTCTGTATTTTCTGAGCTGCACAATAGTGGCACATAACAATTTATGCCCGATTTGGGACGGTTTCCATGGAAAAGTAGAGGGATGCGGCTGAGAGCTGCTCTCTATCCTCTTTGGCTAAATTAACCAGAACCAAACCAACCAGTTACTCTTCATCCTCAGTCATTTCTCTTTTAAAACAAAAAAAGTACAGCTTGAAAACACGTCCCGTCAACTATAGACCTTACCTTTTGTCTCTTGTCCGAATAAGTTTTCTAGTTTGGCATCTCCTGGGGTGCACCAAGTCTTAGTGGGCACATTACTGCCCCGAGGCCCGAGGGCTGAAAAAAGCTCACTAGTCCCAGATGACACTTTCCCCCATGAGATAACAAGCCCATGGGTCACCTGTGCTGGCAGCTCATGAGGACCCGCAGCTACGATTAATTGTTAGACGACCTCTAAAGGCCATGGTAATTATGACGCGAAGAAAGGAGGAAGTGACATGATGTAGCGTACACAGTTACAAAGTCCGCATTAGGCAGGGGTTGGGTTGGATGGATGAGGACTACTGTTCTTTTCCTATGTGAAACCGTCAGTGCTGTTTCTTTTATTTTTTTACTGTTTCACAACCTTAACCATGTATTTATTGTTGTTACCATGCTGATGAAGGTCCGTACACCTGCATGATGCGCTCCTGTGGGTTGAATCTAAGGTAAAGGACAAACAATCTATATAGGATTAGGTTGGAGGACTTGTTGTGCTTTAGGGTTGGTGAGGACCACAGTTGTCAGGCACAAGGCAACAACAAGCCCATTACACACTCAAGAACTGGTCAAATCTTTTCTTTTTTATGTCAGATTTAAGTTATTAGTCTTAACATGATTTTCTCTTCATTGAACTGTTAGAAGCTCTGAATAAAGGCATCAACAAAATGCCAGACCTTGAGGTGATTTGGTCGGATCTGCTCTCTGTCAGTAATTCGGCATCTTTCTCCCATCCTTTCAGAGCTCTGTCTGTCTTCCAGCTGTCTGCGATAATCCCTCTTCCTCTCTCCCACTTCTTTCCATACCAGATGCCTTAAAGAGCATTTCAGAGAAGTTGAAGGAATGCTGTGTTATTAACACTGCTTTAACCCAAACAAACTATCTGAGTCAGGTAAAGGATGGGCAAATCTACTTTCGCTGTATTTTTAAAAATCTGGCAATCAGAAAGAAAAACAGCTTCTAATATGAATGAATATGACCTGATGAAGATCAGAGGGTCTATTAGTTTGTCTGTATTTTCTGAGCTGCACAATAGTGGCACATAACAATTTATGCCCGATTTGGGACGGTTTCCATGGAAAAGTAGAGGGATGCGGCTGAGAGCTGCTCTCTATCCTCTTTGGCTAAATTAACCAGAACCAAACCAACCAGTTACTCTTCATCCTCAGTCATTTCTCTTTTAAAACAAAAAAAGTACAGCTTGAAAACACGTCCCGTCAACTATAGACCTTACCTTTTTGTCTCTTGTCCGAATAAGTTTTCTAGTTTGGCATCTCCTGGGGTGCACCAAGTCTTAGTGGGCACATTACTGCCCCGAGGCCCGAGGGCTGAAAAAGCTCACTAGTCCCAGATGACACTTTCCCCCATGAGATAACAAGCCCATGGGTCACCTGTGCTGGCAGCTCATGAGGACCCGCAGCTACGATTAATTGTTAGACGACCTCTAAAGGCCATGGTAATTATGACGCGAAGAAAGGAGGAAGTGACATGATGTAGCGTACACAGTTACAAAGTCCGCATTAGGCAGGGGTTGGGTTGGATGGATGAGGACTACTGTTCTTTTCCTATGTGAAACCGTCAGTGCTGTTTCTTTTATTTTTTTACTGTTTCACAACCTTAACCATGTATTTATTGTTGTTACCATGCTGATGAAGGTCCGGTACACCTGCCGCCGGTACGCCCCTGTGGGTTGAGTCTAAGGTAAGGGACAAACAATCTATATAGGATTACGTTGGAGGACTTGTTGTGCTTTAGGGTTGGTGAGGACCACAGTTGTCAGGTACAAAGGGCAACAACAAGCTCATTCCCCCACGTTCAGAAACTGTTCAAACTTTTTTTTTTTTTTTTAGGGTGAGGAAGGTAACCTTTTTTTTTAATATCAGATTTAAAATAGGTATTGGTCTTAACATGATCTTCTCTTTATTGAACTGTTAGAAGCTCTGAATAAAGGCATCAACAAAATGCCAGACCTTGAGGTGATTTGGTCGGATCTGCTCTCTGTCAGTAATTCGGCATCTTTCTCCCATCCTTTCAGAACTCTTGTCTGTCTTCCAGCTGTCTGTGATAATCCCTCTTCCTCTCTCCCACTTCTTTCCATTCCAGATGCCTTAAAGACTGTTTCAGAAAAGTGGAAGGAATGCTGCAATATTAACATTGGTTCAACCCCCCAAAAAACACAATCTGAGTCAGGTAACAGACAGGCAGATCGTCCTCGGTAGTATTTCTTAAAATCTGACAATGAGAAAGGAAAACAGCTTTCAAACAAGTAAACTGTTGAGCTTTCTATGAATATGACCTGATGATGATCAGAGGATCTCCTGACGACGAGCCTTTACTGGAAATTAGAGAATAAATTTGAGGGAAAGATATGTCATTATGTGATAAATAAGTAAATCAAACTGGTGCAATAAATTGGACCAACTGGTAATGGATGAATGTTATTAGTTACACGTAACAAGTTATTAGAACTTGTGTAACTAGCTCTGAATAAATAAACTAGCTCTGAGGACTAAACTAATTTTGAAAAGGAAGAAAGCTCTTTTCTGCTTTTCCAAATGAAGGTTCAACTCTCTGTCAAAGATTAACAGGAAAAAAAATCTACACAGGGAAAGATATACATCACAAATACAGAAAAATTTGTAATTCAGTCGCGTATACAAATTTGATAACCCTACAAGCAGAACATGAAAAGCAGACCACAAAACAATCAGGAACTCCAGGAAAGGCCTGAACCACATATATTTTCAGGCTTATGTTTTTTTAATGCTTATTACTTACATATCATCCAATATTTACCAGTTATTCTAAGAAGGGCATGGCTCTCTATAGATGTCTGACTTGGATCCAGCTTAGTCATTCCTGGAACCCCAGTTTTTTTCTTGGAGCTCAGCTCATGTGAATCTTATTTTATTATCGTTATTTATAGCGAACAGTAATGCCTGTTTTCTTGTGACGTGACAGATGTTGGCCAAATATGTCTGACCCACTCTGTTTCCACTTGTTTGGGCCATTAATGTTTGTTTTTCCCTCATTTAAAGCTGTTTCCAAATTGTTTAATGCTGAAGTATGTGAATTTCTGACTACTTGGGGCAAAACATTTTCCAAAACAAAAACACCATTGACTTATGAATTTATTATGGGCATCAAAATATTGCCTATTTAAATATCTTGCAAACAAAGAAACATTATCATACCATTAGAATGGTGTCTCTCTGTCTCATTAACATAGGTCCAATGTTTATGCTTAGCTTCAGTTAAGCCTCCATGATATAAAAACTTCTAGCTTTTTAGCCTCTCTGTACCTTGCTCTTCACCAGCAGGTGACTAAGTTTATCTGAGTATTGGTTCAGCGGAGCTTGTTGTGAAATAAAACAGCCATTTAAATCAGTTTGTTAATAAGACCAGTGAGACTCAACCATACATTCTATACAGAGAACCCAAAACGATAAGAAAAACAGGCTTAGTGTTTGTTAAAACTTCGTCAAACTTATATAACAAGTGATCATTTAAATCTACAACAATGTTGAAGAGGGAGCCTTGGAAGAGCTCTAATTTTAACCAGCTACAATTCTGTCAACAAAATCTATTACAAATATATTTCCTGACTTTGTTTTCCATAGCTAAGACAAAACTAAATAGAAAGTAACAAATGAAAACAAAGGCTAGGATGGAATGTATTCCAATTGTTGTCAATAATTAAAAAATAAAGACAGACATATGAATGTCTTTTTAATGCAAAGTTTTATTCAACAACCCGCATGCATTTGTGGAATCAATTATCATATACTCCTAACTGATGAAACAATATCATTTGCCACCAAAACATATCGGATAAACAGCATCTTTCATTTCAGTAACATTGTGCTCTGCCAGTAGTGTCAGCCAACAAACCATAGCAGTTCTTGGAAGGAAAAAAGTAACAGATTTGTGGGCTTAATTTACCTAAGGTCCCAATAAACTTAAGTTGGAGCAACAAAACACCTGCAGCGAACCATGAGAGCAGGCAGGAAAGCACAGGGCCATTTCTAAATAGGCAAGCAAATAGTAAGATAGTATTATCAAAGGGTAATAAATGACAAAACCATGAAAAAAAACCTCATGACCTCTTTTTGTCAAGACTAAATCCCAAACTTAAATCAAAATCTGGTGCTAAAGTTTATTAGATGCAGGTTAAAGCAAACTTTTTCCTGCTGTCTGGGAAGATTTTCAGTCATGCAGGTCAAAACTCCTAGCTCTTCCAGTGGGTGGTAAAAGCACAAGAGTAAGTACTAGTATTTTCATTGTGGGCTCCCTGTGTAGTCCAGTGTGGAGGGAAGAAACAAAGAATGAGCACAACAACACTGATGCCGTACAGTTTCCATAATTTTGATGTATGTAGGAAACAATGAGGTCATACCGCAGCACAATTTGATTGCATCTGGGCCTGTTTCAATCCTTGTATTGTTCACAGGTAATGCATTCCTCCTTCTGCAGCAGTTGTAAACAATTAAATGACCTTTTCCTGGAATCCACTGGTTGGATCCCGCCTCATTGTTTCATATGGTAGTCCACCAGGGCCACCATGCATCTTCCCTTAGCAGCTGGTAGGACAACGATGCTTTGGCCGTTGCTCGGCAGCGTCATAGCCTTCCTCTCCTGGATGAAGAGGTTGGAAGGGGGTTCCTTTGCATTGGAAAGGACCACCAATAAATTCGACTCAAACTGTTAAATGTGAATTTAGTACATGTAACGCTCATCTTGGCTTAAAAATGTCGCGTATTTGCACATTTCACTGGAGAGCTATATTCTCTAACTGTGTGAAATGATATGCCTAAAAAACACATTGATGAAGAACAGAATATTTTTCCCTTCAGAGTTTGGATGAAGCGTTTCGAGAATGCTACCTCTCAGTCTAATAACTCTGAACAGTCATAAACTATTGATTTCAGATAGCTTGAGACTTGATAGCGCAAACAAAAAATATTACATTCTTTACCATTCACAGAGAACCTAACCCCTGTTTCAGAATATGAAAAAAGCAGACCTTTCAAAACTATAAATCAAACCATAGACCAATCGCTTGAAAGATGCACTCAGAGTCGGTGGTATCCTAACTGGACCTTTGTGAGGACAGCCACAAGATCCAGGGAGAAGAGCGACTCTGTAGATGGTGAAGAAAAGAAGATTAAACACAACAACACTGTCATCCCAAACGTATCTGGAGTATCTGATATATTCAGCTGGGACTTCAACAAACAACGCATCCCTGTGTTTTTCAAACTGGGCAAATCGGACAGAAATTGGTGCACCAGAAAGACTTGCAAATCCAAACGCAAGAGAAGCAATCTGGAATTCACGGACTTGTATGGTGCTGAAAATAAACAACCTTCAAACAAAGGCATGGCCCAACACGGGAGGGTCAACTCTTTGGGTCAGTGCTAAGCAGTTTGCCCACAGCTGAATGATAAGGGACGCTCCTCTGAGGACAACAACATACATACAGTATTCTTAAACAGAGAGGGCGGGCAATTTGGAGGAGTGAAGGAGGTTATCTACATGAGAGTAGAGCAACAATCCCTCAAAAGAGAAGGAGGTCCCCCCACCTCCTGTCAATTCAACTCTTCCTCACCAGCTTTGCCTCCCTTTGACCGACTTTACAAAACGTGTTTTCTAAAGGCCACTACACCTATTGTAATAAAACAAAATAAAGGAAGTTAGAGGACTGATTAAAGGAGGTAACACATGATGGAGGTGTAAGAAGAAAAAGCTTCTGAAGAAAGCTCAACTCTACATCCTCTACTTTGCCTTAATTAAGTTTCGATTCCACTAAATGTATTTTTTTTCAGCATCGGCATCCAGTTCATCCTACTTATTCCTCCATACAGTGGCATCAAGGAAGTGTTGTCAAGGTGCTAAAGTCAAATCTTTTCCCAAATAGCCAATATTGTGTTGCCTCTGAAAACTCTTTAAAAAAAATAAAAAACAACATTTAATCAACCACACTACTACACTGGGTAACATGTCTCTTCATTACCATGAACACACAGGTTAGTTTATTTTGAATCAATCCCAAAAGCACTGCCCTGCACCAAAATGTGTGTTAATCCACCACTGAAAATAGTCCCCAACAAATTCCCTTTTTCTTCCTGTTTGAATAACATTTGCAAATATATACAGTGTCCAGCTGGTTAACACAAATCATTGAGCCCTTTTTGAGAAAGGAAGCAATTTATTTGTGAACTGTTTATAAATATTTATGACTGAGAAGGAGCCATTGTTTTTAGACCTGAGTCCTACAGACAAGTTAGAGAAGTCAGTGAATTGAGTGAAAAGCTTTGTCTTTTCCTAGGCTTTGTTTACACCTTTTTTACTTATATAATTTACATCACTCTCTAGGGAATTAAAAAAAACAAAACACTTGTATAAAACATGGTACAGGGACTTTATTCTTACAAAGCCTCTTAAAAAATATTTGATATCCATTAAAGTACAATATTACATATTCATGTATTTCTGTGTAACAATAATGCAGTAAATGAATCTGAGCAAATATATTCTATTTATGCATGCTAAAAGCTCAAAGTAAAATAAAATCTCGTTTTAAACATTTTATTTGCGAGTTTCATAGCAGTGCTACAAGCATTACACCCTGTAAGATTTCAGGAAAGTTCACTGTGGTGCAGTCCTCTGTGATAAAGTGCTTTCATGCATTGAATTTTGGGCAAAGTTACAAACCAAGGACCAGCACCAGGAAGTAATTCGTCTCACTTCAAGTGGCTTGCTGTAGCATGAAGCCTTGTTCTGTCAGCTTGGAGCCGGGTCGGGCTGCAGTTGGCTGTTCAGCAGCGAGGGTTGCCCATTCGGCAGAAGCAGACAGTTCTGAAGAGCCGACACTGGCAGAAGGCACAGAAATCACAGCACACATTTCCCGGAGATTTACAGCTTCCCCACAAGGGAATGCAGTCAGCAGGGGGCGGAGGACGCTTCACATCGAACTTGTTCTGGGAGAAAGAGAGAGAGAGAGGAGCACTAACAATACATGAGAACATACAGTTGAAGCAGTTCGCTGCTCTCACTGGAACAGCAAGCAACAACAAAACAAAGCAGATAAGATGGACCTGGGCAACATCATGTGGGGCGAGATAATCTCAACTCAAAAAATCACATAACTGCCAAAGATGTCTTTCCTGTGCCCACCTTTTTTATTTTCTTTGCTTTCTTGTTCTTCACTGATTTGGGTAACTCTGAAAGAGAACATTAGAGGAGATACTTGTAGAAATTTCATTGCAGCTTACATACTGTTAAGTAGTACTGAATTGATAGTTACACTCTGGCAAAACTTGTAGCTCTAGAAAATAAAGCAAAAATCAATTCAGTCCAAGCGTGTAAACTCACCAACAATAACGACAGGGGGTGCTCCTATCTCTAGGCTTTGAGACAGAACGTTAGACACAACAACCCTATTGGTGGAGAGTCTCTCCTCAGGGATCATGTGGGCAGAGATGAGGAAGTACTCTGTTGTGGTGAGGACAAAGCAGCCAAGCAGCAGGAAGGCATTCATCTTTCCCTGAAACAAGAGTAACGACAATAGATCCATGCAAGTGTTTGTCTTGGCAAGTAAGACGCCCAATTTTCCCAGCAGGAATTGAAAAACATACACTCAGATTGTGGTCCCTTTTTTTTGTGTGAGTGCTAGAGTCATTATCTCAGCACAAAGTTATGGCTACTAGTCAGTGATCCTTTCCCCACAGGAGGGAAAAACACCCTAAGAAACACCAGTCTGTAACTGAGTTTCCATCCACTCTTGTTTTACTTTTGACTTTGTGTGTTAGAAAACCTCACTAAAAAGAAGAATTTATATTCAACAGTGGTGGCATCTTTAAAGCACTACATTTTTCTAAACACACACTATGGGGGATGTTGATGGAAATGTCAGTTCCGGAGGTATTTAGTCACAAAACCAAAGTGCTAATTGAGTAGACATTTTTGACCATAAAAGGTTGAGTGATCACCCAAGTCATTAGGGATTCATCCTCTGGTGAGCTTGACTGTGACAAATTTCATGCCAATCCGTCCAACGGTTGTCAAGACATTTCAATTCAAACCATAAATGTGAACCTCAGTGATGATCTACTGAAAACCAGGTCCCTCATCGGAGGCAGCGTCTCGGTGCACAACATTTCATGGCAGTTCGTCCGGCATATGTCGATCTAGCTCAGTCTGGAGCAGTGAAAGGACGGACCGTGCCATCCATGGCATGTGGCTGTCAAGGTGGCTGAAGTAAGCATCTTGTCACACCCAGTTGATGCCATTTGATTGGATTACGGTTCAGCTGATAAACAAAGTTGGACATTGCGTCCAATATTTGTGTCTCTGAATGGCATAACGTTGTCAAACAGAGTACAAAAAAGAAACCGAAGGTCTTGTTCAGGACTGTGTGAGTCACCTGCTTGCCTCTCTGCTTGCCTGCACTCGGCATTACAACAGTTTGTTTGCTTGGAATTTTGGAAGCAGGTTTACAATCACAGTCAGACTTCTGCTGTTTTTTGAATTGTTCCAATATGTGTTGCAACCCAGATAATAAATACCATGTGGTCTTTTGTTGTAAAAAAAAAAAAAAAACCCAAAACATTCCCGGATGCTTTTCTGCAAATCTGAAACAAAACTTCTCAATTCTTGTCGCCGGTGACTCTGTGTTCATGTGTACTCTAGTTTTAAGTCTTTCCCTTGTCAGTTGTCTGACGATGTTGCTGCTACAACTAACCTTGCCGCTGGCTTCATCAATGTTGTTGCCTGTAGACTGATCCCCTCAGTTGTAGCTGATGGTAGCAGGCCTCAGTAGCAATTTCCTCGGATGCTTTAGGAATTAATACTGATCTTGATTTCGGATGCAGCTGCTGATTATAGATTCTGCTTTGGCTTCCTTCCTCTGGCAGCAAATGTAACTTTAACAATCCAATCTGATTTCACATTTTGCTAGGCCACCGAACAAATGTCTTTTCATTGTCTTTATTTCATTTTTAGAACTAAAGTCAGATGGTGAATGGAGGATGATGAGTTTAGTGGGAAAAAACAAAGTATGATTTTCCCTCTAGAGGTCTTCATATGTGCATTTTTTTTAAACAATCTAAAATGGATCTACCCAAATCCAACATGCTTAGATTAAGTTTTTTTAAGAAGAGGTTCCATTCAAAAAGAACCTTAGAACAGTCTGATTTCCAAATAGACCTGAGAACAATTTCAACCAATCCAAAATGCACCAGCTCCGGCAGGAGTATGATTCTCCACAAATGGTCATAAGCTTTGGTTAGTGATCAAAAGGATGAGCTTATGAATGTATGTGGCTGAAATGTGCATAGGCTGAGTGGGCTCATCATTAAAGACAGAGAAAGAAACAGACATTCAGAGGAAGCTCTGAGTAGAGTGGCTACTTCTTTGCATAGAGAGCTATCTGAGGTGTTGTCCAAGTGATAGGAAGCCCCTAGGTAGAGCCAGAACACACTCAAGGGATTATATATCTAATTTGGCCTTGGAACGTCTCAGGATCCTCCTGGAGAAGCTGCATGGGACAGGGACATCTGGACTTGCTTAGCCTGCTGCCACTGCAATGTGGCCCTGGATTAATAGCTGTAGATGGACGGATGGATGGATGGATGAAGGGATGGTTTATATAGATGCACCATTTAACATAACAGAGAATCTGCTTGGATCCACTGGGGCATCAGATAGGAAGGATGAGGACATGGAAACCATGAATTGGCCTCGAGTGTAATTCGAACCTGGCCTCACTCAAATCTTGGTTTTCTTCCATACCAGGCACCTATCAGACCAGTGAAATTCTAATCTGTAATTCTAAGATGGGTGACAACATGAAGTGTCTTGGCAGGGCGTTGGGCCAGGAAATGTAGCCAGAACATGACTGATATTGATCCCATAAGTCTCTGGACTCTACTGGAGGGATGAAACACCATTGTTCCAAAAGATATTCCCCCACCATGATATTTGGTGTTTTGATGAATGTGGCAGAAACTTTTTATCTAACACGATGGTCTAAAATCTCCACTTTGTGTTCAACTGGGCTCAGAGCTGGGGACTGTGAGGGCCACAGCATGTGATTCACATCAGTTTCATACTCATCAAACCATTCAGTGAACCCTCATGCCCTATAGATGGGGGGCACTGTCATCCTGGCAGAAACCCCCACCATCAAGACATAAATGTTTCCCTGCAGGATAAAGGTGCAGTGACCCTTCCCTCTGAGGGAACCATGCCAGTAAAATGCCACGTCCCCACAGCAGAACAGAGCCACCGGATCCTCTCGCCGTAGGGGTCCAGCGTTCAGGGCCTATAACGTTCTCCTGGTGTATGCCACACACGTACTGCCCACTTGTTGAGAACATGGTAGAGACTGACTAAACCATATCAGTTTTTTCCACATCCCTGCTGACCAACGCCTTTTTTTTTCTGTACCATTGAACTCTCAAATGTGCATCCATCACTGCACAGCAGCCCTAGTATAACATCTCTATGTTATAGTCGACGGCCAGTTCTGACTGACCTAGTCTGATCACATGCTGCGTTGAATTTCTCAGTCACCCGAGGACCTGCTGTTCCTCACATATTGAACTAATGCAAAAGCATCGGGGTCATCAAATGTGCACCATCGGCCACAGTTTCCAACCCTTACTACTGACGTCTGTCCCATGGATCTAAATGCAAAAGTCATTTTAGAGAAGATTTGACTTTAGCACCTTGACAACCGCCGTTCTGTTGAAACACCAGCCGGTCAAGCAGTTGTGAGCGGATCTTAGATCTTTTCCTTGTGCCATCTTGACAGAAAATCAGCATTATTGTACATGCTACAGAGCATGACTGGATTTTAACTGTTTAATTGTACCATGCAGTGGACCTGTGAGGAGGCATCTGCAGCTGTTATGCAGCCGTTTTGTTGGGTTTTTCCTGTAATTCGTCCCTTGTCTGTAGGTGTCTGTTGAGCCTTTTTTCGTATATATATATAATTTCTATTCAAATTACTCGTATAATACATATACATAATAATATACATATACATTACAATTTAATCCACAACGTGACTTGAACCTCATTCGCTTTCAGCCTCACTGTACATATGTATATTGTTATCCTCCGGATGTTTCTATGCTACAGCTTTCGGAGCTTTAGATTGCCCGCATTCAAATTCATTCCAGCAGTCTGTGGAATAAAGAGGCTATACTTAAAATGAATAGGAACCTGGATGCGCAGCCCCCCAAAGTAAAGGCCATGATTTGAGCTTCATTCATAACTAAGTGAAGGAATCCTGGACTTTAAAGACATCTTTTTGTCACCTGAGAAGATTCCCCTTCTTATTTGAATGAACCGATTCATTGCAGGGATGGACTTCTAACTCTATATTCTTTAGCCATTTGCCTGTACAACATCTATTCCCAAACATTTATATGAGTATATACTAATTTTGCATTGAGGTGAAAAGTTATCTATATGCAAACAACATGAAATTGTTTAAACGTTTACTCTGTGTGTTTATTTAACTGTATATTTAACCGTATTTTGTTTTGCATATCAATCTTTTTTCTTTTCTTTTTTTTTCCCTGTGAATATTATATATCTCTTCAGTTTTTTTGTCATTTATCTGTCAATTAAAAAGTTTTAATCAGAGAAATATGTTTTCTGATTTTTGTTTTTCTCCATTGCACCTGTTAGGTGTAGAGATTTTATTAAATTTTCTTAGGCGTCCTTTCTCTTTTAAAAGAAAAGTAAAGTGAGCAGCAACCTGACATCTGAGTTACCCATAAACTTTATTCAATTTTGGGTAAAAATATCTCATTGCAGTTAAAGGTCAGTGAGGATTTGCATATGTTGATCAAAGCAGGTAAATTCTATCTTAACTCAAAATTTGCAAATAAAATAAAATAAAATAAAAATTCCAGGTCTTCTAGTCAGTTTTACTCTGCTAAGATCTGCGAATGCTCTTCTTTAATTCCCTTAGAATCACTGACTAGATGTCATTGCAGCATTTGAAACCTGGAAGGAGTTTTCAGATCATGTAATGTTGTTTTGTGGGCATCATCTTTATTGGGCACGTTAACCACCTGTGATGTAGGTGGTTGCCCAGGAAACCAATGTTTTTTGCTAATGCAGTTTAGCAACAAACGATCAGCTTGTCACATTTTCCGAGTCACCCATTCTTTCAAAACCGGACTTTATAGACGATGTAATGCTGGTTTGTGTTTGTGTGCAACCGCCTAACTGTTTTTGTGTTATTACAAACCGATGTTGTATCGCACATGTGAATTTTCCCCTGGACACCACAACACACAGAGTTAACTCTCAGGAATAACGTTGCTCATTCTTGACTAGAGCCTCAACAGAAAGACAAACTGGCGACGAAGCGTCAGCTCCACATAGAGACAACCCGTGAGAAAGTTTGCCGCCATTCTGAACAAACGCTAATTTCTAGTAATAACACAGCGCAATGAAACCGAGCAGGGTGCAACGGAGCTGCTACACTAAGGCCGATAGAGAGGTTCAGCCAGGCTGTGTGTTATTTCTTTCACCTGTTTCTCCGCTGTTCCACGCCGCTGGAACACCAGATCGTCTATCCAGTCTCTTTGCGTTGTTATCCCCTAAGCCCCAGTGATCTCCTCTGTTTATACCTTCGTCTCGCCTTTAGTTGTTAAATCTCATCTCTTGTTTATTCTCTTCCTCACAGCCGGGTGTTGCTGAGACTGTGTTTAATTTAGCTCGGTTCCTGGCTCGTTGGCTGCTGTCCTTGTTTTGTATTATATTACCAGAGGGTAGACAAAATAATGTAAAACACCTGTAAAGGAATTCAAAACCTGGGTTAAGTGTGACAATCAGCGCTTTGTTGTGTGGCATAGGACAGTGTTGCTCATTCAGCGGACATAATAAGCTTTTATCTATTCATATATCTGTATTCAAAAACATAAAAGTAGCTGGAATATTCATAATTTTGTGACATAAACATGAAAATGAAAATTTTAAATTCTGATTTGAGCTTTGGAAGCTATTGTGAAAACTATTTTCCCACCAAGATGTACCCTCTGGAGTCTTTCTATACATGGTGAATATAGTGATCATGTTTGATTTATACTTACATAACATTATCTATATATATATATACATATATGATGTAGAGAAAATCTAAGAAAACCTGTTGAAATTGCTGACATGGGCCTAGTATCCTACCTAGTATCTTGTTTCTGGCTGTAAACCATATAACATATTTTTGTAAACATTTTTGTGTTATTATTGTCACTGATTTACAGGTATAATGCATTATAAACTCTCAAAGAAAAAGGCATAACAGAATGATGAAGTTACACTATTACTCAGCCGAATGCTAAAGCACCTAACAATAAGTATAGCAACTTTTTGGACAAACCTTTGATACTTTCTGTGCAAGAAAGTTGCCATCTCATTTAGTCGACCCCACAGCATCTGCATAGACGTCAATGAGCTTCCAACTTTTTCTCCAAGTGATAGTTTCAAAGGTAAATATAGCTGAAATCACAGCGCAGCCTTTGTCTTTAACTTGTGTGTCTGGTGAATCTGTCAGACAACTACTGCACATCTTCAATTTTGCACATGGATCAGCCATATACCAGGTTTTTATCTAGTCTTATTTAAAAAAATGAAACATAGGGTTCATCCTCCCTCCCCATACAGCCCATCCATTATCTTACAGTCCCCAACAGGGCTCCAATGTGGCCAAACTCTTCTGTAGTTGCAAAATGATTTATGTTCTCAAAAGGAACTGCTGTTGAGAATCACAGCCAAACACAAACTCCACAGTTGACAATTTGTGACTGACCAATCATAGATAATATATAGGAGATAGATTGATACTTTACTACAGCATCCAAGTGCGTGATATATAAATACAGGGATGGTCAACTTAAAAAGTGTTTGTCATGTGACGTCTACAGTGGCGATAGGGATGCGCCAGTCTGATCATTAGCATCAGTCTAATGTTTCCCAGAAACACTTGTGACACTTGCAGCATTGTCATATGGTGCTCAAAGGTATTGTCATTACTAGTCCGACAAATTACAAAAAAAAATAAAAACGGAAAAGTAGATGTTTGCCAGCCCGTTTAATTATTCATTATTGGGGTTTAAAGGAGCTGTATGTTTGTTTCGCTAATGCTACATAGCAGTGTCAGCATTAACTTGTCAGTCTACAAGAAATGCTTCAAGTTCCCCATCAAACTTTGTTTCCTGTGTCCGACGGTAGAAAGCAACACCAATGTTGACTCCTGCTTCTGTCAGCTTTTTTCTTCTACTTATGTTAGCATGCTAACCAGCTAGCTCGTCTAGTCACTTTTGCGATAGTGGGTCACTATAGCGTCCAGTCTTCCCTGAAGATGCAGTGATGCTCAGAAGGTGCAATATAACCTGATATAATGCAAACGCAACGATGGCTGAAGCTCCTGGCAAGCGATCTCCAACACCGCTGCCTGACACCGGCTAGAAACTATTACCAATGGCGGAGACAACCTGAACATAGCACCTTTAAAATTTTGATTGATCTTTGATCCATGACAACGTTGGAATCAGTCGTAATCCCTTCTGACCGCATACACTGTTCTCTGTGGACACCGAGACCAAAAACCCTTTAAAGCCACCTCTAAAGCCCACTAGAGGGTTTTATGAATACTCAAAAACTAGATTTTGGGTATCATATCAATTTAAACAATGAGCAGTCCCTTTTAATTGACGCATCTAAAACCGCCTTGATACATCTCCTGCCCAGCGTCTGGTTCAACTTTAAAGCTTCAGCTGAGGATCAGAGTGGCTGTTTTTAATGAGGTTCTGGAAACTACTTTAACGTGCTGAACCATTTCAAAGCGAAATATTTAAAGAGGTGAAGCAATGACAGAAAACTCAGTAGGAAATTTAACAAGCAACAAAAACTTGTGCAGATGTGTGGGCTAAGTGTGAAGTATTGGGACTAGTTGCTCTACACACTGCTGTCCAGATATGGCGGGGGGGGGTATCTGTATCACAATAGAAATATTGAATTATGCAACAGCAAATGCAACAAATAAAAATTGTTTCAACAGAAACTGAAAGGACATTTCCGTTTGAGGTGGATCCTAAACACGTTTATATCCGGTCTATGCATCTGTGCATCAACAACGTGTCTTTTATTGTTCACTGGGGTACAAAACATGCCAGGTTATTTTTTTTGTGGATTAACCAAATTGCAGCCATTCCATAAGCTTAACTGTGTGAGTATTATTGTAACCATGAAAACGAAGGTCCGTTACACCTGCTGGTGTGGGGACATTATTTCGGGCGATTGTTGGATAATTTCCAGTAAGTTTAAAGAGCAAGGCGTTGTCTGGGAGTCTTCTAACCGGGACCACGTGCCTTTGCTGCCAAATCAGTGAAAGTCACCATAGATCATAATCGCTCAGCAAGTTTCCTAACTATGTGCATCAGCAGGTCTCTTGTTGATTTTGACACTCTGCAAAACCTTTAATCAAGATGTAATACAGGCGTAAAAAGAACAGACCAGAGACTCTGTTCACAAAGTCCATATGTCACACCCTAGTCCAGGAAAAGCCAGCTGACTACGAGCTACGAGGAAGACCTGGCGAAGGATTTGAAGAATGCTTTTGAATATTTAACAACATGTGGAGCAGAGGAGAGGGGACGCTTCTTTTGAGAGCTGATATCCCACAGGAAAACGAAGCCTTTGTCAAATTCGAAAGGACGAGATAAACCAGCAGCCAGCAGGGTGAGAAGCCAGAGACGGATTTGGACAAACAACATCATAAAAATACCAACGATGACCCGAGATGGCTCTGAAAAGAACCTTCTGAACGTAGCGGTAGTCACCAGAAAGAACTGCACCACTGTCCTGCCCCCAGAAACTGCACCAGGGAAGTGAAACATTTAAAAAAGATGATTCTGTTATTGTGTGCTTCTGTATGTGAAAATGCTACCGTAACTGCATCGCTGGTGCAGTGGTTGTGTGGTGCTGAATGGAGAGCTCCTGCAAAGTGCACTTTACATACATCCTTTAAAACACTGGGCTGTTCTTTGTTTCTGGCTCTCAGGTCGATCATTTAGTGTCTCAGCGTTGCAGCTCCCACTGAAGTGATAATGATACGAGGGGAAAAACGCTATCGCTGCATCTCTGGTTTGTACTGTTCTTGTGACTACAGCTAGTGCTGCGACACTCCGTGCGGTTCATTGCAGTTATTGATCAGAAGGTCATAACTTTGTGACTTTTTAATCCACGCAGAATTTCTTTATCTGGATGTTCTCCCGGTTCCAGGCTGAAAAGTAAGGACGAAATTTTGATCTGGAAAAGAAAGACTTAACAGTAAGAATTTAATATATCCAGATTTTACATTTGTCTTTCTGGAGAAGAATAGAACAAAGTGAGATAGTTTTACAGCAACAAACAACTTAATAAGTTGCATCTGATCAGCCACATCATTAATGTATATCCAGACCATTTAAATGCTTCATTTGTCATGAAATATCGAGGGAACAGAGCCACACGTGGACACGAAACCGGTCAACAGTCAACTGTCCAATTACTTCTGAGCCCCTGAAAATGAGGGACTACACATAAACATGGCTTTAACTCAGTAACAGTTGATGTGATTTAATTGTTCGACGACTTGAATTAAAGCCGAGTCTAAACTTCATTTTGATCCATCATGGTTGTGTACAGGGGCAAAAATACAAAAAAAAAAAAAAAAATGGTGACACCGTCCAAATACTTATGTACCTAACTGTGCATTTAGGTCTCAACAGCATTTGGAAAGTAACTTTAAATAACTGGATTCCCTTGGGGCGATGCTGCTTAGCTCCCTTCCTGTGACCTTCTGACCTTGTTGTTTTGTCACATGCTGAGTGCATTATGTAATTTATGTACCAATTAACTGATCAGCACAAAACACACACACACACATACACACACACACACACACACACACACATAGTTGCAAACACATGTGCGAGCACAAGCTATTAGCTTATAAGTCTCTCTCTCACACACATGCACACAAACACATAAGTGACTGCTTTAGGTAATTAAGAATCTGTGACACTCTCCTGTTTTAGTTCTCTGCTTTCTATTCATAGGCGCCTGGGGGGGGCAGAGCAGACTCCTGCACCTGAGGTGAGGTAGGGGCCAAAGGCATGAGTGTGTGTCTGTGTGTGTGTGTGTGTGTATATGTGTATGTGTGTCTGTGTGTATGCGTGTGTGCGTCTGTGTGTATGTGTGTGTGTGTGTGTGTGTATGTGTGTGTGTGTCTGTGTGTGTATGTGTGGACTCCCCACGCTGTTGCTAACCCCTGTGATAAATCCATACGATACCAGATTTGACAGTTTTTACACCACAAAAACTTTTGTGGATTTTAGAGAGAAAAGCGGCGACGCGATCGAATTCCTCGTTGCTTTTCTCCCTCGAGGATGAATGTTTTCTTTTGGCCTGTTTAGTGCCAGCGTGAAATATAAAGATCACACGGTGACGCGTTGGCGTTTTTCCACTAATGAGAGTAAATCATCCGGTTATTTGAAAAGCGTTGACCATTAGCTCCAATTATGGGCTTTGAAACTGAAGCTGGGGAAAAAGGGGTTTGCGGCTTCAGATTGAGGGGCCGCACACTTTCATTACATTAGCCAAACTTTTATCAGATGAAAGAGGAGAAAGTCGGTGAACGTAGATCTTGGTAACCGAGCAACCAAACAGATGGTATCAGTTTCAGCTAAATAATTGGCTCCCGCTATCAAACGGCAGTTTTCATGCTAGTGTAATAAATCTCATGTTCCTACTAATAATAGTAGGAGCATCAAAATACAAACAGTTAAACGCACAAAAAAACCCATTGCAAAACCTCATTTTAACAAAGCTAAACAACCAAGTAATTCAAAGAAATACTAATATATATATTAAAAATGTAAAGTCCATGTACGATGGCAAACCGACGGGTCAGAAAGAGGGAGAGAAAAATCAAACTTTATTTGACCAGACAATTTTAAGAAAGACCAGTTCTTTACATCAAAGATGGTCAGACGGACGAGGAGGGGGTGGACGAGGGGGGGCAGCCAAACCGAGGCAAAAACATCTGACTCGCACCGGGTAGAAACCAGGCCCGCTTTCATTCACCAGAAACCTCTTCTTGCTTTTTTATGTCATTTCCCCATTAACTAGCCCCCACCAACCCCCCCACACACACACACACACACACACACACCCCAACCCTCACCAAAAATGGCGCTAAAGGACACGTGGGACTGCACAGTGGACGGTTGTGGACTAAAGTACCAGCAGGGACGGGACCCTGGACTTGGCTCTATGTTCATGTTAAGAGGCCTTGAGATTCCTCACCACAGAATTCCACTTGTGCATTTGTACATTTTTCTATCAATTTACTGTCTTTTCATAATTATCTGTTATTGTTATTCATATTTCACTTCTCTTTCTTGGTTCCTATTGCAACTGTATAAAAAAAGACGTTTCCTTCCATCCGTCTGGCGTTTTTTTCTGATTCTGACTTCCGATGATAACACGTAAGTCCGTCGCCGTCGCCTGCAATCGAACAGATGGACGCGCGCACACACACACACACACACACACACACACACACACACACACACACACACACACACAAACACACACACACACGCACACACAGTACATATTTTCTGAAGAATCATGTATTGTGGTGGAACCAGAGGGAGAATGGCATCAGACCATTCTCGGCAGCCTGGTTCTCATTTTGAAACAATTTTCAGTAATTTCCATCACCATGGAAGTCGGCAATAAACGCATGGGGTTTCTTTTTGAATTCGTCTGTCCTGTTTCAGCGGCCGCCGGCTCCACTTTCAGACACAGGCCTGCACTATGTCTTTTGTTTGTTTGGGATTTTTTCTGTTTACTTACACTTTCTGGAAAAAATTATAATAACATTTATGTAAAATTATCATAAACTTTACCTCAAACTATTCTTCAAGTTCTCTACTTCAAAATGAAAAAACGGTGCAGACAAATAATTACATTTAATCTACATTTATTTTTGAAACAGTTAAAAGTAGAAGACATGTTTTCATTTGTCTTGTCCAGTTTTTGTGCTTTTTCCGCGATTTTAACCCCTGTCAGCGGTGACGCCTCTGTCTGTCCAGCACCCAAAATAAATCCTCAGAGGAGATTTGAGTGGATCCGGACCTTTATGCACTTGTTGTTCATTTTTCTTTCTTTTTTCACCTCTCAGGCTACGAACAGATGAAACGTTTTGGGGTATGGACGACGTGAGCGGAGCCGACGACGAATTTTATTCCTATTTATTCCTATCTAAATAGCGGCCTCCAAAAAGATTACATCAGATTTCAACATCTAATTGTTTCACTTTGCAGTGGAGCAGGAAATAAAATCTATGATCCGTCATAAAGTGCATTTTCACTTTCTTTTCTTTTTTTTTTTTTTTTTAATAAATCCGGGCATCACCAAAGTGTCCCTCACGCAAGAGAGATGATAAAAGACAGATGGAGCGGTCGAAGTCATCACGTGGATAGTTAAGGTATTGACTGATTCGCGACATGCGAGATAAGATGTTTGCTGCCTTTTATTCTCAGCAGGATGAAGCTATTCATAATGGTCCATCGAAGGTTTGATTGCGTGGCCAGTTATAGTTCACTAATCTGTGTAAACTTGCAAACCCTTGGAAAAATTACCCAACGCGTTTGCGTACTATTGGCGCATTTCGGGTCTTAAATGAATGGCGAACGAATAATGTAGCAAATTTATTTATATCAATAAATTAACTACTTATTATTTATTATGGAAAATACAAAAACAATTCCATCCTAATGCTGTATTTACAGTATATTTTTGTTTGCTAAAATTAACCTTTAAAAAGTCAAATGAGCGTTTTCATACCTGTCACCAGGACGGCTCAGGGTAGGTTGAGCTTTGTTGTCACACTACTCTCAGATCTAAGTTGTTCGCCCTTCACCACATGCGTCTGCAGTCCGGGGTCGGCCGACCGTCAGATCTCTGTATCCTCCGAATCTCCTGCTGAATCTTTAGAATTACCCTTTAGCATAATTTATGTTCACCATATATTCACCGAAATTTTGACCAAAACATGACTGGATCCTCCATTTCCCCGGCAGGACTGAAGGGGTTTTATCACACAGGTGAAAACAGTCATATGTTCCTGCCGGAAAAATGTTGATGTGAGTACGAAGACCGGACTACACACTAAGCGTACCTTAAAACCAAAAACCATGAGCTAAAAGAGATTAAAAAAGCTTGTTAGGGCAGCAAAGGTATGTTATAATTCTGTGTTTTTGCCACCACAAAAGCTTTCACACTACACCCTCACCTAGTGTGAAACTTAAGTTTAAAAAAATGACGTGTTAAATATTGTAAGAAAATAAACTTGCATTAAATAACACTGGATAGTGTATATATATATATATATATATATATATATATATATATATATATATATATATATATATATATATATTTCCCGATGCATTCACTGACACTGAAAGCTCACTAAGTTTCTAGGGTCAGTTATTCAGGCCACTGGTCCAGGAACTGTTTCTGCCAGAAAAGCAGCTGAAAATGAAAAAAAACATTTTAATTTCTTGGCACCATAACCTCCACCAGCTTTAAATGGGAAATCGGGGCTTGTGAAATTTTTAAAGCTGCCTCATGAGATTTTACGTGTTTTGTTGCGTTTTCTTTGTTAGAATGGAACTGTGGTCCAGTTTTGTGGTGTGTGCGCTAATGTGGGTGAGGGGTTTTTGTGTTTGTTTTTTTTTTTTTGCACATTTCATTGTTTTGTTTTGAAAATCATTTCATCGGCGTGCCTTGTAGATTGCCTCCCTGTTTTGTCTTGCATAAGAAAACAGTGAGGCAATCACACGGTTTATGTGGATCTATAGTTTAGCCAAAGTTTATGTGGAGCTCTTTCCTCACAAAACGCAAAATCGCGCTCATCGTCCGTTTGAATCTAATTAGCCCTGATTGTAATTTGGATTTTTCTGTCCTCGTATTTTGCAATTTGGATGTGTCTCTACTGTTGCAACATATATTTATTCTTTATCAAAAAAACATTGAACCGACATCATCAGCCGGGTCAGAATCGGCTCGTAGCGCTGCGTCCGAATTCGTGGACCTTTAGAACCAACGCCAGGTTTCGATGGTGCTTTTTTTTTTTTTCCTCTTTTTTTTCCTTTCCTCCTAAGCCGGATGCGAGCTCAGTGGAAAAAGGAAAAAAGCACCGATCAGATTTCCGCTGGGACGACTTCAATCAACCATCAAGTTGCTGATTGAAGTCATGCTGTTTACCCAGAATTCCTCCCGATCGCGAGCCTCACGTAACGCGGGGTTCGGGTTCCAGAGCAGATAGCAACGGTAAAGGAGACACATTCGTTTGATTAAGACATGGGTCAGTGGCTGCTAATGTTTATTTGAACCATATTTACAACATATCATAGTCATCGTTCATTATTACGCATCACAGGTAGAGTTTAATGCTGATTTTTTTATACTTAAATCCCTAATTATTCTAATGGTGTCATTACCCCATATTTAAATTCAAAGATAATTCACCTCAACTGCCACATTTTGCTTTATAATTCCAACTTACTAAATCTGACAGAAAGCTTATCTGATAAGTTTTAACCGCTTTCATCAGATATTATAAGTGTAAAAAAAAACAAAAACAACGTGAGCGTTCACTGTAAAAGCACATTTACATGCAGATGCATAACTCGTGATATAACATGTTGTCAAGTATTGTAAGACTTTGTTTACTATCAAATAAAACTTATCCTCTGTACTTTGAAAAATATTCAAGGGCAGCTTCTAAGGATTTATTTCAAACACTAAGGTTGCACTCTTGACGTGTCAATAAAACCTTTGGTGGGTATTAAACACATAATGTTTTATTGACTTTAAAATTTGACCAGCTGTTCAAATTTTAGCTGCATTTTTTTAGCGTTTACCAGTCAGGAAAAACCCTTTTTATCATATGATAGTTTTGAAAACATCAAAAACAAATTTGTGGAATTGTCACTACAATTGCAATACAATTAAAAGATTATTATATCATGATATATATTCATCACCGATCAAAGATTGTAGAAAACCTCCATTTTTTCAGCTGTTACTGAAATTTACAGTATAACATCTCAATGTTTCTGAAATGTGCTTTTATTTCACAAACACTGAGACATTATACTTCTAAAGAACAAATAAATAATAAAGATTTTTTAAAAAAAGATTATTTTTGACTCGTCCTGCGGCCGAACACGCTTGTGACGTTCTTTCTACGAAGGAAATGAAACGTTTGGAAAGTACGTCCCCGCACGCTCGAAGAAGTTCCCAAAAAACTGTCGCGTTTGGTGCCACCTTCCCCCGGCGCCGTAGTCGGGACCAGGACCGGGGCAAAACAGAGAAAGATTTCCGGAGCGGGACCGGACTCGACGGCCACACGCAAACAAGTTTTCGACCCTCAGCTTGAACAAATCCGACCTCATTACAGGGCAGATGTTGACGTGTTGCCAAACCTGCATGGACTCGGAAAAATAATGTCTTCCACACAGGTTTACCTCGCTTTCGGATTATGTAACCGGTGAGCTGTTTTTTTCCGGTGATTGTTTTCAGACTGACGATTAGGATTTTACACCCAGAGAGAGACGGGGAAGATCAGGCGGTGGACGAGGCGGAGGATGAGCCGCGAGGGGTCAAAAAACATGGAGGGGGGGGTTGAGGCACGAAGCGCTGAGCTTGAGGAGAGAATGGAGGAACCATGGATTTACAGCCCGCGAGCTTCACTGCTTCTCCGTCCTCTCATGTCGGACCGGGGGGGAGGCCGTATGCCACCGTGACTCGCCGAGTCCACTTGAGACATAAAGTGGATTTACGTGACGGGGGCCGGGGGGGACGCAGCTAGCTGGTTAGCACGCTAACTTCAGCGGAAACGATACCTCCATAGCACAATACATATGTTACCTCTTTGACCTGACGTAAAAACCGTCGCTTCCACACTTTCTGTCGGTGATTTTAGTTACGTTTTGAATGTTGTAAAGTAAAACACCAATGAACAATTACATACGGGCCTGTTATCACCGAGGGGAAACCTGCCGCTGATAACAGAACGGCCACATTTGCCACTGCTGCAGCACAAGTACAACCAATTTTTTTGCACCGTATTTTTACAGGGCTGCTGAGACACTGATCCCTGAGGGTTGCTGACAGCGGATGGAGCCCTGAGAACATCGGTGCTTTTATATATATAAATACAAATATATAAAATACATAAATAGAAATATATATATATATAAATATAAATATATATACTTCTATATATATATACATATATATATATATATATATATATATATATATATATATATATATATATATATAAGAAATTATGCATTTGCCAAACATTGTTGTTGCACTGTTTTTGTCAATAATATGTAGAGAGTAGACGACAACGCGACCCTACGATGATGGCGTTGCTGGGCGAAGCCAAACTCTAAGTACGTTTACGGCGCTATTTTATTTTATCCCGGACCCTTTTTTTGCTTTTTTTTTGCTTTTAAACAACACACACACAACACACACGGGTCGATGCAAACACTGAGTCGAGATGGAAACAAACCGAACCAGAACCAAAAAAAAAAAAAAAAAAAAAAAAAAAAAAAAACAAAAGTTCATAATTAAATTTTTCATTTTTTTTTTTGTTTGTTTTTTTTTTTTTTTTTTTTTTTTACCATCCATCTGCATTGCATCACTGCAAAACAGCAGAAATCAGCTGGGAAAATTTAAAAAAAAAAAAAAAAAAAAAAAAAAAAAAATTTTTTTTTAAAAAGCTCACAAAGGATAATTTTTTTCCCCAAAAATTTGGCTTTTCTCTCCCTCTGACAGCCCAAGATTAAGGCACGAGGATCATAAAAGGAGCATGTTTTGAAATTTCTGATACATGCTCCATATGTCTGAGCCTCTGATGTCTCCGGACTGTACTCTCCTCGTCGTGCTTTTCCATCGCTCAAATGACGGTTTCTCTTTGAACAAGACAAGATCAAGATTTGCATTCGCCTTACCTGTTGTTCCCGGGTCGGCGGTCCGTCAGTCTGTCACGCTCTCAGTTCCTCGTTTTCCCCTCGTTTCTATAGTGTGCCGCTCTCCGATTCTCCTGCACCCCCCCTCTTTTTTTCTGTCTCGCTACACGTCTTTATTTCTCTGCCTCTTTGGTCCACAACTTACCACTCTCCCTTCCTCTCCTCCCTCCCTTTTTTTTGTTTTAACAGACTACACCTCTGATTTTCTTGTTTTTTTCTAAAAAAAAATAAATAAAAAATCTCCTTTTTCATGCCTTGTTTCACCCTTGTTTCTTCCCTCTCGCCGTCTAAGTCCCTTCGCCTCTGGTTCCGTCTCTGCACAAGTTTCTGACTCTCCCCAAACCTCCCTTTATCCCCCCCCTCTCCTCCGCTTCTTCTTTTTATCTCTGCTTAAGTAGACGTACCTTGCCCCGCTCTTGATAATGAAGACATACTGGGAGGTTTGTCCCGGGAGGCGGGACCAGCGCTGCAGTGGGTCGGGGGGATGGGAAAGGTCAAATTATGCAGAGGATGGACAGATAAATGTGAACCAGACCCTCCCGTGAAGTGTTGTTTCTGGTAGGTGTTACCGCTGCGTGTCGGCCTCTCAGGGGCAAATCCGCCCTCATTCCTCTTTCACCTGTTTGATCGCCTTTGTGTGTGGCGTTCAGGTTTTTTTGGCTTTTTTTTTTTTTTTTTTGCGATTGCACACCGTAAGGCACTTCTCCCTCAGCCTACCTCGTGTACTTCGAGTTCCCGTTTTTCCCAGAACGCCATATTGGACCCACAACACAAGAAGCTCGGTCTAACAACACACTAAGTCTAACTCTAAGCAGGTGTCGAGTCTGCAGTGTGTTCACCCTGGAAAAGAGACATAAGAGTGGTGCGCTTGAAGAAGACTAAGGGTCTCCAGTCATCCTTGCAGCTCTGTCAAGCTGTAATTAAACATATGGGCACTTTAAGCTAAATACTAACACTAACATGGCAAAACAATAACAATAACAGTGCTAAAATGGGAACGTTTAGCAGGTATTATCTGTCCTACTAACTATCACATCTTAGTTTGGCGGCACTAATTGGCACTGAACACAATGTACAGCTTAGGCTGATAGCATGGATCATTAGTTTTTTGGCCATTAAACTAATGTAATGGACAAATGGAAATTTTGACCCAATGACTGTGCTAGTTTCAAAGAAAAAATCAGAGTACCTCCAGAGCTATTACAGATCATCCCGAGGGCACCATGAATGTTTACACAAAATTTTGTGGTAACATAATCTGGTATTTTTTCTCGCTCAAAGCCAAAAAAATATCATCCTCTTGGTGGCGCAAGTGTTCAGGAGATCATCCTCTGTGGACCAAATGTCCGAACCAACAGTCAGAGCCACAGTGACGATGACAAGAAACATAAATTTTACATTTTTACATTTTTTACGACTTTTCTTTCCCATATTTAATTGTTTTCAGCCATGTTAGTAAGGCTCTGTAGATGGCAGTGTTGGTCTGTCCACCACTTTGGTCCAGACTGAAATGTATAAATAACAACCAAATGGGTTTCGATTATATTTTTCTACTCACATTTATTGTCCCCAGAGGATGAATTCTACCTGATGTCCCCTGACTGTTCCCTCTAGCGCCACCACCAGGTGGACATTTTGTTGTCAAAGTAATATCTCAACAACCCCTAGGCTGATACCACACTAAACTAAGATGGTAAATATTTCATTTACTTATTTAACCTTAAGAAAATGCAGCTTTACCAAGATCTGAGCAGGCTCCAGGGACCTTACGTTAGCATGCCGAGGTTAACATTTAGCTCAGAGCGCCACTGTGCCCGGGTGCGGCCTCACAAAGCCGCCAGCATGACGGTAGACTCTTGTTTTCCAACATATGCTAGTGAAAATGTTCGTGATCATTTCAGATGTGGGCCTCGGGCTTTTATGGCTTTGTTGTGATACAAACCTGTAAAAATACCCCAGTTACGTTAATGAAACTGTAATGATGTGTGTAATCCCCCTTCCATGTGGTTTGTATGAAGGTCAGCTGGTTCAGGACTGACGGAAAAAAAACTGAGGTGAACAGCTGTAAAGAACTAAACAGTTGTCTACTTACACTTATACTGAGAGTTTTATATATTCATGTGACGCTGTATATGTGGATCTAATTATTAGCTCCAGTCAGAGGATGCTCTCCATGATGCAGACAACTCCATAAAGAAAAGTTATGATATCAACTACAGCCAAACGTTTTGTTTTCTTTTTTTTTTATGGGTGGAGCGTTGGCATGGAAGGAACATCATGTCTGACCAGCCAGACAGCTTGGACCATCTGTTGTTGGATTTCTGTCTTGTGCTGCAACTATTTAAAATTAAGTCATAAACAGGAATTAAAATGTCAAATCTTCTGCAAAGCTTTTGGGAAAGCATGTTGTCTGCTGGACCCCCCCCCCACACACACACACACAGACACACACACACACCCCAACTCAGCATTTTTGGCCCTTCTGACTTTTACGCTCAGCGAGTGCTGCTGCCAGTTTGCTCATCAGCGTTTGAAGTGGATGAGAAGATGCTGGTTTCAGTTTCAATGCACCAACAAATAAGCACGCTGATATCAGGCCAAGCAGCTGTGATGGTCATAAATAAGGTAGAAATGAAAAATTAATCATGCTTTGGGCTCCACACAAGCATCAACCATTGTTCCTTAGGAGAATGTTTCGGTCCACGTGTATGACACTGGCAATTGTAACACATCTGAACGAAGTCTTAGAAGGAGGAGACCCAGCTGCATCAGGCTTCACATACACTGGTGTTAGAAAAAAAACTTCCCATATGGCTCATCACAGTTGATCTATATGTGCTGAGAAAAATGGACTAATGCAGAGAAAAACACTAAAAGGCATCAGGAGATTCATAGCAGATATGTAATGTGGTCTGATCCAACACATATTTTAAGTAGTGATTTAAAGTAAAAAGGGCAATAAATCACAGAAGATTATAATTCCAATAAAAGGCAGAATATTATCAGATGCATTCGAAAAGTGTGAGGTCCTGCAGTGAAATTGGAAGTGCAAAAACATCCAGCTCGAAAAGTTTGATGATTTTATGATCTCTCAGATGTTCTAGCCCACAGTTGACAGACTTTATGTGACTGACAACCAAAATATTGATGTTCAGTATCAGTCACCTGCTGCGGGAGTGAAATGTGGCAGTAAAAGTTTATGGTTTCCTCCTTCATACAAAACAGCGCTCCGGCTACAACTTACTCCGGTGGGGACACTCCGGTGGCGTAACCTGCTCAGGACGTTTGACCACTGGCAGCCGCACGGAGCAGTGTTATGAACTTATGTTTGGCGAAAAACACGGAGTTAGTCAACCCTGAGATACCACCTGAATTTACTCTGTCCGTCCTGCCGAGCCTGAGGGAGCCGGCATGTCTTTCCCTCGTTCAGGCAGTCGATATCAAAGCATTTATCAGAGCTCATTAATTTGAAGTAGCTTACGTTGGAAGGTTCAATTCCAGATCGGACATTAGTTTGTCACCCAAGACCTCTGTTGTGATCAATCAGTCATCAATGTAAGGATAGAGAGAATATTAACCCATCATCGCTTCATTCTCAATCTGGGATAAAATCTATAAAATGTCCATCGCTATAACACTGTGGCTGTAGACATTGAGGCAACTGTCAGATTTTGAATAAGCTCCCCTTACCATGTGTTAATCAACGGGAAGCTTTAGATGCACAAGGTTCTGATCAATGAAAAATCTTTTCTTATCTTAAGACTGGTTTTCCTGGTGGAACATTCCTATCATAGTTATCACATGATATTGTAGGTTAAGTCATATTTGGGAGTGAAGATGGTTAGAGTGCAGCTGGAAAGACTTTTAAAGACATTTAAAACCTGTACTAAATATAATTTAAAGTTGAGTTTTTGGGTGTTGGCTGCACATAGTTGTAACTTATTTTGTTTTTATGTATATAAATTCACTACATGTGGAGATAAAGTCATTAGATGCTGCTGAGCTGGATTTTTTAACGGACATCAAAATAATCAAAAAAACAAAAACCTACACACTTTTTCAACCGCAAATCACCAAAATCATGAGGTTGTTACTGCGCCAGAGGTTACAATCATACATTTTCATCCTTGGCTGCTTCAAGATCAGCTGTTCTTGAACCAAAAGCTCTTGAGTCTCCAAACTCGGGGTTAATTATATCAGAGTACGGCTCATTGTTTGATAAACCTGCTCTCTGACAAAGGCCCTTGGTTTTGCATTAGTCAGCTGAGTGACAGCTGGCGTCAGTAAATGCACAAAAGAGACAGAGCAGTGCGCCAACAAAAGGCAAGACTGCACGCTAGTACTTACAACAAATGGAATTTATTAAAACGAAAGGCAACACAAATGAACAATGGGGTGTGGTAGTCAGCAGTGTTAGCTATGAATGCAGTGCATGGATGTGTGTCATGGGCCCTGTGGCAACGTTTAATGTGCTAAAGAAAAAAACTTGATGGCACGAGGTGGATATCAGCATGAACACAGAGACCGAGTGAGCACAGGGACCACCTCTTACACTGGGGGGGGCCCATGGGGACCTACGCTGGCAGACGGGCCCTGTCAGCCAAGTTACTGCCAAGGAGGTGAGGAGGGTCACGTTGGATAAACACACATAGTTCAGATCAGGTCCCGGCTGAGCTGCTCTCCCAGCGTCCAAATGAAAGGCGACCGGATTACTGATTGGCGTCGGTCACAGAAACACTTGATTTCTGGTCCCCCGGTTAGCCTGTTCTATGTTTCCGGTCCCTCGGGTGCTTTTATGTGTACTGAAAGACCAAATCATACACTATCTCCCAGAAGTATCTTGTATCTAAGATGATCGTAAATTGGTCTTGCTTGGGCCATTACAACTTAAAATGCTTGTAGAAATGAATAGTGATTCCCCTGTGCTGTAGAAGATAGATAGTTAAGTTGAAGGAAGAATGGCAAACCCTGCATGAGTTGTCAATCTGGCATATGGAAGGTGCATGAAAGTTATCTCTGGCTGAGTTGAAGTTCAGTTTGTACAGTCCACCGACAGCATACTGACGGCATACCTATGGCGTAGCCGTGTAATTTATGCCTTTACTGCCACAGCCTGACGTGCACCTCCCAAAAAATGTAAATAAGCGTCGCAGCGACGCAGACCCCAAGAACTGGGATTGGTCAGTTTGGTAGCATCGCATTTCTTCGCTGCAGATGTACAGACCATCTCCTCTAACGCCTTCTTTTGTCTCTGCATTTAAGTGATTTCAGGAAAACTAACTGCCGTTCAACATCCATCTGCAACAACTCCATCGAGTTCCACTCAGTTTCAGTCGCCATATTGTTTATAAGTGCACTGAAGAACGCAGGGAGAACAGTGCCGAGGAAACTCAAACAATGCCACCGCTGACTAGCGGGTTGGTGGTGTGACTTCAGAGCGACGCCAAAGGAGAAGTGCCCAAGGTAGCAAAGGTCACTAGCAGCAGCTACGCCGTAGGTTCCGAAAAGGAGCATAAATTGACCTTTGGCTGCAACTGAATTCAATCAAAGCAAATGACGTCAAGTGTGCAGCATTTTTTTGAACAAGATCAATCATAATGGAGAATCAGGCAAAGATCTTCAGCGGTTTTTGCCTTTTCTCACTGCGATTGCATCTTTACAGTACAGCTTTTTTTACAAGTAGAGTTTTTTAAGACACTCATTCTCACATTTTCAAAACCAATAACAGATGTTTGTCACCTCTGGCTAGCTTACATGACACATGGAATTCTAGGGAGAATTGCCACTGTTTTTCTGTTTCAAGTCTCTTGAAAGACCACACTATAATCTGCAAGGCTGAGGTCTCATGACCTATGGGGGTTTGCCAAGCTGGTACCACCACTAGCAGGCTAATCAGCTTGTATCTTTCCTGCCGACGGGCCACAACCGATTGTGTAAGTTACAGTATTCTTAAATTGTTATTTTATAGACCAGACTGACTGTATATTTGACAGCTCTGTTCTCTGGGTTTCCTCTCTATGATCTCAAAACGACCAGAATGGTTCTCCAGCCAGGGAAACAGCCATTAATGAGCACAACACCAGAGGTAATGAATCACTGAAAAGAAATGTGATTTTTGAGCAGAGATTCAGATGTCTGGAACCAGGCCTCTATCACTGTAATGCTAAACTAAACAACCTCTTTCTTTATGTTTCTTTCTGGGGTTTTTTCCCCATAAGCCTTGAAGTAATAACCAACTCACCCTTTGGTTACCCGACAGTGTGTGAAACAATGATACCTCTGGTTATAAGTTATGAGACTGCTAATACATCCCACTGCTGTATATTTTAAAAATAATGGCAACCACAAAATCTTGTTTGAACTGCCTGTTAGATATATTATGAAAAAAATGGTAAAAAACGCACACAAATTCACAGAGTAAATCCCAATAGAATTTGAGGGATTTGGAAGTGAGCAAGCCATATCAACACCGATCATGTAAAGAATATGAAACTCTGTTTTATCTAACTGTGTTTTACAGCTGGGGTCTCTGAGGACCCCAGGGCAAAGGTTGCATCTCAGTTTCTATGCTTGTGGAACATGTCATCAGTCCAACATCATGTTGAACAGTCAATTTAATAATGCGAGGGTGCATCGTGAAGTATCATTTTGCGTCAGCACATTGGCACCAAAGATTATTTGGCAAATAGGAGCATATGTGCAGTATCTTTAAATCTATCGTGAGCGATCATGTAAAATAAAAAATGTTACTCGAACCCACATCAACTAAGCTTATGCCGAGTTCCTTAACCTAAATATTATTTTTCTTTTAAGTCATGGATCGAAGGTGAAAAATTCCACCATGTGTATTCATACATGTTGGTCCAATTATTTGTTCATTTAACCATGTAAGAGATTTTTGTTTTGTTTTTTTTTTTTGGAAACTTTGTTGATTAGAATAATTTATGTTAGCTTGTGGAACCATTAACAGATTAAAGGCGCACAGTGGGGACCAGCCCCAGATCTCAGATGACAGACGTGACACAGACGTTAAAACTACTGCCGGGCTGATTTATTCCATGCATGTCATCCACTGCAAAAAAAAAAGGCTCTCATCTTTTTAAGTTACCTTGCTGACTGAGAGACAACCAATGGAGAAAAAAAAACACGACAACAACCTTTTAGTTCTCAGACCCCTGGGTCTCATTTCAGGTCTGCCTAAAAAGACAAAGGAAAGGTCAATTCATATGGGAGTGTTATCCAGGCATGAACTCCGGCCTCTGGCCATTGTTATGCTTGGCCGGGTAGTCCTCTCTCTGTGGTAGTCGGTATGATGTAGCTCTGACCTTCATGTGCAACGCTTGAAGAGCACTGCCCGTGAAATTCTGGCTATCATGACTTCATCATGTACCTGTGGGTGCGTATCACGTTGGATGAATACATATGAAAGCACAGTGGAAAACAAAAATGGGGAATGGTTGCAGACATGAACTGCCAGGATGCAGGAAGAATAATTTGACAGTAGCTCAGTTATTTAGCAGCACATTTTCTGGCCTTTTTCCAGGCTTCACCCGCTGAGGCCGTGTCTGTGCACACACCTGACAACACAGCCTGTGCACAACTACATACTGTGAAGCAGTAAATATTTCTCCAGGTTTTTAAATACTGACTCTTTCACCACCAGATATACGTTAGGCGGTGGTACAGACCATGCAACGCAGTGCACATGATTGTCACCGACATACGTATGCATTTCGACCAGCAACACGTTGATAACCATGGCGACTTGGTGTGGTGACAGGTCAGCTATATATGATTTTCGAAGGAAAAGCACCAGACTGAGCTTCAGGCGAGCTCCCGGTGCAGGGTACAAAGCTACGCCGCGGCTGCGCCATTGGTTCGAGGCAGAAGCATAAATCGGCCTCGTGGCCGAAGCAAAAGCTGAGCTTCAGCCGGTTCACACTGTGTGCATTGGTGATGGCTTTCACCTATGTGGTAGACCTATGCAGGGCTGTGCATGGCGTGTGGTGGATAGAGAATGGACAAAAACTTTAGCATGTGCTCGCAAGCTGCACACGCAGCTGTTGTGCTGGCTCTGGCTGGTTGACATCGACATCGACATGAAAAACAGGGAACATCCAAAGTGTTTTGCAGGCAGTTTAACGCTATTGAGCAGAGGAAATTTGGCCCCCCTCCCCATCCCCATCTCTTTTTGGACCATCTCAGACGCACCAGCTCAATTTAAATGTGGTTTAAGAAGTTTTCTTTTAAACAAATAAAAGCTATGTTTACATTCAGTGTATCTCAGGCTCTGTGTCCCCGAGGTTCAGCAAATGAAATGTGTTGAAAGCATTCCCGTCCTCGTAAAATAATTCAAATGCCACCATTGTTTATGCCCATGTTGGCGCCTCACTTTGTCTCCTTGCATGGCGATGCCAACAACTATAAATCAGCTGAATCAGTGCAAAAAGACCCAGGGGTGGGACTGTTGGCCCTCTAGAAAAATGGGTGCCCACTCATAACACCCCTCTGTGGTGCTACTAGTAGTCAAACCATCGCACAGTAGACTCACAACTTTTCCATTAGAGCACAAAAAACTCTGGTATAAGTGTGTTTAATTTCAATGAAAGCAGGGAATGTGCAAGATCACGAACTTAATCTGATGTCAACACTGATCCCAGAAGCAGGAAAGACAGTCAGAGATTCTCAAGCTTCCTGTCGTGTGACATTCGTGCATGACAACAACACCGAGCAACGTACTCCCCCATGTTCAGGCAGGCATCCTGGAGGCGACCGGGACGTCCGGAGTGCACAAAAAAATGGACGGCGAAGAAGTAATTAAGTGAGTGAGTGTCCACACTGGAGTAAATTGTAGCCAGAGCACTGTTTTGTATGAAGGAGGAAACCATAAACTTTTACTGCCACATTTCACGCCCACAGCAGGTGACTGATACTGAACATCAATATTTTGGTTGTCAGTCACATAAAGTCTGTCAACTGTGGGCTAGAACATCTGGGAGATCATAAAATCATCAAACTTTTTGAGCTGGATGTTTATCCCACTTCCAATTTCACTGCAGGACCTCACACTTTTCAAATGCATCTGACATTATTCTGCCTTTTATTAATATATTAAGATTATTGCCATTTGTGAGTTATTGCTTTTTATGATTTGTCTTTATATCACTATGTAAAGTCTTCGGCTAAGACTTCATTCACTCACGTTACAACTGACAGTGTCATACATATGAACAGAAACAGTCTCCTAAACATGATTAATTTTTCATTTCTACCTTATTTATGACCATTACAGCTGCTTGGCCTGATATCAGCGCGCTTATTTGTTGGTGCATTGAAACTGAAACCAGCATCTTCTCATCCACTTCAAACGCTGATGAGCAAACTGGCAGCAGCACTCGCTGAGCGTAAAAGTCAGAAGGGCCAAAAATGCTGAGTTGGGGTGTGTGTGTGTGTCTGTGTGTGTGTGTGTGGGGGGGGGGGGGGGGTCCAGCAGACAACATGCTTTCCCAAAAGCTTTGCAGAAGATTTGACATTTTAATTCCTGTTTATGACTTAATTTTAAATAGATGCAGCACAAGACAGAAATCCAACAACAGATGGTCCAAGCTGTCTGGCTGGTCAGACATGATGTTCCTTCCATGCCAACGCTCCACCCATAAAAAAAAAAGAAAACAAAACGTTTGGCTGTAGTTGATATCATAACTTTTCTTTATGGAGTTGTCTGCATCATGGAGAGCATCCTCTGACTGGAGCTAATAATTAGATCCACATATACAGCGTCACATGAATATATAAAACTCTCAGTATAAGTGTAAGTAGACAACTGTTTAGTTCTTTACAGCTGTTCACCTCAGTTTTTTTTCCGTCAGTCCTGAATCAGCTGACCTTCATACAAACCACATGGAAGGGGGATTACACACATCATTACAGTTTCATTAACGTAACTGGGGTATTTTTACAGGTTTGTATCACAACAAAGCCATAAAAGCCCGAGGCCCACATCTGAAATGATCACGAACATCTTCACTAGCATATGTTGGAAAACAAGAGTCTACCGTCATGCTGGCGGCTTTGTGAGGCCGCACCCGGGCACAGTGGCGCTCTGAGCTAAATGTTAACCTCGGCATGCTAACGTAAGGTCCCTGGAGCCTGCTCAGATCTTGGTAAAGCTGCATTTTCTTATCATACATCCTGAGATTGGAAAGATTAACCCATCATGTCTCTCTGGCCTTTTTGTGTTTTGTTGTGTTATGTGTGACTGATGTAAATAGGTGACATTTATCTTACCTTGCCAGTTTTGCCATGTCTGTCTAGTAAAAGAGATAATGTATCTCAAGAGACTTTTTTGGTCAAAGAAAGGTTAAATAAGTAAATGAAATATTTACCATCTTAGTTTAGTGTGGTATCAGCCTAGGGGTTGTTGAGATATTACTCTGACAACCAAATGTCCACCTGCTGGTGGCGCTAGAGGGAACAGTCAGGCGACATCAGGTAGAATTCATCCTCTGGGGACAATAAATGTGAGTAGAAATTGTCATTGAAAACAATGTCGTGGTTGTTTAGATATTTATATATGGACCAAAATGGTGGACAGACCTAACAATTAAATATGGCAAAAACCCATCAGAAATAATTATTCGGGTTTTTTTTTTCTTTAAGGGAACTATACTAGAAAATCTGTGTTTTAATCACAAAATGCTAGAGTTTATTTTGTTCTTTGTTTTCTCAGTGCCGAGCACTAACTTAATTATAGTTCTTGACTGAGAGAATTAAGTTCTCATCCTAAACAAATTTACTATCCTGCAATTATTTTCTACAAATGGAAACATACACCATGAAACCTAATAGTTCAGAAAGTACACAAAAACACGCATGAACAAACTCCATGGAAGTGAGACTGTTTGAGGGATTTTGGAAGCAGGGGATGGAACATTGCATTTGTTCTGCCACAGTCCAGTTAGTGAATGGATCAATCAACATGAAACACGACTGTGAGAACATCCTGAACAAGGACACACATCCTCTCAGCTATGTTGGATAGTTCACTGAGGGAAGCACATCCCGCTGGGTTTATCCCTCTGTTTAATGAAGACATTATTTTCTGGGAGATTAAAATGTCTATTGGTTTTTGATTTATTTTTTTATGTAATTTCCAAAACAAGCTACATTTCTAGTTGCTCATTCGGTTCCTTGGGACATTGAGGCCTTTTCATTTCAAAGTCCATAATAAGCAGTTGACAACCATGTTAGTTCAGTTAGAGGCAGTTTCTTTAACTACAAGCACTATGAGTCTACCTTGTAAATAGAAACTGTCAAGTCTGCATCCATACACTATGTATGAATCTGATAATTGTAAGGAGTAATCGACTCTTGTGTCTCTGCAGAGGGTTTTCTTCTTTCAAATAACAGCAAATTTTTCAAATAACAGCAAATTCCACTATTCTACAATTCTACAATTCTAAAATTCATTTGTCAGATGCTGTTATCAAAAGCAATGCACATCTGAGAGCTGAAACAACACGAGCAAGGGTCTAGAGTCGCAAAAGTCATAAAGCAAAGTTCAAGTTCTGCCAGGATGTAGGTGCCTTCTGCCAGTGCGAGAGCCAATGCTAAGAGTGCATTTTTTTTTAAGTCTGTTGAGTACTGAGGTGTTCAGTAAAGAGCTGGGCCTTAAGTCATTTCTTAAAGACTGAGAGGGATTCTGCAGATCCAGCTGGGTTTGGTAACTTGTTCCACCAACGGGACACAAAGGAGAAGAGTCAAGCTAGTTACTGAGGGCCCGGTGTGGTTGGTGTGGTTGCATCAGGGATCTTTCATCGGCAGAGCATATTGGGCAGGAGGGAGCGTAGACCTGAATGAGGGAGTCCAGGTAGGAGGTAGCAGATTTGCTTGCTGTTTTGTAGACGAGTGTCTGGGTTTTGAGTTTGATGCTGGGCAGCAAACTGGGAGCCAGGGGAGCCTCCTGAACAGTGGGGCTGCAGGTGCTGTTTTGGGCTGGTTGAAAACAGATGCGCCGCCGCATTCTAGATCATCTGCAGAGGTTTGAACGTACAGTGCTGGGAGGCCTGCTAGTCAGCCTGTTCAGACAGGTGGGGTCTGATCTTCCTGATGCTGTACAGGGCAAATCGACACAATCAAACAATCAAGGCCTCATGGACCTCAAGGGTTAGTCGCTCATCAATCATGATGCCCAAGTTTCCGGTAGACTTTGTAGGCATGAGTAGGGTTGATTCAAGCTGAATGTTGATTTCTTTTTGTGTAGAGGGACTGGCTGGGATGATAAGGAGCTCAGTCTTTGAGCAGCTGAGTTGAAGGTGGCATTCTTTCATCCATGTCAAATATCGACAAGGGCATGAAGAGATCTGGGCAAAAACTGTGTGGTTGCAAAGGGGGAATGACAGGAAGTCAAGCGAAAAGTAGATCAAACGTACTAACAAATAAAATTGGTGGATTCTGATGCCGGCAACAGTAGTGTGTCTGAAACATAATGAGGTGCGATTGACACCCATTTTATGAGCTTAGCTTGGTCTCTTATATAAGCTATTTTTCTGTACAAAATGGTTCACAGGGATTGACATCAGTGACATTAGTTATGTAAAGATGTGTTGGTTTGATGCTTTATAATGTTTGGATAGTTCATTTACTCTGGCACAAGTGAAAAGATTTCCTCCAGATCTCTAAAGATTAGTTACAAAAGCAGAAGTTGCCTTAAAGCCCTTTCAATTTCATTGTATATTATCATTGAATAAAATTGCCCCAAACTGATTGCTGATTGCACCAGAGGGTCTGAGGCAGTTTCCTGGTTTTACCAGGACAGTAGCACAGGTTTGCAGTCCATGCAGGAAGGGTCGAGTGAAGCGAGTATGCACAGGACCAGTTATCACCAGCATTCAAGTTGAGGATAGCAGGACCCAAGGGGAGGGACACGCCAGTCACCGCCAAGCAGCTTAAAGTAAGCTTGACTTTGCCACAGGGATTTTGTACCACTATCTCAGGTTGAAACACTGTCATCTTAACTTTTTTGTTGATGTACAGAAGCCAAGGAGGCAGTGGAAGTTGAAAGCTTTTATTAGTGGCGGACTCTCGGTTCAGGGCTATGCTGTTTCGCCAAAAGCAATGTGTTCTTGTGCCGACCTGGAGCATGCAGTACTTAAAATAGTATAAGTGGAAATACTATGTACTTTGAAGTAAAGAATATAATGTGAGTTAAATCTTAGACCTGAAATGTACTTTCTTTTTTATTATTATTATTAGTTCCATCAATAAACATACCACAGCTCCAAAATGTCAATTCAAGAGTTGGAAGCCAGTCAGTAAAAAATACAAAGCAAAGAAATTCCATTTGTACAGTCACACATTTCTGCAGCTTTCATGCCATGTCATGCACCATAGTTTTGTAACTGTACTGCATCAGCCAAGTCAACACTCTCCCTTTGTAAACAGTTCACCAGCCTCTCTGTGAATTTGGATGGGCTCAAGGTCCCATGGTCACAGCTACTTGCAGACATTTGTGGCCTAGACACATTGCAGACCGCAAGGAAAAACATGAACAGTCACTCATTAAACCCATTTGGCACACAGCTTTAGCTTAAGATGTTAAGCCAAGATGACTTGCATTGGCTGGATAACAGAATTTCCCTGGGGTTTTTTTTTGGTTGTTTCTTCTTTTTTTTTAATTCTGTGTTGCATTGTAGTGATGTGACAAAGATTAGCCACAAACCTTGTTTGTGAAATTCAGGTGAAATTCAGAGACAGCTGAACACTTTTTCTTGTGGCTTGCAGTTGTTTGCTTGATGGAGCACTATCAGGTACCATGATACATATATAGTAAAGAGAATTTAGTATTTCAATTATTTAGATTTAACACCTCTACACAGGTGGCACATTGCTGCATAAAGTAAGCCGGTTTTGACAGTCTCTCTCTCAAGATTGACTGAACCAAGAATACCTTCAGAGAGAGACTGTCCAAAGGTGTGTTATCCCCATATGCACTATTCAGTTCTTGGAGAAGAATCAGGAGGAGGCCGTGCTGGAGAAAGCTTTGTGGCCATCTATTGCTAGGATAGATGCTAACATCTAACCAGTCAGCACACCAGCTAGTCTGGCACCAGCACTCAACCACACCAGGAGTATGATATCTTTGAAATGGGAACTGGTTAAGATACATCAAGAACCCACTTTGCAACTCCAGCGTCTTGCTTGGCTGTGAAATTTGCATCTTGTTTATTTGACTTGATCTTGATGTAAAACCTGCAGTGAATCAATCCATTTAAATAAATAACACTCCATAAACCGTACTCACTGTGAAATTTTACTGTCAGAAAGTTCTAAGTCAGAAATGTTCTTAACTTTTTAATGATCTGCCTCTAATTTCCTAACTATATCCCTCTGAAGGAAATGTCTCCAAATTTTTAACATGCAAATGCTGCAGATGCAAGTTATTAGCCAACCTTTTTTATGAATGCCAAAAGCTCCTAATGATGAATTCTTTCGTGACTAAGTATTCAACACCTTTTACTTTTTGGGAGCCATGTTTCATTGGCCCTTTGAAGATTTCTAAAGCCACAAATGTGTTGAAAACTGCAACACATCTAAATAAAATGGACTTTTTTTTCTCTGACTCACATTGTTTAAATTATCCATTTAATCTTTGCCTTAATCATGTTCATGAGAGGCTGTGCCTAATAAATTCCAGAATTAACACAAACAATAACCCATAGGGAAACTTCAAGCTTATTTATCTTTTCAAAACCTTTAATCCTCTGCAAATTAGGTTCATAATGTGTTTTCATATGTACTGTAATATAAATGTGCCTATTTTAAATCATGGCTTTGAGGTTATTATATCACCACCTGTTGGTTTTGCATGTTTTAACAGCATTTGACAGCATGTTTGGGTTTTTTGTGTGTATTTTCCTATGTACAAAGATTATTTTTAAAACGTGGTTGTATGGATGGGATTTTTTTAAGAGCGACAGTGGAACATCTATGTTTTGATAAATACCTGCCTGCATGTGGACTAGGCCTACATTCACTAATGATATTCTATGTCAATGAAGGAAGTACGATGCAGCTGAATAGTATACCATAGTCGCGTGCTTTATAAATATATATGTATGTACGAGGCATACTCGGTTCAGTGGCAACTCTAATAATTGGTTGTTTTTCCCAATATACAGTCCTGCGATAGACTGTCTTACCCTACCCGTAGCGCAGTGTCAGCTGGGATTGGCTGACAGTTCACCGGCTTTTGTCGAATACCGTTATCCCTTTTTCATTAAGTCCTTCATTAAGATGCCTGTGTGGCATCCTACAGGTCAAAACACATGCACGCTAATTGATCATTAAAATCATTGTTGCGTTAAAAATTGAATCCCTCTTGCATTTCAGTCTATGTGAAATCTTCACTGAGTCTCATTAGTCTGAGTTTACAATCTTCAGCAATTAGGGTTTAATAACATACACATTTTTATAAACACTGGCTTCTAACTTTCTATTCCCAGTTATTAGGTCCATTAGCTGACACATTTCCACCACTAATTACAGACACTCCAATTGATGGCAAAATAGAGTGTAAATGAAAACCACATTGGTTTTTGGAAGAAAAACTTTTGTTGGCCTAGTTGGTCACCAGAAACCATAACCACATGGTATTTCAGTGAAACCTCATCCAGCTCACACCCAGTGAAGGTAGAGGGCAGACTTAGTACAGGAAAGCTGTTAATCTTTACAAATAAGAAAACAAAAAGGAAAGTCATTCTTCTAAATCCTTTAATTGGCTATGCTCAATAACAGTAAATCCAGTCTCTCCGTCAAAGTTCACTTGAGTACTCTCTCCACAGAAGAAAAAAGGAAAAGCTTAAAAACATAAAATATGCTTTGTAACTTTTTATTTTTTTTCAAAATGTTAATGCTCCAGACATTTTTGGGTGTCTAAATAAATGCCCTATTTACTAGTCCCTAATAACCCCTAACCCTAATGGGCTGTGACGGTGAGGAGAACATGCTCATATGTCCTCTGACTGACATCAGTGATTCCTCCATGACTCATTTTGTTTTCATCCCTCAGCTTCGGCTTCGGCTTTCGTATGACAACATTTAACTGTAAGAGCAACCCCTCTTCTCTTAATTGGTGAATATCAAACAGGTGCAGGAGCATGCAGGTGCATATATATGGAATCCTAGAGGACTATACAGTGTGATTACAATTTTTTAATGCATTGTAAGATAATTCCCTTCCACCATAAAAGGTATATATCAGTTCTTCCTAGACATTCTGACACTAAAAAATGACACATAGACGGATGATCTGAGAGAGCCCTTTAGTGGGCATGGGAATTATGACTCTTGTCCATTGAGAGCAAAGGATGATATAGTGTGAAGTTGTTACAGTACGTTACAGAACCAAAAAGGTCCCCAGAGGGAGAAGGTGGATAAATGGTCACCAAAACAACAACAGACACTGACGCGGGAGTCCGCTGGTTTTTTTACTTCCTGTTTCCTACTTGAGGTCGACGTTGGTCTCTTCTATGATTGTGTTCAATCACTAACCTTAATCACTATAGGTGCTGCATTGAAGCGAACATGCAGAGAGGACGAGACGGATTCCCAGAGCCGGTACACCAGCTGCAGACAGCGATACTCACGACTCTCCTGCTACTGTAGTTAACATCACAGCGAAAGCATATTTTGGCAAATTAGAGAGTAGGCTGAATGTCCATGGGCAAGTAATTACTGGATACACTAATATGACACCAGTACCTACCTGCCTGCTAAATATCCAGTTGGGAATAACCATTTGGGACTGACCAGTGGGGGGCAGCTGTGGTTCAGGAAGTAGAGCAGGTCATCCACTGACTGGAAGGTCGTTGGTTTTATCCCTGGGCCCTCTAGCCCACATGTCAGTGCCACTGGGCAAGATACTGAACCCCAAATTACCCCCAAATGTGCACGAATGGGTGAGTGTGTGCAGTAGTGTAAAGGGCTTTGAGAGGTTGATAAGACTAAAAAAGCACAGTCGCCTTACCATTAGCCATAACAAGCATTAGTAAGTCGGGCAAAACAATACTGGCTCTGTAAAACAGAAAAAAACTAATGTTACCTACCTGTCAAGCATAAACTGAGCAACCTCCGCATTCATCTTCATGTCTTTCAAATCTCCGAGCTCTCTCCACCATGGTTGGACATCAGGACTATCGGGACATATCCCAGTGTGCCATCAAGTGGGCCACCACTTTGATGGGCTAGAGGAGGGTTACAAAAGCCGTAGTTTTTAAAGTTTTTACCAGCCCCATCACTCTACTGGGGCAGCCCCGTCTGTGCGCATGTCATACGGGTATGCAGGCCAGTCCGGGTTAGGTTCCGGGCTGAATTTCTTGACCACACAGTCTCCCCTGTTTGAAAGCCTTCATTTCATTCTCCGCTGCCTCGCCTTTTCTTTTGCGTAGCACCGGAACTCACCGTCTCGCTCGTACCTACTCCGCCCTTCCATCCCCCTCCTGTGCCCGAGCGTGATCACCCCCTCGTGTTGTTTGGCTGGAATCGCGTCCCTAGCCACTTTGTTTGTATCCCATTTGCAGTGCCAAGGCTGTGCAGGAACACCTGATTTTTTTTTCAGGCAAACACAAAACAGACATCGGGAGATATTTGCTGAATTTAACAAAAAGTATATTATATCAGAATCACTTACTCTACCTTTAACCAAGTTGGTGTTGGTGCCTAAACCGAACCAAACCTTAACCATGGAAAATCAGAAGATATTTTCTTCTATGCATCATCTGATCAGAAAACACGTCTATAGAACACCTTGAGGGGCAATTACAAGCAAAAGCATCTTGTCATTAGATTTGATTGACTTCTCTACAGTTCATAGTGAACAATTTCGCGACACAACTTGAGAGCTGGAGGCAGAACTGCTATGGGGCAGGCCATCTGTTTGACAGTTTGTCAATGCCATGATAATTGGACAGCCATTTTTTGAATTTTTTTTTTGAGAATATTCAATGCAGCATAAATTATTTCGTTTAATTGATTAAGTATTCTAGTCATAGTGGATATGGCTTTGGCACTCTCTTGTGGTGCAAAGGCAAAAGTGCATGATGTGAATTTTAATAGATTTGAAATGACACATCCTAAAAATGATAGAAATGTAGAAAATTATTGAGAAATGTTTGCCAGTATTTTGAGCCCTGGAGCCATTTCATTGGTTGGTGGCTGTTGAGTGTTTTGGTGAAAAAAAGGCAAATGGGAAACTGATTGTGATTTTATTAAAGGTCCAAATTTGAATTTTTATTAGCACCAGTTTAAAATATAGTAAACGCACCACAAGGGAGGAGTAAAATTACAAAAAAATCATAGTTATTGCTGAGTTTTTATGTTTTTTAGCACTGTAAAACTTTGTTTACTTATCCTTTGTTTACAAGCTGGTGGAACTTTGATTCATCATTGTTATGCAGTGTGTTTTGTTATAACTCCCACATCTGGATTCTGGTAAGAGGATCTCAAACCTATTCTCTCAAACCAATAAAAAACTAGGGCTGTTTGTATAAAGGGTTTACAGGTTCCTGACCAGTGCAGGCCTCCTGTTTGGTCTCAGCAGAAAAAGGTTGAAGTTAGAAAACTGAATGAAAATGAAACAGGGTGGACTCACAAGATCTTTTTCTCCTGCGTGAACAGATGTATTTAAAAGGAATAGATAATTGATTCATCTATTACTTCTCTCTGGGAGAAATACAGTGTTGTAAACATGGTTTTGGACTGACAAATCCTGTTCACGAGCGGGTGGTTAATTTGAAACACTGTCTTTGCTTCCTGGTTGTGTAACACCTCTGGGACTGATCAAGGATTAAAGTTAAATACTTAACATAAAAGTACAAAAAAATTCCATCACCGGTAAGTACCAGCTTCACAAATAAGCGCAGTCTTTTATCGGCTCATGAGTTACAGTCTTCAATTGGAATTCTGAGTACCAAGTTATTATGGATTTAACATCGCTTTTTCTGCACATTATGAGTCATTGTTACCACATGTCGTCCTAATGCAACATTATTCCCCTTTATTTTGTGGTTTCTTTATTGTAGATGTCAGCTCATTCCATCACTGATCATTCCTTTTAAACAACCATATTTAAAGCTAGAGGTTGGTGCAAAGTATTAACAGTCCATTCAGCGTCTCTGGTGTCACTGCACTCAAGTATTTAGACATTGAGTTAAAAGATGTGTGCAGATTATCAAAAACAGCAGACAGGCGGTGCGCACCTCACTAATGGTAGAAGGGAATGTGGAAGTCACAGCGGAAGGATCCAGTATTTAGTATGTTATGCTGATCTTAGCCATGGCCACATCATTGCACCATCCTTAATTTATTGCACAGTTAGACCTGGCCCAGGTGCTAACACAACGCCTGACCCTGGGTGATTGAATGAAAACAATTTTGACTTTAAATTTAAAGAAGGAAAATGAGTGAGCTGATTTAAAAACACTTCAGAGTAAAATTACTTGTAGCTCATGGTTCAAAAACAGAGAACAGCTAAAAAATATAAGCACGATAAACTACAGTATCAGCCTTTGTGATACTCCCCAAAAAAGTGAAATTATTCATATACAAACAAGTTATCACGGGTGCCATTCTGTCTCACAAAGCAAAGTGTTGCTGAAGTGGAACGACGCGGTATTCACTTACTGCCGCTCAAAACTTTTTCCAGCTGTGTTCCAGCACGATTTGTTCATCAGGGACCAAGCTCAGGACCACACTATTTCTCATTGCTGTTGCCAGTGTTAATTTATACATAGCCTGTCTGTGTAAATCATGTTAATAACAGTCTAGTTTCCAAATATAGGCGTCCTAAACAAGGATATTAGATTTACCATATACATAAACATCAGAACCAAACAATGCTATAGTATTACCTCTAATCACGCAAATGCCAAGCCATGTCTGATTAGGCAAAAAAACGCAAACACTTCTTTCGTTTTGATTATTTGTTTACAAGAAAGGCTTGAGTTTCACAAAGACATAACTTTGCTATTACCGTGGACGGACATAAAGTTGGGCAATAATTATTTTTATGGTGGATGACAACATTTTTTAGGTGGCCTCACTAGTGCAAACCCCATTGATTTCAGAGTCACTTTGTTTTGAACTGTGCCTGGTGCAAATTTAATGCAAAGATGTCTGGGGTAAAAATGATTCAACTCTTTTCTGAAAGGAAAACAGCCATTTTATCTGCAGACTTCATTTTATGAACATGAAGGAAGAAAAGCAATTTCCTGAAATCTGTCTGATTCCGTGCTTTCAAACAAACTCAAACAGAATCATACTCATATAAACTGCTGGCTAGCTGCAGCAAATGTATTTACAGTCAACATGTTGGATTTCTCTATTAATACAGACTGAACAAACAGTCTGACAATCAAATTCACAACAATAAAACTGAATATTAGCTTTGCGTTCGGTACGGACTTACATTCCATGGACCACTAGGTCTGGTCAGCAAGTCAGTTGTTTTTCTACATTGGAACAAGTCAACATTTTTATGACACTTACCAAACAGAAGATAAATTAACCAGAGATGGATAACCGATGGCATCAAAATATTTTCACAAGCCTGCTCAACTTTGCTACAGTTTTATCATCTCAGTAGACCAACAGCAACAGGCTAGTTAACGTTAGCAAGCTAGCTAGTGAAATTAGCCTACTTCTCTAGGGTTCACAAAGTTGAATTCAAGACACTTTAACACCACATTACAACAGGTTACAACAGGCAAGAGAAAATATTTAAGACTTTGGTCAATTAGATTTTAAAATACCATTAAGTTATTTAAAAGTTTTGATACCTTCTAAATAGTTAGTCCTGCTCTCATCCAAAATTGCCATTTAAAGATTTGTCGTAACACGAAGATGTGAGACTGTAAGCTAATATAGCTAGCTAGCCCGGCTCTTCGTCCTTTCTATGGTTGCTTGTAGTTTTATATGTCATAACAGGATATTTAGAACAGTGTTAATATGTTTAAGATGCCTCCATCTGCCTGACTGGGACATAGCTTGGTTACCATCAACAATTTAAGTCCTAATAACTGAAGACTGTCTGGCTCATCAGTCACGACAGTGTAACACCAGACATTTTTGATTTGGTGACAAATTTGGCCTGAACCAACCTAAACAGCCAGTTTCTGTCTGGTGAAAGCTTCCGAGGCCGATACGTCCCTGGGTCCTCACTGCGAGTCCCACCCATATAACTTCCACATCTGGGCAGATTCTGGCACTTACCCTCCGTTGTTGGTTGACAGCTAGGAAGATTTTTATGTTTGTGCACCAGAATTGGTCCAGATGTGGAAGTAGCATCTGACAGTCATGCTGTATGTGGGCAAGCATAAGAACTGGGCATATATTTAGCCACAATAAACAAAAACATGCGGCAAAAGAATTCACCAGAATAATTTTGCTATCTGGACACTGTCTCAGGGTGGTTTCGATTGTTTTCTGAATATCTGAGATGCTGCATCCACATATGCTTCTGGTTTGGATGCCAAACATTGCATCAGTCATCCTTTCATCCTCCGTGTCCATTTGATTGCTGAGTGGTGTCACTGGAGGTGTCTCAAAGACTCTCAATTTTAAAGTTGTTTGAAATCAAACAAGAATATGAGTAATTCCTTTCTTCAGAAAAGACTCCAAAAATGTCAGGATTGTACTGATGGAAACCAGGCCAGCAGAGATGTACATTATCTAAATGGAAGGAAAAATATTTTCTGTGATATTTGGACCCGCTCTCAGCAGCCATGTGGTTTTGTGCCTCCTGCTAGAGGCCCGTGTCTTGGTTCTTCGTATCCTCAACTTTAGCCGACAAGTGCTAAAGTATTTAGGTGCCAAAAACGCTGCAGCGCACCTTTTAAAATGAGGGAGTTTGAAATCCATGGACCGGCAAGCAAACAATAAATCACAACGTTAAATGGAAATTGTCCAAGAGGCATTTCTGGAGCCAGGACATGCTTTTTGGTTGGATGACAACGTAATCCTTGTTTCAGAGTTGATATCTATTTTATTTATTATCTGTGGATTTTACCTGAGTGAACAGTCTTCATCTTTTTTTTTTTTTCAAAGCATCTTGTGGAGATTTATAACAGCTTTTTGCCTTTAATCTACCCGATAAATCCCCAATAGCTGATGGTCAAACAGCATCAGGTAGCGGAGGTCAGGGTTTGCCGCAGTGTTTTACAGCAGAGGTTCCCTCTCTTACCTGAAACAAAGATTGCCTCTGGTAACACAAGAATTAATGATCACACTTTTAATTAAACATACTGAGCAATGGTGCTAAATCACAGAGAAAAGGATACATATTTAATGAGAGAGACAGTTATTTAAACCATCATCTAATGACCTGAAATGACTTCTTCTTCCTCTACCTCTCCTCGGTCAGGCAGAAAGGGTGTTTCCATGTCTCATAAAGTGCATTTACTCTTTTTTTTTAACGGTTAAATTGTTTAATTGTAATGCTAAAGATGTGTAACTTTTTAGGAGTTATCCCTTGAGAAATTATGACTGAAAAAGGAAGTTCCACATGCTCAGCGACAGAGCTGAGGGCAATGCACTGTAGCTGTGTTTCCTATTAGGCTCCCACAGAGAAGCCAAGTAAGTGGTGGACAGCAGTCCATTGAATCTCTCTCATCCATGCTTGACTGACACCTAAAACATTTTACACATTAATGCAGCCCTTGCTGACACAACGACACTACAGCACAACTCACACAGCCTCTCCCCAGCTCTCCCCATTGAATGCTACAGCTGGAGGACAAACTTCTAGCATGATTTTGAACATTTGTGAAGTTTCATTGCTATGCGGTGTAAACCAGACTCTCGTGTCGGCCTGTAGACACCCTTTTGATTAACTCAAGGACATTTAACTGAATTCGAAAGCTGCTTTTCAGCACCACCCTGCCTTATATTCGCACCACTGCCAGACGGCAAACCACAGCCTTCTGAAACTGCAAATTGAGAAACTAAAAACACAAGCTTTTTCCTCAAGTCGCACACTGGGCTTTGCACACATTTGTACCAGCGGATGGCAAGAAATCCATGTTAAACTTACCCTGTTTCTTGCACTTGTGCTCACACATCAGCCTTTTTGTCTATGGTGTTTTACACTGAAGGACACTAACGGGTTTACAGAGAAAAAAAATATGGTGTTGGTGAGTCCATTTTTTTTAACCTGCTATTCAGGAGACAGTTAATAGATCTTGTGAGCCTTTTTCCTGCCGGGATATCTTCCACCATTTTCAAGCATATTCTAGTTTCAGGCCACTGAAATCGCTGCACATTTATCCATGTCTTTTTTTGTTTCTGGTTTTTTTCGCAGGTCAAACAGGTCTTCTGGTGTTGCCATTGATGGCTGCTACCCAACGTTGTTGCTTCTGGTGGTCAAATGGTTAAGATACATGCTTTACAACTGCAATGGTATTGGATCAATTCCACCAGGGGACTTTTCTTGTACGTCCTCCACCTTTATCTCCACCTTTCCCCGTCCATCTCTGCTGTCACTGTCAAATAAAAAGTCAAAATGCTCCCTAAATGCTTTTTTTTTTTTGAATGAATGAATGAATGAATGAGGATCAACACAAATGGCCACAAAAACGGTGACAAGTGTATTGGAAAGACTGCACGGGTCGTTTTAAGTGCACTCAGAAAATGAGAAAATAAAACAGTTCTAACTGGCATGGCAAGTGATATGTCAGCTGTTACTGCAGCTGCTTTGGAAACTGGGAAGTGGTGACAGGCATCAGTAAATGGTGCGATGATATCAGTGGGGTTTTTTACTGGCAGCCGTCCACAAGCGTAGCAAGAGGGAAATGGTCGAGGAAGGAAAAGTGTCATGAAGGAGGCACATGGCTGAGCAGAGGCGACAAGAACTGAAAATCTTGTTACGGGCCAAAAAACAGAAAAAGCTACAGCTGCAACTATTGTTTATTATTGTAGAGTTTATTATCTTTTATTGTCAGCTAATGCGTCAGTTACTTTTTCAATTAACTGGTAAGTCTAGCGGAAATATTCCCCTCCACAATATCAGTTTTGTCAGTTCTGAAACCCAAAGGTATCTAATGTAAAACAATTTAAAACAAATCGTTTTTTCTTTTTAAAGAGCAGCAAATTTTCACATATCAGAAGCCAGTAAAAATATGAAGCCTTTTTCTTGAGTAAATAACTGAGAGTAATGTAGACTGCAGTTGTAGCAGTGCTGGTAAAAAATAAATTCTTCTCCTTGGTCACTTGGACGAAGGAGTAAGGAGGAATCTGCGTCTCCCAACTGAGCTCCAGGAGCCAGACATGAGACGCGACCACATGCCGAGGCGCTCTGGTTACCTTCAGGAGCCCCAGTGGGGCAGTAATATTAGGGATAAGTGTGGGGTTTTACCCCCTCGCCGTGAGAACCCCAGTGGGAATGCAAACGGCGGCGATACACAAGACCAGGACTATTATATATTATAAGGGGGGGGGGGGGTTACAGGAGAGAGGATTTGAGGATACTTTTTCATGCTGCCCCCCCATTGCCCATCCTCATTTTGAGTGCTCTGTCAATACTTATCCACATGTTAGCCCATTTTACCATAAACCAAATACTACATGCCTCATGTTGTTACTAATAGAGTTTTATTACCCCCCCCCCCTTTTGGTAGCTGTTGGCTTTGGCCACTTCTTCATTGCATCAAAATTAATCTGCAGAAACTTGGAACCTGTCTTCACATTCAGATACTTGTTCAGAACCCCCTGGTGTTGCTCCTTAAATTTACCAGGTGCACTGGGAACACCACAGCGCTATAAAACCTTTTGTTATTTTTTCATTGTTATGTCTGGGAATACTCGGGGCACCTGGTTGAGGTTAGAAAAAAAACGCCATTATCACTGTTTGATACAGAAAAAGGTTCCACCGTTCGCCCCAAAAACCGTAATGCGACGAGTTCTGAGCGAGACCGTGTTCTCGACACAGGGAGGGAAGATCATATTCACTTGTGGTGTTTGCAAGAAAAGTGTGTAGTAGTGCTTAGCAATGAAAAGGGAGAATTGAATGTTCTGTTTTGGGACACTATGTTTCTATCAGCTATCGTCTGAGAAGGAGTGTTTTCACGGTTCTCTGCATATGCTAGGCACAGACACGTTCTCCTGGGGGTTTATTCCCCACAGTATTTCGGGAGCGCCAGTTTGGCTGCGGGATGCAGATCTATCGGGACACCAGCCACAGAAGGGGAGAGTAATGAGCCGACTGCGAACACGGTCCAGACCCAAGGCCCTCGTTAAAGCTGCATCTGAGGCCGGCGCTCACGCCCGGCTGACATGTTACAGACCTTTTCCTTTCCGTCTCTCAGCACAGGAGCTGCATGATCTCTGGGATTTGGCCCACGGAGATGTGTCCCTAGGGACCTCCCAAAATGAGATTGTGTAGTTTTCACAGAGGCCGACGCCGACGGCGATTATGGGCATCTGTCAACTCATTTATCAAACCTTTCTGGGTTTGCCATCAGGCCGCGCCATTTCACATCAACACAGGAAGGACGACTCGGGTTGAAAAGGTAATTCATCTGTAACACGTCATGAACATACCAGGTGCTATAATGGAAACAAAAAGCAGAGTGTTGCTAGTGTTGTTCATATTGCGCAGTAGCTTTTCCATTTATTTACTGTCCATCTGAAAACAAAGCTAAAAAAAAAAGCAAAATCTGAATTTCTAAACACCTGGTGAATAAAATTTCCAGACTTAAAGTTAATGAGGACCACCAAGATACTTATTTAAGGAAATGACCAGCGAACGGTGGATTACAGAAACCTGAAGGTTTCACAAGTTGTTTCATCTAGTTCTTGGCCTCATCTCAAAGAGTTCCTTGGAACACAGGTCTCTGACCCATTAATGACATACTTGACACAGACATCTGGACTTCAGAGGATTCAAATCCGGCTTTCAAACAGGACCTGGCGCCTGGTGTCTTTCGGCCTCATTTAGTTTACGTCCCCGGTGTTGAAATGAAGGAAACCGGCCGAGTGTCGACATCCACAGACCGCAACACAGGCATTGTGTTGTGCACATGATATAAAATTCCAAACACTTTACTTTTACCACCTTAAGAAAAAACAGACAAGTGAGTCGTGAGACGACAGTAAACGAATTAGAAATGCTAGAAATAAAAGATGCTCCTTATCGCCTCAGAACCTTCCCGAAAATCATCAGGCTTATGACTTTTCTTAGGTATCAGACTAATCCAGTGATGGCTGCCTGTACGAGCTGCCAGTAGCTACTTTGGCCACTTTTAAATTTAACAAAATGTAAAGAAATATTAGCGTAAGTCACTGGATCCATAGCAACATCCTGTTTACATCCCCCAAAGCATTATTGGAACTGCAGTGCCATGATTTAGACCAGGATCATCACCTAACTATGAGTAAGAAAAAGAATGATACCAGGACTGATAACCGGCTAGGCTCAGAGGTTACGTCAACATGGTTCTCACACTTACTTTCACAGAACAGTGGGAGGGGGAGGGAGCTTGTTGAGGAGATGGAGGGGGGGGCGCCGTGACTTTAAGACTTTGAAAACAAAAAGTCTTGGTTTAGCACGAGAAGAGGAGGCTGCTAGCGGACCCCGCTCCAGCGCCATCTTCTGGCTACAGCCGAGAGAGTTTCATAAATTTACTGAAGTGCTGTATGAGGATTTTTTTTTCAGTCCCGAGAGAACAGAGTCATGTCACGCTGTTGCAAATCAGAAAAATTATCCAAAACAATATTATTACGGTAAAATAAATAAATAAATAAATGGATACAACCATTAAGCTTTTGAAACATTTCTCTAATGACTCTAACAATGATATGAAGCTACGTTGGCCTTACGGACATTTACAGAGTTCATATGTACTTCATACCTTTCTAAATATGCATTATTCACCCGTAATTCTACCCATAACTCAGATTTATGAAACCAGTAGCTCTGTAATTCTTTTATTGAAAAAGAAAAAAATGGATGCATTACACATGCATTCATCCTGCCTCTGCACCAGAGCTGCCAGTGGGTCAGTATGGGTTGCGTGTTTGTCAGAACATGTGGTATTTTATTGCTAGAAGCTCTGGGACAATAAATGTTGATGAACTATAAAAACCTGCAGTGCTCTTCCCAGTCATGGTTTCACCTCCAACTAGAGTGAATTGCAGGGGCTCAGCTCCCACTAAAAATTAGACCTGAGTCTCTCTGAGAGAAATATTAGTATCTGAGAGGGTCACAGGAGGTGAATAAAGCTCATTATTTCCTCTAATGCAGTGGTTTATGCATAAAAATGCACTAACCACTAAATCAAATAGGATGAGGCAGAGTAGGGATGTTGTAAAATTAGTACTCCAAGTGAAAAAAAAAGAAAAAAAAAAGAAAAAGCCATTTAAATTTCTCCAGTCAGCCTGATTCCTTCCTTTGTTAAAAATCCCTTAAAGTTATGGAAACAGTGGCCCGACTGGCACAGCAAAAACATTAACCCCTCACTGGGGTTTTCTGGAGCCCAACTGAAATACTGTTTGACACAGATATCAGCATATGTGTCTCATCTGATATCCGCGGTATGAAACCTTTTTTTTTACAGAACATAATTAAGAACAAGATACGTAGGTTTGGGGGTTTTTTAGAGATGGTGTCATGACATAAAAACGCACTCCGACTCAGTATCTGCCCCAGAGACCCGGTATCGGTCGAGGCCAGCTGTCTTTTCTGTTGTAGAACTCTACCCCTGCATCCTGTTACCTCCTAATATTCCAATCTGTTTTCACATTAGAGTCCATAAAACAATACCAAAGTGGAGCCAAACACAATTTCTTTTTTGTTTGTTTGTTTTGGTTGTAAAAGTCCAAAGCTTATAATTCCAGTTCGGGAAGCTAAGAACCTGACAGATATTTGGCCGATCGATTGGAGGGTAAGACGACGCCGTCACTGAGGTTTTGAATTGTTTTGTTTTTTGCTGCGTTTTAGGTTCGGCTGTAATTAGAGTTGTCTGATTTCATCGTGAGCTATGAATGCGTGTGTCTCGGTGCTGATGACTGAGGACATACCATGTACTGACCGTACCGATGACAGGTTTTTGTGATGTTACGTTCGGTTGGGACCTATATTTTAGATGGGCAGTCTCAAGACCAGGGGTTCACCAGTTCCACACCTGGACCTTGCCCTGAGAAAGTCCAGGTTGGACCGATCTTAAGCCATTTCTTTGAAACAATGCTCATGTGCCCACATGACCTCTGGACCTGCTTGGTTCAGTCATTCTGTTCAAATGGCATTTACGAGACCTACTCCTAACGTGCTTGCAGTTTAGGCAACAGCAGAAAACATCAGCAGAGGTCGTTCTGTGCAAAAACGCATGGGAAACTTGATCTGAAGCAAATATCAGGCTTCAGCATTGTGAGTTAGACAATCAGGTGGTTGTCTTAGAAAGTTATTGTTCCCTTTAGTGTGAAATTCCCTCTTCGGGCGACAGCAGGAGCTGACAGTCGCTGTAAAGGCTAATTTATGCTTTTGGTCGTGCACCTCCAAAAAAATTTAACTTACATGTCATGGTTACGTGGACATTAGAGCTGTGATTGGTCGTCCTGGTAGAATCGCATTCAGAGGAGTTTGCCTCTCCTTCTTCGCCGCCGCTGTGCAGGCAAACTCCTCCGACTCCTTCTTTTTGTTTTTCTGCTTTGGAGTGATTTCCAGGAAGCTAAAACTGCTGTTCAACATCTGTCAGCTCCAACTCCGTCAACATCCGCTCACGACGGCGTAGGACGCCCGTGATGGCAAGAGCGTAGATTCTGCACGGACCCGACACACAAGGGCACAAACCCGGCATAAGGGTGAGCGAAGGCTGCTCAGGCCGATAGAGCAGTGGAGACGGCGCGTGGGTGGTTACGTCCAACAAAGATTGAACGCAACATTCAGTTGTCATACATTGATAATACATTTGCACATAAGTTTACAGTCCATACAGTCAAATAAACACACATGCCGATGTGAGGTGGTGTAATCAGAATAAGTGAGTGCACCTGTGTTTGTGACTGCAGAACCTTTTGCGTCATGGGTTGCTGAGCCTTTTTTTTTTACAGCCCGGTGCTGAGGTAGCACATACTGTACCACGGTCCAACCAGCTGCCCCGCAGATGTTTTCAGGTTCGTTCCAAACCTTAAACACCGCTCTACAGAGTCGAGGTGCTCAGTGGAACAACTCACGGAAAGAGCATTTACACCACTGCCCGCGTGAGCCTAGAGTCTCTAAAACTGTGTTTTGCCGCTTGCGACAAAGGGCGACGACCGGGTGGAGCCGACCCAGAACCGGCAGCTGCCTGTTGTGTAACGTTAAGGTAACGTTATTCACGCAATTTTGAACAAAAACATGTAAAACCAAAAGTGTACACTGTTGCTGGTTGATGTATATATTTACTTATTTTAAGAATATCTCAGACTGTACAGAGCTCGGGGTTTTTAGCACGATCCAGGAGAAGCGGCCGCATCATGCCTGTTGAAGCCTCCCTGAACCGGCTCCGGGAACCGATCTGGAGACCCTGCTTGATTTTTAAGGGCCACTCCACGGCCTCTCTCTCTCTCCGTTGCTCGGGTGGAGGACTCCCGCCTGTTCCTGCAGCCTGGCTGAAAACTAGAGGTGACGGAGGTGTTTGCCATCAGAGCTCCGAAGCTTTGGCCCGAGCTTGTCTGAAGACATGAGGTCAGCAGCCTGGACGGCCTCCGTTAAATCTCTCCCTCAAACTTGTTTTTATTGGAGAGACTTTCCTAATTTTACTTGACTTTTGTTAATTTTCCTTTTGCTGGTGGGAGTGTAATTGATTTCATTTGCTTACTTGCTTACTTATTACTCTATTGGATTTTGTTTTCAATGATTTGCTTGTTTTAAAGTTGTTGCCTTCTGTGAAGCATTTGGTTTAGAAATACGCTCTATAAATAAAGATTGTTATCATTATCATAATTATTGTTATTATTCATTTAATCTCTTGCACATTTACACATGTTTAAAATTGAACTTTTTTTTGCGTAATAAAATGATGTTTCAATATCTGTCTGTATTTATTTTGTCCCAGTATTTTTAAGAAGACATGTTTTGTTGTGTTTTGTTTTGTTTTGTTTTGTTTTGGGTTGTTTTTTTTTTTTTTGCTTTTTATATCGGTCACATCTCTTTTCTGCTCTTCAGTGAATAAGATATAAACTTTATATATTTCAGTTACATTTAGATGTATTTCTGCAAACTATAAACTGTAAATAGACTGAATTGTCAACATCCTTTACATTTTGACTTGCTGAATATGTGTGTGTGTTTGTGTGTGTGTATGTGTGTGCGTGTGGTAAAGAGAGGAGAGGACTTGATTTTCCAGGACAAAAATTAAAAATTAATACTATTCCAGATGCCAGGGCTTCACTATTGTCTTCCCTTTACTGTCCCGGGAGTCCATAGGTTACTGGCTCGTCAAAGTAAACTCTGATGATATTTCTAAACTGCAGGGAAATTAAAAAAAAAAAAAGACTGCCATGGCAAACGAAATCCTGAAGACCCCCGGGTGCTTGTAATTGAACCAGACCCGGGAACTATATGGCTTTTTTGTCCAAATCCCTTTAGCTCTACACGCCAGCTCCCAGAATCTGGAATAAACACCTCTGACTTGTTGACGGTGGTTCACACGCGAGCACAGATTGCCTGGGAATTCTTATTAAAAAAGCTAATAAACAAAGACTCACTTTTTCCTTTTCTGGTTCACCCCTTTGTGATAATTCAACATTTGAACCAAAAACTTCATACCTACAAACCTCATTTAAACCTAAATGGAACCAGATTTAACCTAAGTGAATAAGAGGCACCCATCGACCTGAAGTTACTTCCATACAACAGCTGTAAATCCTTTGACATTTTATTTTAAAAACAGACGTAAGCATTGTGGGGCCTGAGATCACTCTGCTAACTTTACAAGTCACCAAAAAAAAAAACAGAACCCTTGAAGTCAATATCTTTACAGCCACATAACCTTGGGATGTTCTGATAAAGGTAGGATATAGAGGATGTATTAAAGAGCAAATCTTAATTGTTGCCTTTTGATACCAGGCCTGTTTTACCATTATAGTTGGGTTTAAATAATCTAATCTAAGGTTTATTAAGGTCTCTTATCTTGTAAATTAAAGCATTTGAGGCACTAAATTCAGACATTTATTGGAGTGTGAGTTTTATTGAAGGTTGTCTGTGTAGTTTATATGGAGACTAAGGTATTTGGAGGGTTTTTTAAGGGATGTCTGGTGATTTGGTCTGTCGTTTATAACTTGTTTTTACCACTAATGTAACATAAACACTGCTGCATCAAGCCTGCAGCATAGATGTATATATATATATATATATATATATATATACACACACACACACACACACACACACACACACACACACACACACACACACACACACACAGCACTTTGTAAAAGTTTTAGGCAATGAAAGTAAAGTAGAAGATGCTCTCAAGAATAATGAATAGTTTATATCAAATATACCTCCCGGTTCTCCTCGGTACAGTTGCTGCTGCAGTTTTTAAGGTTCTTGGAGAACCTGTGGATTCAGTTTGTCTCAGCATCCTCTGTCTCTTCACATGACTCCATGTTGCTGAGATCAGGTCTCCGTGGGGACCAGACTCCTTGTTCTTCTGGTCCCTGAAGATATTGTTTTTTTGGTTCTGTCTCAGTGTTGTTCTGTGTCTGGGCTTGTTGTCATGATGCGGAGAAGAATCTGGTTCTGATCCAGACGCCGATCAGATGAGAATCTTTGCCAAAAACCATCCGTAAAAAACACGAGGAACAACACAAAAAACCAAAACTGTTATTATCGGTGGAAGCAGTGTTTTAGTCCCCAAGTAAATTAGAATAAACCATAGTCTTCTTTTAAAATTATCTATTCATTTGTATATGTTTTTTATTCACTTAAAAATTATGTATTTTGTAGGAGTCTATTTCTACTCAACTGAGTATAAATTCGGATGAGAGAAACTGTCACATCATTGTATTAATTTATGTTTTTCTACATTTTTCTTGATCTAAAAAAAAGGCAAATTTAAAGACGCTGCAACTAAAAAAAAAAACAACAACAACAGAAAAACAGTATTGGCGACTGCTTTTTCAAAAACCAGCCATGTGTAAACGTAAACGATAGTAATAAAGGCAGCGAAGTGACAGTTCTGTCTGCACTTGGTGAAAACCCTTCTGTCGCTTTAAAAGCGGAGAGACTGCAGTTGTTGTAGGTTTCGTCCGACGCGTTTCCACATCTTATGAGCGATGAGTCATTTGAAAAGCAGCTTTAACACCGTAAGCCTCCTCTGAAAGCCGTGGTTTCCCAGGTCTGTGTGTCAGTGTCGGTCTGGTGTGACTAATGTGAGCATGGCTCATTTTTTTTATTAATTCACATCTGTGCGTCCTCCCAGTGCTTCAATCCAATCCGATGACTATCTCTCTCGTTATGCCTTTTGCGTGTTCTTGATGCGGCGGCGAGTCCATTCCCCCTCTGGATTGATGGCTCACTTGCTGTGTGCCTCTTTTGGGGTTTTTTTTTTGGGGGGGGGGGTTGGACACTTTGGGCCTGGAGGACATTTCCCCGCGGGCAATTGGATGTACGAATGCCGGAATTTGTAATTCTGGACAAAACGGGGAGAATCCGCAGCCCTTTTCCCCGCTGGGGGAAGGGGGGAAGGGGGGACGGGGCTTTGCCCGGCTGCGCCCCTCACCTCCTGATACAGGGCTGATAAGGAGGAGCTGGCCCGTGGTCTGGCTCCTGCAGCATTGAGACCGTCTGTGCTGGACTTGGTGAGAGAACGCCTGCTTCTGGTTGTATAAGCAGAGCCTTGGGAGGTAACCGAGGGTCAGAGGCGAAGTGGAAAAAAAAGAAAGAAAAAGAACCTTCAGAGACTAAAACATCAAAAACTCTCAACTTTTCTAGCGAACGCACTGCAAAACGTCTAAGTTTAAACTAGCCATGAAATGAGAACAGTGTGAGGTAGCTGCTCTCAGTGGTCTTACTCTGAAAACATCCAGTTCGTGGGTTGCCAGCGCCAGCGCCGGTCTGGCCATCGCATGACAAACAACACGCTGTTTCTTTAAGGTTTTCTCGCTGCATTTGGGCTCTGGCGTTGGACGGAGCGAGTGTTGTTTCTGGACGGCCCGGGGTAAATCTGGACCTCGGCATGTCAGATGCGTCAGATGTTTTGTCTCTGTTTAATCTTCAGGTGAAATCGAACCAGACTGCGGAGCTGTAACGCAATAGATTGACAAACCACAGAGAGGTTCTCAAGTCTGCTGAAGGAGTTTTGTATTGTGCCAAAGAGAAAAAAAAAGGGTAAAAAAACAAAAGCAAAACCCATTCGAAAGCTTTTAAGTTCACAGCACAACCTCACAACAGCTCACCATGGGTGTAGCGTATCATCATCTGTAGCTATCGCTGTTTTCCCTGATTTCTTGGCAGGTTTAAAAACCTATGACTGCATCTCTCCGCTGTTTGGTGCCGGGGCAGGTTTTGTAGCACGAGTCTGCTGTTGTTTGTTTGCTAAACAAACAACTGGCAAACGGCGAACGGCAAACGGCTGCATCTATGGGCCAAGGAAAACCAAAAACAACGAGCCAAAGGGGGCTGAAGAGCTCCAGGGGGATGATTCACTTCGGGTTGGCACAGCCAGTGACACCCTTCACATTTGAATCTTAGTTAGATCACTGATTATTTTCCGTTAAATGAGCCGAAACCCACCTGATGTTCTGCTGTGATGTCGGCCCACAAAATACCGTCTATTTGTTTATTTTCTCTACGGTGCAAAAGATAGATGAACTTCTTGACTCTGTTTAAGTGCTTTTAAAAAAAGAGAAGAAAAAAAAGAAAAAAGAGCTAAAGATAATGCTGCTGGACTAAGGAGGATAATGAAGACCAAGAAAACGTAGCCCCAAGAGAAGGTCTTTGTAAGAACAAAGTTAACCCCAAGAGGGGAAGGAAGGGTTTTGTTGTTTATAGACCTCGGAGGACCAGAGGTAGATAATCTAGACAAAATGAAATACTAAAGATAGCTCGCGTCTTAAAAGACAATGAACAGACAACAGGGGGAATACACTGCAGTGGATGGCAAAAAAAAAGAAGCAAGGCAAAGAGAAACTCATCCGACTCCACAGCACAGATCAAACGGCAGCATGTGGAATATGATGCTTTTAGGAGACAAATTTTGGGATCAGCCGAGCGAGCGAATGATCCCAGCCAGGCCAAGTGTCACCAACGATTAAACGGGGAAAAAAAAGCCTCCCCCAACAAAACATCAGAGGCTGCTCTCTAAAGGCTTTATGAGATGATTACCCGAAATCTTCAGCTAACAGGATCCAGTCGTCGTTTCGATTCTTCCACAAGCCATAAAATTAGCCTTTACGCTGAACAAAAGGAGGATGACGTAAACTTTACCTCGGGCCATCCCCCTCTGTTGCTCTGGTTAATCCCCCGTTTCCATATTGTGACATGAACTTTGCCCTGGGGTGTGCAGCGGTCGGGTTTTCCTTTTTTTTGTTATTTTAAGTCTAGTATGCCCCCCACCCCCAACCCTTTACTCAGGACACAGTGGAGCAGGGTTAGGGTATGTAAAAATGAAAAAATGATAATATGACAGCTTCCTCTATTCTGGCCTGTGGCTCTGTTCACTCAGAAGTCAGTATAGTCAAGAACTGAAAAAAAACGGGGCAATTTGCATGATAAAAGTCAGAAAAATTAAAATAAAGTATTAGTGCAGCTCTAATGTGTCCCAGGCAGCAAATCCACTGGTTGCAATGATTTTTATTTATTTTTTATTTTTTATTTCGCTGTTCTAAATGCGAGAAATGTTCACAAGATTTCCGCCGTTTGTTTTAATTCTTAAAATGACAAGTTAATTGTTTCCTGACAAATGGCCTCTTTCAGCCATGCAAAAAATGACTGTCCTCCCCCCTGGGAGAAAAGGCGGGAGAAGGGGTTCGCGTCAAGCCGTGTCCAAAACAGCTCGGCCACGGGTGTGAAAAAGGAAAAAGCCAACGCAGCTGGCACGGTCGGTTGAGCGGAGCCAACTGGGTAGTACGGCAGACTACAGCTGAACCCGGCTCAGCTTCTGCCGCGATGTAACACAAAGAAAAATCTGGCAAAGAAAAAAGAAAAAGAAATCTGTGTTCTCCCGGAGCCTGAATGAGGTGTTTTCCTGCCCCGAGCCGTAACCATAACGGGCCAGAAGTCAGACTAAATGACAGGAGGAAAAAACAGATGTAAAGAACAGGGGGCACTGAACTTTAGGCCACAGCGCTCAAACCGGAAACTGGCTGTCGTGCTGCCCAGTCGCCGTCGTTTCCAGTCACTCGTCGGTAGCAACGGTCGTTCGGCTTCCCACTGTCGATCAGACCGGTCGCAGCCAACCGACGCGGCAGATTACCGACAGATTACTTTACTCTACCAGCCACAGCCATGCACACGGTTTTATACATAGACGCGCACATTTATGCATATTTGTATATGTATTTGTATATATATGTATGCATCCACATATATGCATACATGTACACATCACATCATATATTAATATGTATATGTCTGTAATCACATATACATAGATACATATGCATATATGTGTATGCACATGTATGTATATGCAAATATGCAAATATCTATACACATATGGGTGGATAAATACATGCATACATGTGTGTGTATGTATATATATATATATATATATATATTTGTAACTGGTTTTAATTTTGTGATGTTCTGGCTGATCTGAGTATTTTTAACATTTTTAACATTGCATTTGCCTGCTAATGTCATGACTGCCATGTGGGTGGCTTTTGTTTTTTCATTTTTATTTTTTTTCTTTTGCTTTCTTTCCAAATAATATGACAAGGACTGGAACTGGATTTAGTAAAAAACTGAATCAATATGCAGGATTGGAATCTAAATCATAACTGTTATAATCTGAAACCTCATAAACTAAGTGGACAATAGCATCTTGCACAACAACTTGTGCTGAAAAGAAAGCAATAAAAACAAAAAAAAAGAAAAAGTCGGCCATTTAATTCTTAACAATTCCACATTTGGAAATGTAGTAATACAAAAACCATCTAAACACTTTCTTTTTCAAGGATTCTGTTATTTGTTCCCCAGTGTGAAACTGTGATAAAGACGCTTCTCCACAGGAAATGGCTCTTTTGAAAAATTGAAAACAAACACAGTAAAAAAAAAAAGAAAGAAAAAAAAATTCAAAGCAGAGGAGACAGAGCAGGAGAAGCACAAATGCCGAAGCAGATGTGACATCTGTTATGATGGTTCCCTCTGTCACTTTAACACTATTTTCGCCTCATATTAGTGTCAGCTGTGGGTTTCATGCTAGGAAGAGTTGCCCTGGAAAAGATTACATGTGACCACCGGGCCAGACTTGAAAACGAAGAGCTGCGGTGTGAACAAAGCGTCGGCGTCGTCAGCTTCCTGAAACCCACTGGCAAATCGGTGGTCTGCTGGCTATCACCCCCCCCCAAAAGGAAAACCATAAAGTTTTTTCTGTCCCTGTCCGTACGCCCGACCACCGTGAACCCTTCGCTAGAAAATTAAATCCGATGAGAGCCGTGGGACCGAACTCTTGAGGAAATTAGCTGTGAAAAAACAAAACTAGGAGCTAAAAAGGGGCTCAAAGGCTCTGAAAAAAAGCTGGAGAGGCGGCGATAATTAGGTAAATTGACTGACAAATTCATTTTGATTCAATCTTGATATCAAAAATCATAATTGATGCAGGTTTAAATATTTCGTTTGACCGATTTTTTTTTTTTTAACACTAATTACACTATTTTTTTTTTAAACACGTCCACGGATGTTCTGGGGCTCGGTTTCCTTCTTCTTTGGTGTAAGATGGTGTTGCGTTGTGTTATGCTGTGCTGTGTTGTGATGTCCCAGGGGAGAAAAGCTGCTGATTTTATGAAAGCCAGTGTGAATATAAAGAGATCACCCAGTTGTTGGTTCAGGCAAATCAAAAGACCAGGCTGTGCTATCAAATTATTATTTTTTTATTTTTGCATCAGGAGTCACTCCGCTTTGCTTTTAGAGGAAATATTTCGTCAGGCATTCCACCGCAGCTCCTCCTGAAACTCTCCTAATCCTCTCAAAAACCAGTAGCTTGCTCCTTAGCCGTTGCCGTTGCCGCCGGGACTCTCGTCCAGGCCCGTTGGTGGCTCGCGACCTTTCTTGCTCTGGGGTCGGGAAGTTGATTCAAACCGAGGCTGTTGCGCAGGAAGTGTCACTTATTGGTCTTTTTTTTAAACACTGAATTTTAACATTGTGACTTTCTCTCCCGAGACTGGAAACAGCTGGATTAAGGAAGATGGACGGACACTATTCTCATTAGCAATAAAATCTACTGTTACCTGTTTACGTTTACCTTATAATAAAAATCACTGCGTGTGCATGAATAATGTGTTTGTGTTGATCAGGTCTGTTCTGATGTTCTTCTATGATAAGTGAGTAAACAGAAGTCGCTCTCCTATAATGCCACCAAAGACGTTCTGCACGTAGAGTCTCATCAGCTTTCGAGTGCAACGTCACCCCTTTAGGATTTTGTCCACTATTGTTTCAAGCAGTTACTCCAATTACTGATCAAAGGAGGGAAATTTATTTATCAAAGGAGGGAAATTTATCACTGGATTTATTTATTTTTTTAGGTGAATTCCCATCATCCACAGCGCACGGTTGCTCAAAGGTTTGGAGTAAAGGCAGAAAACAACAGGTGACTAAGGTTTCTGAGATTAGATTTGTTTCGCTTCTGGTGGCCAGATGTTTCACACGTTTGCTTTTTGTAGAAGACATCTCCCGGTTACTCAGGATAATCCACAGCCCTCGGACTGAGTGGATTTCATTTGAACGGCTTCCTGCGGAGGAAATCGCCTCCGATTGAAACCAGCGCGTGAACAGAAGTCGTGTTCAATTTTTGTTTCGCCGGACCGCGATGACGCAAAAACTCCACTGCCGGTGATCCCCGCACACACCTGCCGTCTGACACCTGATGTCTCCGACTTTTGTCCCCGGGCAACATTTTCTTGCTTGAGAAACCTTTTTCTGAAATGGAGAAAGAAAATAAACGTGTGGACAGCTCAGTCTGAATTTACATGTGTAGAGCAAGCGGTGCTTGTGCACCGATGTGGGACGGTGAAATTTGAAAAAGAAAAAAAGGACAAGAAGAAGAAGCGAACGACACCTGAGTGAACCTGAGGGAAACAGTCGCAGCGCAAACCAACAGCCGGGTTCATTTCGCGACCCGTTGCCGGCGTTGTCGGTCCGTCTGATTTAACGCAGACCGCGCCGCCGTTTTTTTCTCCCTGGTGGAAGAGGGTTCGAATAACATTGTCCTTGCGTCGTCTGTCCATCCGCTCTGCGCATCCGCCGGCGATCAGCATGTGCTGGGGCACATGTTTCTCATCGGCGTCTGTCGGCGCACCAGAGTCGAACTCTACAAACACACACGAACAAAGTTTCACTTTCAACCAACTCGATAAAAAGAAATCCGCTGATCGTGGCAATTGCCAATCGAATCGATCGATTACAGTCCAAATCCTTGATGTTAGATACTCGCATCTAATGTGTAACCACGCCGACATTTCTAACGAGTTCTTTTTTTTCCCAAACCCGAGTTTAATTCACATGCAACACGTGATATACTCATCCCGCATCAGCATCCCTGATAATTTATAATCTAAAAACACGCCCAGGTTTTATCGAATGGGGTCGAGCCCGGACAAAAGACAGGAAGTGGTTGGATCAAACTCAATGGATGTGACCCGCGCAGGTTTACAGCACGCCACACTCCACTGGTGCTTAAGAGATTAGAGAACACACACTGCCACCTGCTGGACAAATTAGTGTAGTAAAAACAAATCTTCCCTAAAGAGTGAAGACGTGTTCACACACTGATGGTGTGTGTAGACAAGTTTCTCCCCTGAGGGTTTTTATTTTGGGGTTTTTTTTCTTCTATTAAAACATCCCAAACATCTCACTGACCACCAGGGTTTTATGGTTTTAGTTGGCAGCTCTGAAGGTTCGGAAAATCTGAACAACTTCAAACAAGTTATTAAAGGAATTTCGATAATCGAGAAATATGCCCAAGTTATAGAGGAACTAGTTCCTGTAGGCTCCGGTCAAATCAGGAAGTGTTGCATATCCTGGCAACGATCGCTCTTATTAAGACGAAAGGCAGCTCCACTGAGGCCACAATCGGCCGCTAGGTGGCATTTTTCCCCTGGAAGTTCTGCACCTCAGTGCAAACAAGACCTGCAGGTGTCGTTTACTATTCTTCTCGGCCAAAATGTTTTCATGCAGCAAAAAAAAGTAAGACCTTGAAAAGACCTTGAAAGATGAAACTCTACTAAGGTCCCAAAACACAAGGTACTGCAGCTGTAGGGGGCACTGTAATAAAGAACTTTGCATTACTGCTCATATTGCAACATTAATGTGGCCTAGAGTCAAATTAAAAAACTTTTTCTCCATTTTCTTCAAAGCCTTCATGTCTCATCAGCAAACGCTGGACCCATCGTTGTGAAACTTGACCCAGATCCTCCCACGGACTTTGAAGATCTTGAGTTGTTAAAGAAATCTCAATAAGTCGTCGTGGTTTTTTTTATAAGCCATGAATAGTCAACGTGTCACAGCACAGCGGCCATCTTATATCTCGCCAATGCTTTGTCTTATTTTTACAAAACTTAACAAGCTCTGTCTTTACGACCTTGTGGTTGATCCCCTAGTTTAAGACAGACCACTAATGGTGATATAAGTAAAATAGCTTGTTTTTCATTCACAGATTACCTGAAAGAAAAAGTTCTTCCTGTTTTTCAGTCTGAAATACCTCAACTTTCTCAACTAGTCCAAGATTCTTCTAAAATTCAGTGTGAATCATCATCAGACCAACACTTGCCAAGGTTATTGAAGAGTACTTGATGCGTCAAACCATTTTAAAGGAACATGGATGCATCATAAACAGTATTGCTTGAGTTAAGAAAATGGGCTGCTCTTCTGAAAAGAAATAATTACACGTCGTCGTAAAGATCTTCATCGTACTGCAAATATTTCAAGTATTTCGCCATCTCAAAGCAAACAGGTTAATAACATTAAGATGTGTTCAGTCTTCAAAGCCTTGATATTTCAACAGATGGGGGAAGGGGGGTGATATTTTTGGATCCTTTTTTTTTTAACTCTTTCTCATTCGTCTTGTTTTTTTTACAAATATATAACTTATATATATCTTAGAATATAAATGCACCATTTCTTGAGTCTTGAACCTTTTTACTATTAGCGTTTCTGTCATACTATTTTCTCAACCACCCCTTAAGCATGGGCACAAATGTCTATGAAAGATGCTGTAGAAATAGTTTGATTGATGGAGTGAATTAATAACTGAAGTCTACGGCAAAAGCTTCCAGTGTTGAGAATCCGTCCTGATACTCTACATTTCAGACAAAATTTGTGTCGTATGTCATGTTGGATCATTACGAGCCAAGTTTCCTCCACTGTTTTTTCTGATTTCTTTCTTGTTTGTTTGTTATGTAATCTGAATTATGCATTAAAGGCCCTTCCCCTCTACCTCTGAGTTTGATCTAATCAGCACTTTGACTGGTTCTGAGAGGGATTTAAAGGGCTTAGACGTGGATCAGATCTGCTGCCTCTGACATCTGGTTTGTGTTTTGTCAGCTAAATCGATTTGATTTAGCTGGAGGAATCGTACAATACAGTCCTACCAGGGCCTGGACTTTTACAGGTCACCCCCCGGCAATTCGGTTGCGTAATCACCCGTCAGTTTATCAGCAGGATTACACAAAATGTACTGAATCAATTTGGTCCAGACTCGGTGGATAGATGAGGGATTGGCCAGGAGAGAACCCGGTAATTTAGGGTCAGATCCTGATCATTTACTAGGAGTGTGAATTATTTAAGTCGGGTGTATGTTATTTGACATTGGCATTGGCAGAGGTTTGTGTTCTACTGTGCAAATTTTCTAGTCATTTACATATCAATATTATTGACTTTCCTCAGAAAGTCATCTCTGACTCCAGACCCTACTTCATAGTTTTGGGCACTTTTTGGCTACAACATCCAATGGGTCAAGAATAAAAGCAACTGGACAATGAGATAGGTTATAAACAAGCAAATAGGTAACACAGATGATGTAAACCACTCACCTAGAATCTCGCTTTGTAAGCAAAACATGTGAGAGCACAAATACACTAAGTGCAGCAGGTCAAAGATGAACCAGAAAGTTGTGAAACTTGTTTTCAGTTTGTATCATTTTAGCCTTTGCCTTCATTTTCAAACCTGAAAATCTAATGTTGCTTCATCACCCACCTTGGTGGGCAAAATGGCCCAAACTAAGAGCCAGGCATTAATGAAGCCAAAATTACGCCTTGAGAGCACCAGGTTAGGTGATGCACAATTCTCATTTTGGGTTAGGACATCTGTCACTCATGAAAAATGTGTCTTAACCACACAACCGTATGAGCAGAAACAAACCGGAGTCAACATATTTCTTTATTTTTCTCCATTGTCAATCTTGTCAGTTTTTTTCAAGCATCAATCCATCGATTACGAGAGTTTGAACTCTATAATTGAGGCTTTAACCGTTGAGGACCACGGCTACCACTTTATCTCCATCCGGATCCCTTTACCCGGAGCATCAGAAGAGCCTGATTCTCTGCAGCGCGTAATGCAGAAAATTAGGATTTTTTTTGGGGGGGGTGCAATGCACATGTTTTGGCCCTACAAGTCAAATAAAAAAAAAAAAACAATAAAAAGGAAGAAAATGAGGCAACAGAAAGAATAAGACTTTATAAAATCAGGCAAAAAACAATGTGCTTTGGTGGCTCCTTTGGCCGCAATGCTCATCTTCGCTCTCTACTTGAACAACCGGAATAAGTAGTGAACAAAGGCTGCGAACACCAAGCACTTTAATGGTCGTCTCGAACCTTCTCACAGTTTAAGTACAGTTTTTGTTTTGTTTTTTTCAACTAAGTGCTAACACAGGGCAGTGTTACTGTGAATACACAATGGAATAAGGCTGCTGTACGCTAAACCATTTGCCTCGATTTGTCAAGTTATGGAAAAAAACAAAACAAAACAAAACAAAAAAAAAAAAAACAAAACCCTTTCTCCCTCCTTGAGCCGCTGGGAGATGGAGAAAAGGGGGGGGGGGACACATCAGGGTTTATTTTATTCCATAAATGGAGGGAATGACAGAAAACTAGAGGAAGTCTATAATAAAAGGGGAAAAAAGCCACAGTAGCACTTGAAAATGTTTCAGGAGAGTAATGACAAGAAAAGAGCTGTCCAAAGACTGAAGGTATCAGTGCATCAAAAAAAAAAAAAAAAAAAAGAAAGAAAGAAAGTGATGAGACAAACTAGTAAGTTTTCAGGTGAAATACACAGTTGGCTGTTGCTTTTAACTGAACGGCTGAAAAAAAAAAAAAAAGGTTCACAACCTTCTGCGTCTTTTATAAGTTTACAAACTCCCATTTAAAACTTCTGCATTGAAGATGCAGGGTCAATGCCATTTTAACAGGGCAGCCATTTCGGCCACAAAGTCCGGTTTCAACAAAGAAATGAGCGATGCGACATCAGCCGATTGGCAGATCATGATGGATCTAAATCTATAAAAAGCAGAAAAAGGCGTTGGTTTCATAATTAAAGCCGCGCCAGACTGGTTGGTTTGATACAGAATGCAACTTGTGAAACTTTTTTTTTTTAAACCACTTGATATGTAAGAACGTTACATCGCGCACACATGAAAAATGTGTCCCTGAACGGTTGATATTTGGCCAAAAACAGCACCCAGAGTGCAACCTGGCCAAAATTTCCATGTGCTCCCACCCACCAAAAAAACAACAGCATCACCCTTCTAGCCACATCTCTTCCCCAGCCCAGTGAGAGGGCTCAGTAGCGATAGTGGTCCGGTTTGAAGGGCCCCTCGGTGGGAAGACCCAGGTATTTGGCCTGCTTGTCCGTCAGCTTCGTCAGCTTCACCCCCAGTTTATCCAGGTGGGCGGCCGCCACCTGCTCATCCAGCTGATGGGACAAAGACAGAAATGAGAGACAGCAAAGTTCCTGTTGTTAGGTGAAACAGATCTCTTATTGATCCTTTATTTGTACACTTTTTAATTTTCACATTCTTATGCCCTCTAAATCTTATATTTATTTTATTTCTTGATTGTGTTTTGAGCTGTCTTGATGCAGTTTTACTGGAGATAAGTTACCTCCGTCTCTTGAGAGCAGTGATGCTGCAACTAATAATTATTTTCATTATGGATAAATCTTTTTTCTGGTTCATTATTCTAAAAAAGTCCAGAAAATACTGAAACATGTATAACAATTACCCATAGCCAAGGGTAAAGTCTTCAAATTGCTTGTTTTGTCCAATCAACTGTCTAAAACTCAAAATATTCAGTTTACAAAGAAAAAAGGAAATCTGAAAAGCAGAAAGTCTTCACATTTGTGAAACTGGAACAAATGGCATTTCTGCTTGATAAATAGACTTAAGTCACAAGTCCAATTTTTGGGTCCCCTGCTTTTACTTTTGTCACAAACTGAAAGTCGGCATTCAAAGTTTGCACAGTTTTCGCCACTTTGAGAAGAAAGAACCCGCTTTTGTCGACATCTGAGAACTCTAAACCAATTAAATAAATAGTCAAAAAACACCCCCACCCCTCTCCACAGGTTTATAAAGGAGGAATTCAACACAAGCTTTTGAAATCATTTCTAAACTTTGTTTCACAGGCTCAAAATCTTACTGACCCGTGTTTAAGCCCATGGACGATTTAATCCAAATCACTGCTGATCAAACAGTCAGGAGGAGTGTTTAAAATGGCTTTAAAGAATTGTTTGTTTCTGCAGCTTTTTGCACTCAAAAACTTTGTTTCTTCAAAAATCAAGTGAGGAAAGTTGAACTTGTTTCAACATCTAGGACTCATCTGAAAGTCTTTGTCACAAATGATTCAAGAACCATATTAGTTTTAATATTGTTAATGTGCTGTACTATGTAAAATAAACTTTTTGTGTGGGTTCTGACCTTCTTGGGCAGGAAGTAGACTCCCAGGGGGTATTTGGCGGTGTTCGTCCACAACTCGATCTGAGCCAGCACCTACAGGACCAGCAGAGGACGACAGTTGTACAAAGATGGTTTTAAAAACAAGGCAGACAGGATGTGGCTACGATGTTATTAATATGTCGAGGCAGGAAAACTGAAATCTCAACAAAAAGTCGCCCTCCGATTTCTCCAGGATTCAAAAATACCACGTTGTTCATGACTAAAGAGGACTTAAAACTGTCACAGTACCTGATTGGTGAAGGAGTTGCTCATGACGAAGGACGGGTGTCCCATGGCACAGCCAAGGTTGACCAGTCTGCCCTCGGCCAGGACAATGACGTGGCGGCCACTCTTCATGCGATAGCGATCGACCTGAAGAGGAGGAAGAAAGTGTCAGACTGATGCGGCAGAGCCAGGCGTAGGCCAAGCATGAATATAGAATAATATAGTAAAAAATAAATAAATAAAATCAAACAAACAAACAAACAAACAAACAAACAACACCTAAGAACAAATGCAAAAACTCAGATAAGCATCAGGTGGTTTAAAATGGAAAAATGAAGTTTCACCATGTGAAATTCCTTTCTTATGAAAACAATAAATTAGATGTTTTAGTTTTTCCCACCTGAGGCTTGATGTTGACCTTCTCAGCTGCGTTTTTGTTGAGCCAGCTCATGTCGATCTCGCAATCAAAGTGTCCGATGTTGCAGACAATGGCGTCGTCCTTCATGTTCTCAAAGTGGCTGAGGTCACACAGACACACTTATTACCATGCAAACTGCTACTGCACAAAAGTAGAAATGTTTGAGAAATTTTATTATACTTAATTGGCAGTAGAAACATCTGAGTTGGTCAGAACTTACTGTCCCAGGATGATGTCCTCGCAGCCGGTGGTGGTGACAAAGATGTTTCCCTCCTTACAGGCCTCGTCCATGGTGGTGACCTCATAACCTGCAACGCAACAGGGCAAACGACAGGGGGCTGAATATTGTTGACTGATGACTCAAAAACAGACTGATGATAAAATCTTTTGCCATAATTTCTAAAATAATGGGTGGCATTTTGAAGATAATATTCTGTTTTGGCAGTTATCACCCACCCTCCATGGCAGCCTGCAGGGCGTTGATGGGGTCGATCTCGGTGACGATGACGCGAGCACCGAACCCGCGCAGGGCCTGGACGCAGCCCTTGCCCACGTCGCCATAGCCTGCCACCACAGCAACTTTGCCAGCAATCATCACATCGGTGGCGCGCTTGATGCCATCTATCAGACTCTCCCTGCAGCCGTACAAGTTGTCAAACTTACTCTGCAGGAGGGAGGGGGAAAAAAAAATTACATCTGTGTTATTCAGCAAGATGTCAAGGTTTTTACAGACAGAAAAGAGAGGCCGATTCAAAATTTTTCTCATGAATTTCCATTAGTCTGAGAATTCTCATGATCTCAAAGTGTCACTCTTTTCCTCTAAAATTTTAATGAAGTTAGCTACTGAATAACTCAAATAAAATTCCCTAATGTTTCCCGATTAGGCCTGAATTGTCCTTGACAATAAACATGCAGAAATGAAGCAGCATCAACTGCCAGGGGTACGAAAATTTAAAATGACAGAAGTGCTTTAGTTCAGAGCTGGTTTGTTCAGCTGTGAAATTATTGCAGTGGTAGCAAGTCACACGTGCGACAAGTCAGTTTGCACTAAAGAATCTTATGATGAAGAAAATCAAGACAAACACTTGATATTAAACTACACCAACCAGATAACTAATTCGTTCAGTCAAGTTGATGGTGGTAGTTTAATAAAATATCCATTCATTAATGAACAATTCCTCTATTAAGGATCAACAAATTTCAGTTCCCCTCTTCATTTTCACACTGGAGGATGTAGCTGAAGAAGAACCTCAGTTACCTTGGTGACAGAGTCATTGACATTGATGGCAGGGATCTTCAGCTCTCCCTTCTTCATCATCTTGTACAGGTTGTGGACTCCAGTTGTGGTCTCCTCCGACACTCCGCGGATGCCTGGAAAATATGACATTGATATGGATATTGTAATTTTTTCTGGACTGGTTAAAATTTTTTATTCCAGAGACCATGAAAAATTTACTTCAATACTGAGCACAACTCAACTTTTTTTTCAAAATAAAAAAGTCTAAACATGAGTTAAGATGTTCTCATGCCACAAACAGATAATGCAAAGTTTAGTTACAATGACTGAGCTTTCAGTGGCTCCGCTTATAGCAACACGTTATATATAGGGTCATTTAAACTGTGGGCGGTGAGAATCACTCCGAGTTCTCTGTGTGTTGTAGAGTCCCAGTGCAGACCACCACCAGTCTCTCTCTGCCACCTTATGACACAGCTGCAACACTGACAGTTGGGCTGCAACGCCTCAAGGGGCATAAAAGTAAAAAATATTACTGCATTAACATATTATTGCGGTATAATGTATATAGTGTGATCAATGACCAGTGAATTACCGTAAATTTGGAAATTTCCTGTTTTTCCCTTGATGGACTCATTGTCAAAAAACTTTTGGCTGACCATACACATAAATAACTTTTAAAAGTTATTTATGTCCAAAATCTTTGGATTAACAAAAGGAAACAACTTACGATCTTAAGATGGTGGTCAACACAAGCAGATGATTCAAAACCTGCAGCTCATTTATGTTAAATACATCTGAACTTTGAAATTCACACTAAATATTTTCCATACATAAACTTGATGTTACGTTGACTTTTCCAAACTAATGTCCAGAACTCTACTTAAGCTTTAACAACTTAATTTAATGTTACAATGGAAAGTCATCACATTGCACTGTGCAATGAATGCTGGGATATCTTCGTCATAACCAGCTTCCGGCAGCAGTTATTCATCTGGTAAATGACTAGACATGATTTTATTTTTTAGCCAAGATGCAGAAAAAAAACCAGCGTCTGCAGGCCAGTCATCAGTAACAGGCACAGTGACCGTGTGTCTGAGTGTGCGCGCGCAAATGAACCCACCTGCCAGCAGTTTTGGGTACTTCTGGTGGACCAGGTTGGTCAGGTCTCCTCCGTCGTCCAGGATCATGTTGAGGGGCTGACCATCTTTGAAGTATATGGTCTGTTCGATGCACCACACGTACTCCTCATCCGTCTCACCTTTCCACGCGTACACTACACACACACACACAGTATTACTTTCTTATTTGCCCCCCCAAGTCCATTCCCACCTACTAGTGTCTCAGTGCAGCCCCCCGTCCACCCCCTGCTCTCTGAGCTGCTTCATACATGCTGCTGAATGAGATGCATTTTTCTGCTCGGGCAGCTACTAAGTCAAGATACACAGAGGCAGTGCGTGTTACCTGGGATGCCGGCCTTGGCGATGCCAGCAGCGGCGTGATCCTGAGTGGAGAAGATGTTACAGCTGGACCACTGAACCTGGGGGAGGGAGGAAGAGGCAGAGTAAGGAGGAGGAAAGACGCTACACAGAGCTGCTCTTTGTGGGTCTAACCCTCATTTCATTACCTCGCTCTGATGTGTGAATGCCTCAATATTGTAGAATTTACAAGTTTTAAAATCATAGGCTCCTTTTGAGAAAGTGAATTGAAATAAGAGTTTGCCACATTAACCTGAAAACCGAGGCAACTGCTCAGTGCAATTACATAAATTTAAGTAAGCTGGTTATTGACAGCTTTCTGCAGTTTCCTGGATTTAAACACGATGTGTAAGCAACAAGTTAATAAATAAATTAAAACTTGTTTGCACGTAGAAATCGTGTCTCAAACAGTAAAGTGTATACAAAGTGAAAATGTGCATAACGATTAGTTAAGACTGAGAAACTCTTTAACCGTAGCCAGGTTTTGCGTCGTCATAATTTAAAAATAAATAAATGAAAATTCTACCCGATTGCTTTGACAGGTATGATCGTAAAGGTGTTTTTAAATTTAAACAACTTCACAGCTATAGCTACATTTAGTGTGTTAAACTGTGGGCGGTGAGAATCACTCCGAGTTCTCTGTGTGTTGTAGAGTCCCAGTGCAGACCACCACCAGTCTCTCTCTGCCACCTTATGACACAGCTGCAACACTGACAGTTGGGCTGCAACGCCTCAAGGGGCATAAACTGATTTAATGTACTACAATATGAATATTGCCATTTATAGTAAATATTTTATTCTGATGTGCTTCGATGATTTGGTTCAAATTCATTAAAACAGGTCAGACAGCATTTTGAGTAAGGAGAAGTTTTCCCAATGTCTGGTCCGACTGCATGAACATGAAATGAATCGACAAATGTACTGTGATAAACGCACACCGCTGCTATAATCATGCCCCCCCCCCCAAAAAGACCCACCTTTTAAAAATACCAAATTGTAAGCTAGCTGCTTGTAAAAGTTATTTTTTACATTATATCAGTTTCCTCACAAGAACTGAGGGACCATAAAATCAATTTCAGGCAAAGCACCATTTAAAATAAACTTTTTAGAAAATAAAAGAAAATAACCACAGACTTTAGTAGTACGGACGGTAGTTTTGCAGAGTATCATCGCCACCACGGAGAGAGAAAGAGAGAGAGAACTGAAATCAGCTGGAAGAAAACCCAGGCTGACAGAGCAGGTTGTTATTTATTCTCTGCCGGTTCTCAGGTTCCTGCAGGATCAGACCAGCCAAGATAAAAACCAACACGATAACGGAACACAGTAGCCTTGGGACAGAGAGGGTGAAAGAAAACCCCTGGACTTGCTGGCACAGTTTGTTCTGATAAATGGAATCAATAAACTTGCCCTCTTTCATTAACTACTGCTACGGTGCAATCTTCGAGGCCGAGGACAATCCAAGTTAAGCTGGACAGTTCACGCGGTAGCCTAAATAAACCGGGTCAACGGGTACCTACAACCAAGGTGCTCTGATGAAAGATCATTTGACAAATCTACTAACAATGTGGCAACAACTAATTTGTTTAAATGTTTTTAAATTCTTGAGAATCTTCTGCCCCGTGCTTCACACCAATCCACGAATTAGGAAGAAGTCAAACGAGGATAAAGAATAACTGAGCTCAAATACAGGTCTCATCTCTGAGAGGAATTAGACTGGATGGGATAATGTACAACCAAAACACACTACTTGGGTCTCAACGGAAACTAAGTCCCCTGTATACATGAACGTATGATGAGGATCCTAATTTTAACTTTACTCTCTGTTCTCATCTAAAATGTTCTTTGCTTTTAAAAATTACTACTGAACCATCTCAGAGAATCTGAAGCCTTAGATGTTTAATTAGTGTAAATTCAAGTCATTAAAAAAAAAGACCAGTTTCTTGTTCAAAGCATTAATGGCTTGTTTTGATAGCTTTTAAATCAAATATGTCACCATTGTAAACTCTCTTCTGAAGTTGCAGCTCTAAAAAAACGCCTTTAAAAAAAATAAATAAATACAAAAATTTTAAAAAGCGGGGGGGGGGGGGTACAGCTCAACAAGAGTGCCCTATTAAAGCAAAGGTTTCATTTAGTTTATACTAGCTTGTGGAGTTCGGTCATTAATTAAAAGATGAGTCATGAGCAAGTAAAATGAATTTGCCTGCATCCATTCTTAGATGAACTGCAGAATGTGGCAAGAGTTCAATGAGACTTTTGTAAGCAACCTCCTGCAGTTGCAGCTGGCAACCAACCTTCATACCATCTCCATTGCTGTTACAGTGGGGGGGGGGCTAAAAAAGTATTTTTCTGAAAGTCATCAATGATAAGCAGAAGATCCCCGGGTGAGCAGATTTGAGAAGCAGCTGGTATATGTTACCTCGGCCCCGAGGGCAGTCAGGGTCTCGATGAGCACGGCCGTCTGCAGGGTCATGTGGAGGCAGCCAGCGATGCGGGCGCCCTTCAGGGGCTTGGTCTGGCCGTACAGCTCCCTCATCTTCATCAGACCGGGCATCTCGTTCTCCGCGATCTCGATGGCCTTTCGCCCCCATTCGGCCAGGCTGATGTCGGCTATGGAGAGAGTGAGGGGGAGAAATGACAGGATGATGGGGAAAAAAAAATTGACATTACAATTACCTGAAGTCTTCTCTTCATGATGGACTTCTTTAATCCTGTACTGTCCAGTGTCAATTATCCAACACAGAGCTCTTATTTCAATTGAAAATATGACTAAAGGGTTGAAAATGACAAAGTGTGCTGAAAATGTCCAGATTTGTTGGAGACATGATTTAAACTGACACCAAATAATAATTCATTTAATTTTCAACTGCACTTGTTATTCTCGTTTCCTGAAAAGGAATGTGTTCCTTTTTTTTTCTTTTTTGCAAAACAGCAAATGTGGTCGAGCTTAAATCAAGAAGTCATGTGAAACCTAAAGTGTAACTGTCTAATGTGTATTAAACTAACCTGTTCCTTGCAAATTATTCTGTTGCTGTACAGGGAAAATTAACAAATCTACTGCCCAAATTCATTTACTGAAGTCTTGCTTTAACGGTGTTATTTTGTATGGCAATCGATGTGAAGGATTACCCCCCTCCCAACTACCACAGTGCCTAAGCCACTTCTTGTTCAATCAGCCGCACTTTGTTCTCCCCCGTTCCAAAAGAACAAACACACTAGTGCAGCCAACTGCTCACATTTGAAGCTGCACAGTGCTACGTCAGGGAACAGCAGAAAAGCTGCCTTTTTGCAGTTTGTAAAAAGTAAAGACAAAAAGCCTGTCAGTAACAATCAGGTGGCAGTGGGTGAAAACACACACACACACACACACACACACACACACACACACACACACACACACACACACACACACACACACACACACACACACACACACACACACACACACACACACACACACACACACACACACACACACACACACACACACACACACACACACACAAGCAGCCCTGCAGGGTAAACAACAGGCTGATAATCACCAGCTGGACCCAGCAAAGAGCCTCAGCTCTTCATCTCCATCTGCTTCTCTAATTCATACACTACTTTTATCTGAACTTCAGCCTGCATCAGTGCTGGAATATACAGTGGCCTGGCTTTTAAAACAGATTGCAAAATGTTGCAAACTGTCCACGTTTACAAAAAGGCTTCACCTTTTTGTTGATGCAAACATCACAGTGCAGCAGGTAAACTTCGGGGTGCACGGCAGGAATCTCAAAAGTACAACAAACTCTGTTCACTGCTGTGGCCCCCGGAGGCTGCAGCCGGTTCAAACACAAGTCAGCCAGTCTGACTGCACCAAACCGGCCCTGGGCTGAAAGACCAACTAGGGAGGGGATTGGGAACACAGCTTCGCACCGAGGTCATAGTAGTGACTGAACTTAACCTCCGCTCAGGTGCATTAAGTTCTCCCTGTACGTACTCCAGCAGAGCAGGGCGAAAAATATTGGCAGGGATTGGGATTCAAATAAACAGTATGGTATTAGCATTTTAAATACAGCTATCCACTGAAGGCTTGATGTTGTTTAGAGCGACGAGTGTGAGTGGCGTCAAAGCTGAGGTAAACTTTGTACCAACAGTTCAAATCAAGGCCAGCAATTGGAGAGAGAACGAAGCCGCCAGGCCTACATTTAGAAATTAAATCTTTAATGCTCATTCAAACCAAAGCTTTAGGTGTTAAACAGATACCTTCAGGAGTTTACTCTGAGAATTCAAGAGAGCGTGCATTTGATAAGTGATATTTGGCTGCGGCTAGATTTTCATTAAATCAATTAACCGGCAGATCATTTTCTCAATCACTTTGAAAAAATGTTAATCATGTTTTACGGGAACCTAACTTGATGTATTGATGTCTTGTTTTGTCTGACTAAAAGTCCAAAGATATTTCATATACCATTATACAGTAGCCAGAAAGATAGAGACTATTCACATTTCAGCAGCTGGAACCAGTAAGCTTTATACAATGTATAATAGAAGAAATAAATGTAATATAATGCTGTAATTATCATTTGTCCCTCCAACCCCTGCTGCAAACCCACTACGCTGAAGTGCCAGAACGGTAAGAGAACATTTTTTTCTGAGAGACTTTGCCCCCGGGGCTATCTGTTAGTAGGACATTGTGTAATGTCTCCCGCCTCTGAAGCAGCTGCATAACATGTACAGACCAGCAGTCACAGCAGTCAAACAGGTGGCACATGTGGCATGTGTTAAAATATTAGCTAGTTATTCTAGTGAATTATTTCATGTGTTTTCTGACATGTTCAGCTAAATGAAGGTTGTTTTTTAAAGTGCATTTTTAATCTCAAGGCATTTCCGTTACACCAGCTGATTCTTTGTATTTCTTTTGTCTTTTTCCCCCCATTCGTATTGTTTCTGGAGCCGAACAGACACCTAAAGCAGTACAACCTTTTTTTTGGGGGGGGGGGTAAACACTATATAACGAAGTTTAAAATCAAATGCATTTAACTCTAAAACCTGCTGCACACGAACACCACGTGTAGTTGGAGCATTACTACGGTATGTAAGTTACCATACGGTGCAGCTCTGCCTCTGCCTGCTCCCGTCACTCATGCATTTCTGGCGGCGAGGGGTCCTTGGCATCACGGGAATTGTAGTTCGCGAGCAGGGACCGGAGCGTAAGACCTGGACGACTCCGGTTGCGGAAATAAACTACAACACCCAGAGGCCGCGGAGTTCATTTCTGTTCGCAGAAACGCCCCCAGCTCGGCGCTGGTAGCGGCTGTTACATGTCGATTAATTCTCGGATTTGTCTGCAAAGTGTGGTTGTCGAAAAGTGGATTGTTTATTTTTTATTTATTTATGTTAAAGGTGTAAGCTAACAGTGATCGTAACGAGCAACGAACATGCTTAACATCTTGCTAACTAAATCATAATAACAACCTATGGTAAATTACAACAAGCTAGCAAGTTAGCGGGAACAGAGCGGGGAGAGGGAGCTAACGTTATAAACCCTGGACTTCATTACAAATGAGTCTTAACTATATGAATAAACGTGTCTCATTGCACCGTGGAACCTTTCAAGCTAAAGCCGGTCGCTAAAAGAGCCGTTACCGGTCGGGTGCGTTACCGTAAACAGCCTGCTAAGCTAGCGGACCGCCACCGTCGTTAACGGACCCGGACCCGGACTCGTAACCGGGGCTTAAAGCGGCGGAGCTCGACACTGACCGACTTTGTAGGGAAGTTTCTCGGACATGGCTGATCTCTGGTGTTTTGCTGCGGGCAGGGTGAGCGCTGAGGCAGCCTGGCCGACGGGTGGAGGTAGAGAAGGAGGGAGGGAAACATGACGCCTCGCCTTTTATCCCCGCGGCCCGGTCTGCGCCGCCGAAACGCGCACCTACGGCGGACTCCCATTGGCCACGGGAGGTCCCGCCCCCCGCAGGAGCGATCTGATTGGACGAGCGTCGACGGCGGCGGAGGCCGTTCGACCAATGGCGAACGTGGAGCGTCTGGAACGAGTTTCGTCTGGAGCCCGGTGGAGTTTTCTCGCCTGGACAATGAGTAACTGCAGCCACCGGGTCCTGTGTTATAACACTGGTTGAAAAAGAAACTGTAGATTGCACATGTGTTCCAACACACACATGAATCAGTGTTAACTTGAATGTTGTTCTGCAGGTTATTATTACTTTTTTTTCTATTGGAGAATGGTTCACCATAACAAAACGTGATATGTCTGTGTCGGATTAACACAAGGCTGAATTACCGACCACGATGGTGTCGCACAATAAAATCTGGGCCCCGCTCGTACGAGTCACACCTGTAAAAATGACGAGTCAACGCATGCACCTGTAGTATCAGGGTCATTAGACGTGAGGAGTTAATAAAGCTTTTACAATAAGCCTGTGCGAGCTCAGCTCTTTTTTTTCTCAACTTTTACTTTGTAGTACTTTAACTGTGATGTTTCACATTATAGAACATTATTTGTTTGTTTGTTTGGTTTTTTTTTTTTTTTTGGGGGGGGGTTATCATGATTTGAGAATAAGTCAAAGGTATAAAATCATCTTGCTTTTGCCCAAACCCGTGAAAGGATTCCTGTATCAAGTTAATAAAAGACAAAGAGAGATGACTTTTCTCAAATCAGGTTTCATTTATAGAAATAATGTGAATCATTTTACCAGCAGGTGCTGTCTCTTGCAACATGGGAGCAGTTTGATGCAACTTTAGGAACCTAAAGGCTTCTAAATTATGCCTTGAAGTTTCTAAAGATGGATTTTTTGGTAGTTTTTTTTGTTCTTGTTTGAAAGATTTTCACCCAACCATTTTCCAGCAGATCACTTCAGGTTATATTTAGTCTGTTGTGCAGACAGATTGTGCTTAAAATCTACCCACAGGTTTTCAGTGATGATCACTGAAAGTCAGGAAACTGTGAAGGTCGTTCAAAAAAACCTTCATCTTGTGTTTCTTGAAGCGGTTTATGGTGGATTTTGATTTCTTCTCTGTTTCTTTGTCCTGTTTTAGAAGCCAAACTCTTTTCAGACATTTGCATCCAGAACTTGAGGACATTTATTTTAATCCATTCTTCCCTCGATCTGTGAAATGTTTCCTGACTGCCACACAGCCCTGAAGTGGAATATTACACTCCTACCCCCCACCCCCAGCATAACAGTTGGAAAAGAGGGATTGGTAGGTGGGAGGTTTACTAAGCACTGACTTAATCACTTGCCCAAAGTTTTTACTGGGTTTTTTTTCAGTTTTCAAGTTAATTAAATAAAAAAATCCATGATGCATAAACATTTGGAGAAAGGCCTGTTTTTAATGTGGGTTTTCTGATGGAGTTTTATATACTTCCCTTCTCCTCATAAATCAGCAAAATATGGAGTCTGCCCAGGGGTGCCCAAAGCTTTGCATACAACTGTATCAAACACTTGGACTAATATGTACTGTAGAACAATATAGATGAACCAGGGCTGAATTACCAAGTGGCCAAAACAGGCAATAGACCCCGGCCCCCAGACTTTCAGAGGGACCCAAATGCTCCAAGGTGACTGTGTCTAGAGGGTTAGCCGGTGCTACCTGGCTAATGGTGGAGGTAAATGAAATAAAAAATAAAAAAAAACACCCTCAGAAACCTAGGTCAGGTACAAGACCGGCTGAGGATCTTTGGTAAACTACTCTAAACTCCATAGTAACCATTTAAAATGGTGAAAATGGCCAAGAGGAAACTAAAAGGGGGCACCGTGGTGTTGAGAAAGCATAATGTGGGGAACAATTATAGCGGCTACCCAACCCTAACTCTAACCCTGTTCTTGGCCTTCACTCCTGTATTTCCCCCACACTGGAGCCTGAGTCAGACTCACAGAGGAAGGTAAAGATCCTAACACACATGCTCTGACTACCAGTGATATTTTGATACTTGAACACAGTATATCAGGGACAGGAGGAATGGACAGGTGCTTTCCTGGGATAAATGGGAATCAATGGATGGAGCAGGTGTGACAAAAAATTGAAATTGAATCCAAAGGAAAGTGCGTAATAGGAAACCCTACACTTTAAGTCAAACTAATGCAGTCGCTGTAATTAATTGAATGCAGTGACTAAGCACAGATTAAAGGTTTGGGTACTAGATATTCCATTTCGTGAGAATAATTTTTAGAGATACTTTTGACTGTAATATATTTCCTGCAACCCGGTAGTGCTTAGCAGATATTTGCAAAATGCAAATAATATATGACTTTCAAAGGTTAGCAGCATTTTTCCATGTTTACGTCCTATATTCAGGACCTAGTAATTATACTGTTGATGTTTAAAAGAGACCGTTTTTACTTGTCCTCACCTTTATGAACGCAGGACTTGTACTTTGAATTGTTTGTCTATTGTGAGTTTGCTACTTATTGTGAGTAAAGGAGCTTAGTATCTTATCTACCACAGATACATGTGCGCACACACGCACATGTGCACACGCTCACACACACACAAACACACAAAATTACCTATATAGCTGTGTCACACACTATCAAGACATTAACTATTAGAGGCACATCTCAGAACCTGAATGTATCTAAAAATGATTAAAGTAACATGTAGATAAGCTAAAATTCTCTGATCAGGTTTTCCAGACTTTTTCTGCAGCATTTGTCAGGGATATTTATTTAATAATGGTCTGATTCAAATGGGCTGATGCAGATCAAACTTGAAATTATTCAAATTACAAAGCCATCAGACCAGCTGCTAAGATGACGAGAGGAGTTCTGAGAGAGGAGAGAGGGCCGAAGGACTAACGCGACACATCTGACAATCTAAATGTAAACTGCATCAAATGAAAAGTTCAGAGATAATTCACGGTAACATTCACAGGCTAAATGCTGCTGTTTCTGGGTAGCTTAAACTGCTCTGAAAAACCGACGCTGTGTGGCTGGGGAACGCTGCGAGAAACGAAAGCGGCCGAGGAGGCTAAACTCAGGCCACTGGCAGAAACACTACACTACGGCTAATTTGGGAGCATGTTTCAAATGGTCCCGGTCCGGGCCACAGCAGGTCGCCACCTCGGTGGTCTTTGGTCTGGGGGATCTGAGTCTGAGCTCCAGTTCAACAAAATCAGAGGCTGGAGAGAGCTGCACCCAGGTGTGTGTGGTGAACACACGCCTAACGCAGTACTTTTTTAATTTCAGAATTTGAAACATTTAACTCAAAGGAAAACGATGCTTTATATTAGATTATTTTTAGCATTTTGTTTTCTCTTTAAGTAGATAGCGAACCCAGTAATTTAGACAAATTCAGGTGACATTAAAATTTTTAGTTTTAAAATCCGTGTGAAGAAAGTTTTAATGAAATTACTTCAAATAGATAAGTCTTTGTGTTTTCATAAGTATAATAAAGGGGAAAAAGTCATTCAGTCCCCCTAAAAATCTTTCAAAAATTACATATAAAACAAATTAGTATCACTGTTAAACTTTAGATAAAATATATTTGACTTTGCCCACCAGCAAGACAAAAAACAAATAAATAAATAAACAAACAATAAAAGGATCAGAACAGCAGCATTTTTTTTTTTTTTTTTTGGTGCCATAAATGTAACAGGACAAGGAGCAACAAGATTTTCAGTCAACTTCGTGTAAACATGCAGATCCTGTCACAGGATTTTTTTTTTTTTTGGAGAAAAGATCACGAAAGGTCTTGAACTTTGTGATCCAGCCTCTGACTGAAGGACTGCGAAGGTAGAATTTGAAACATGCAAGAGTAGCAATCAGATTATTATGAACCGTCATAATATATATATATGTATATATATATGTATATATGTATATATGTATATATATATATATATATATATATATATATATACATATATATATATATGTAACACAGATATACACATAATAAATACAGATAAAATATACATATATAATATATACAAATATACATACATATACACTTATTGACATATATACATATATGTATATACAGATTTAAACATCTGTGATCGGTGTAAATTGCTTCTTATATTAAACTACTTTAAGAGAAATGTCATGTTTACATCACATTCTCAACCTGCTGTCTGACTCTGGGTTGACCCCAAATCCGTCCATGCATTAACGTGTCTGGTGACAGGAGGAGGGAGGTGTAGCTACAGCTGAAGTAGCACTATAGCGAGCAGGTGTTGCATTAACTCATAACATCATTTCGTCATGAGGACCGACACGTCTCATGTCCATCTTTCAATGTTTGTATCACTTTTGCACTTCAGGAGAGTCAGGGAGGAAAAAAAAATCCAGCTCACCCTTTAAATTTAACTAAATATTAACTAGAGGTCACGGTTTTGAAAGGCTGGAAAAACATCACAAACTCACACACACCTTCTCTAGCTCAATGGACACAGGAATTTCCCCGAGTGTGTCGCTGTGAAGCCAAGGCGAAGCGCCAGAGGTGTCTGACTCCTTGCAAGTTATAAATTCAGCGACAGCCACAGAGGCCTGGTAAAGTGCCCTCTGACAGCCATATTGGAGCTACACCTCTCCTGATTACTACATATTGTCATAGTATCACTAATAATATATATTATTAGTGGTATATCAGTGTACCTTTGGCTGACATCTGACCAGTTTTTGATCAGGAAAGTGATCAGATTTCTATCAATCCATTTGATTTTGTATTTAGACAATATCAGCTAACAAACTATTAATCTCCTTAAAGGACGCGTTTATCTGATTTACAAACCAGTTTACTCACTTACCTGTGGTCGTATTTGGAAATTCAGATGGTTCTGCTTAAGTTTATCCAAGATTATTTATCTCTGAGTTTTCAGTATTCATCCAGACCATTTCTTTGATAGAAATGAGATCCCATGAATACTGGAAACCAAAGAGTCCTTGATGATCCAGACTGAACTTCCGGTGGTCTCCTTTGTTCACACTGCAGGCGGAAATATTAGAGGCACATCTCAGAACCTGAACCAACTGCGTCGCCAGACACCACGAGTGGTAAGAGAGATTTTTTTTTTTACCCATTTTGCTGGATCAGCACCATACAGCACATATCTGTGCTCTGGTTTTCAGTGATTTAGAATTTTTCTTACATAAAGTTGGGGAACTAATTAAAAGTTGTCCACTGAGAGGAAGCAGAGGCCAAGATATCCTGACTTTTGGTCCTTAGTATGAGTCAAGCTCCAAAAAGGCAACATTTCCGATGATAACAAAAAAATACGAGTTATCTTACTGATATTATGATTCATTTGCTGGATTATGTTTTGCATGTATAGGTATTTGCCCCTTATATTGGGATAAAGCTAAATTTACCTAAAACATATCTCTGTGGTTTCCCAAAAGCCTGCACATTCTCCTCTGAAGAAAGTGAATTTGACGTTGCTGTGAGACAAAAGGAAGAACAGCTTCTCTCCTCTGAAGCCGACTTCACTGACAGGGACAACCTCATCAAATCACTGCAACTCCATCCACATGTAAAGGGACCGATTAACGTTCTAACAGCTTGTTCCCATCTGTCACAAGACCATTTTAAAGGGCATAACTTGAGATTAACCTTTTCCAATTTTTTTTTTTTTGTGAAATATTTGATCCTTTTACCTCTTGGAAAAAAAAAATCCTTCAAGTAAATGAAAAATGACAAAAAAAAAAAAAAATTACCGTTGTGTGTAGACATCAACTTTTTTTAAAGGTTTGAAAAAGCCAAAGTAATTGAAAAGTCTGGGGAACCACTGACCTAAGGTATCCAGCAAAGTCTGGTGTGTTAGCATAACCATCAGCTGCTCTGGTAAACGTTGGTTGGTTTTACGGTTAACGCTTCTTCTTGAGTTTCGCTGCTGTAACATGTGTCCTTTTTTTTTTTTTTTTGACATACATATAAAAAAAAAGAAAAACTTACTTTTATATTATTTTTTTTTTTTTTTTTTTTTTGTGTGCGGCGAAAAAAAAAGCCCCATCTTTCTCTTACAGAGAGAGAGAGAGAAAGCAGAAAAAAAAAAAAAAAAAAAAAAAAATCATTTTTTTTTTTTTTTTTTTTTTTTTTTTTCTGACACATCTGTTGACTCTTCAAAAAAAAAAAAAAAAAAAAACAAGCCTCATCCTGTTCCTCCACACACACACAAACACACACACCCTTCCCTAGAGGTATGCACTTGCAAGCTCTTGCTAAGTGCTCATTCATGCAAAAAAAATAAAAATAAAAAAAACTTTAATAAACATAACCACAGGTTGTTTTTTTTTGGGGGGGGGGCATGACTGTGCCCTCTAGAAAACGGAGTGTGTGTAGCTGGAGTAAAGAGATTCTTACAGTAACAATAATCTGAAGAGTAAAAGCCTGGGTTTACTTCTTTTTCAAGCCAGCAAACAAGCGCGCAAGTGCATATTCAGGGTCGGGGGTGGTGGTGGTGGTGGTGGTGGTGGTGGATTTGGGAGGAGGGTATGGTTGGATAACAGGGTATCGGCTCTATGACAGAGCAGCCATCAGGAGCCAGCTCAGCAGCCCAGAGTCTCTTGTCTCTCCATCCAGATGTCTGGGACAGTTCCTGCAGCAGAGAGACAGACGAGGAGTGGGGAGGCGCTAGCTAGCCGGTGGGGCAAAGCTAGCTTAGTTAGCCGCCCAGGCTTCGAGGCCCGCCATCTCGTCTTCCTCTTCTTCCTCGTTCTTCTTGGCTATAAAAACAAACAAATATAAATAAATCATGAGTTGGATGTGAGAGGAGGATGAATGAAATTAATTCTATGTTAAAAAAAAAACAAAACAAAACAAAAAGTCATGTAGTACCTGTTCTAGATGGTAGTGATGTGGACGGTATGCTGGGCAGAGGGACGTCTTCTGTTCCTTCAATTTCAAGGAGGTTTTTGTCCAGCTCCTCCTGTTCCAGCTCCTCCAGCTCGGCCATGAGCTCGTCCTGAACACACACACACACACACACACACACACACACACACACACACACACACACACAACAGGAACAGGAGATAATCAATAAATGTGGTCTGCACTGGCATGTCACACACTACTGATTTACATGGGTTTTCTTAGCCTATTAATCTGCTTTTTCTCTAACCGCCTAGTATTGAAGTGAATGGGGAAAAAAGTCGGGTAAAAATCTTCTTTCTCAGGGTGCTTTATTTTCCTAGATCCTCACCTCATCATATTCTTCCCCAAAGCCAACTGGTCTGGAGATTACATCGGAGATTTCCTGGGCCACCTCCTGCTGCTCCGTGATTTCCGCCATCAAGTCGTCTACTTTGTCTATGTCCCTGCGAAGCAGGAGGAAGACAGGCAACATGTAAATGAAGGCATGAATACAAAAATGTCTCAGCATTAACCAGTGAAGGACAATGTGTTATTTACATCCTTTGACCGGCTACTGAGAGAAAACAACGAGTGACAAAAAAGGATGATAATAAAAGGGAAGAGAGTAGAAAAGACTCTTTTAGACCTGTAGATTACAATACAGTAGATAAAAGACAACTGTGGAGTTAATGCATGATTTTTAAAAATATTTTACTCCAATCAATAACTTGTAATACTCACAATGACCTTGAATAACCTCAGTACTGAAAAAAAAAAATCCCAAACTTATAACATTTTTCTAAACGTCTCACTTACATGTTCTCGTGCGCGGCCTTCATTGCCTTGGCAGCGTAGCCCATGTTCTTGAGCACTTCGGTGTTGGTGTTGGCATTCTCCAGAGCTTCCCTCTGGAACTCTATGGTGGAAAGCGTCCCGTCAATCTGGGCAAGCTGCTTCTCGTAGCGCTTTTTTCTCTTCAGGGCTTGTAGGGCCGCTGGACAGAAGGGGGGGGGGGGTAAAAAAAATCCAATATCACTAACAGCTGTAGCGGAAAGAGGAAGTTACAGTTCAGGAAGCTATGGAGACCTAAACCCGGCCCGTACCCACACCTCGAAAAGATCCAACCACCAACCAACATGGTCAAATTTAAAACCTTAACTCAACCCAAAACATTAAGCTGCTATTGTTATTTTATTTCATCTATTACTGAGGGTTACCTGTTCAGGTAAATGCCAAAAACTGGCTGCAATTTTTCTCTTCCCCAATTCCAAATGGGCGTCTGTTTCAATTCTCTTCATATGACAAGCATAAACAACCAATGTAGCACAGAGAAAATTCTTAATAAATCATATTAAACTGTAATAAATTGTATTTAGAAAAATATTTTTTGGTCAATTATAGGGTATATGTTCATATTTTTGGTGAAATATATACTTTTTTTTAACCAAACCAATGGGAGTTAATAATTAATATTTAGTGGGTTTCTTTCTTGTAAATAAGTGTAAATAAGTTTTTCATTTTAAGCTTAAGAAAGAGAGACACTATCAGACACTTCATCCATAACTGAGAACCAATTAAAAAAACTGACAAATTCTGCCATTTTGGAGAAGTGGTGCTTCTGAAAACACTTGTAGCAGACACCAAAATGGACACGGAGACTGATACCAAATAGATAATGAACCTCGACCGTCTCCAGTGGACTTTCAGACATTTAAGTGCAGCTGCAACAGCAGCTTCTTTTGTGATGAGCTACTCCTGAATTATAGCATTTGTCCTAATAAAGACAGATTCCATTAATCGGATAAGTCCCGTCTGAGCCAAATCTCTAGCCTGCAAACACAATATGCTTCGGTCAAGCAGGTTCAGGTTTGTCTCTTTATTTTTCTCTTGAGGAAAAAAAAACCCAAAACCTTCCATCTCAATCAAATTCATGTTGGTCTAGTCTCATCCAGACTAGACCTGGGATAGTGAGATGTTTGGAAATCCAGTGGTAGGTGCTAAATAGGCTGGGAGGTTGGAAAAGTGTTCACCGCTACATAGACACGTTAGGCTGGTTTAGTGTGTCCTCAAGCTCGGAGCCACATTGTGTTTTAGGCACCTTCCTTCCTCCGCGTGTGATTAGACACACAGAAACACTAGTTACCAGGACCGGGACTCAGGGAATTTCCCTTTGATGCTGATGTGGAGGAGAGATAAAAAAAAAAAAAAAATCACCTCATCAAGGCAGCCGGTGACCTAAACCTGCTGAGTCACATATAGAGGAAGGGTCATTAGGTAATGAGGGACAGGTGTGTACAGTGCATGTGCCAGGACCACAGTCGAGATCAAAAGGTGAAGAGGTGAGATAAGGTTCAGCTTTTTTTAAGGATCAAAAATCCAGGGAGGCTAAGATTAGGATCCAGTTTTTAGCACTGAGTCACTTCCTGCTTCCTACTTTCAGCTACCTGTCGCCGCCCCCTTGGGCGGTGGCAGGAAGCTGAAACCATTTCTGACAGACAATAAAGAGGCGTGTCTGTGGAAAGCTCAGCTGAAACACTGCACCTCAGATACTTTCAGACAGAAACTAGAGCAGTGTTGCATCCTCTGTGCTTTGTAATCTTTTTTTTCCGTCCTCCCCACAAATACAAACATGCACGGTAATAAACGATTATCTTCGCTACCAAAGCAGCTCTTTCCCTGTCCAGGGTCTGTTTCACATAAACAGACACAATTAAAAACTTTTGTAGGAACACAGCTGAGCGGAAAATATATTCAAGTCTGGTAAGGTTTTCTAACAAAAGTAGTCCTGTATTGACCTGGTTGTTCTTAATCCTCATGAAAAAGTGTAAAAGGTCCCAAAGGCTTTCCTTCTTTTCATGGACATTTCTTGAGTTTGTGCATGTAAGAACAAAGACTGATAGAAGCATATGGATGTGGAGCTTTTTCACAGCGTGGCTCTACGGATGGTGATGTTGGTCCGTTGGGGCAACACTTTGGTCCAGGCTGAAATACCAGCGATTAACGGAGGGGACACCATGAAATTTGGTACAAACATTCACAGCCCCACGAGGATGAATTGTAACCACTCTGGTGATCCCTTATCCTTTAATCTAGTGCCACCATTTGGTCACAATTTTGTTTCATTCAGTACTTTGGTTAATGGCAAATAACACTTGCAGAGCCAACAGTGCTGATTAGCTCGTGTTAGCATGAAAACATGCTAAGCCAAGATGGCGATCAGTTATATCAGCATATTGGCTTTAGTCATTGTGAGCTTTTTAAAGAAAAATATTTAAAGCACGCTGATGTTCACAATGTAGCTCGAAGCATCGGTTTAAAAACATACCTGGCCTTCATCCCACACAGACGCACACACACATCTTTATCAATCTCCTGTATGTGGCTGGTCCAGTCCACCTGGGGCCAGACAGTGGCTGACAGTTCCACTTTCATCTGATTATATCATCGCCTGGCTCTATTCCTGGACTGATAACAATGTTACCCAACATCACCAAATGATTATCAGATTATTTGGAATGCAGAGCTGCATTCAGACCCCCCCCCCTTGAATTTCACAAGATCACTTTGAATCTGTGACCCTTTTTTTTCCTGTTGTCCTGCTCGTTCCTACAGAGCAGGTGATGCGTTGCATGAACACAGAGTTTTCTGTTGCTGCCGCTTCCATGAACTCCACTTACAGGAAAAGTAAGAGACACAAGTCGGTATCAAAGCTGGAGGCATCGGGACCATTGTTGCTGATGGTTAAACCCGTTGCTGTAATTTTCCCTGACCAAATGTAACTGCTGCCGTTACATCGCCCTTTCCTCATTATGTGATCCTTCTAGTCTCTACAGATCGTCTCAGCTCTCTAGTCTCAGAATGTAGAAACAACAAGCTAAACCTAAGACAGCTGTCACAGATAGGGCATTGTGGTAGGTTTGATATGTTTTTGCATTATTGCAAGGTAAGTTCTCGCCTATCTTGAAAATCAGGTTTGAGGCTAATAAAATTGATTGACCGTGCCACAAGAATGAGCCTGCAGAGCTATCGGTCCGAGTGTTGGTGCCGCGCTGTTTTTTTTCCCAGAGAGGTGGTGGTTACGCCTCAGCGACCACAGCCGGCAAACTTGCCTGCATGTAAAGTCCAGTATCATCGTATTCCCATGCTGTAATTATTGTGACCACATAAAATATCACAGTTCATGGTAACATCTCCTGAACTATTATCATTAGAGTTGAATAATTAAAATGACTTCAGACCTTGTTTTCCTCGGGTTTTATCCAAACTACAAATAATGAACTGCATGATGTCATTTTGTTGAAAGCATTACATAAAATATACTTTAAGAGGAGCTGAATGGTTGTTAAAGGTTTAATGGAGAATGACTCGAATGCAGCGTCATGTCTGTGTGTTTTCATACGTTTTCTCATTTCTTCTGGGAGTTACGGGGTAAAATAAGTTTAAAAGAGTGAGTAAATTCACACAAAAGTGATAGTGATGGGCTGTTGCATGGTTATACTGGACTCTTACGCACCACCAGCACCACCCAACCCCTCTGCACTTAGCATATACAAAGTGTTAGTTATTGGTCTCGCCCTCCTCTGCTGGAAAAGCTGATTTAATAGCTCTGCCATGGTCAGAGCTTCAGCCTAAATAACAGAACATGCATGATGTTGAGGCATCCGGTTCTCTCTCTTTGTTAGTCACGAAAATAACCCGCCAGTCGCTCTTATAAAAGGGTTCAGAAGCTAATGTTAGCGTGGCAGCTGCTAAAACTTTACATAGAAGGAGGCCGGCTCAAAGGTCCTGCTGTGGTTGCTCCGCTAGTTTATCCTGCTCATGGTCGTGAGGGGCTGAGGCCTAACCCTGAATGCATTGGCTGAGTGTCAGTCGATTTCCTGGACAACTCCTTGGACCATCACAGGATTCAGTTCTGCACTGGAACCAGTTTTGAACTAACAAGAACTAGCTTTTTAATTAAATGTATTTTTTAAACGGACTGACTGCACCTTTAATCAGACATGCCTCTACCCACATGTACAATATGGTTGACTGCAACAAATGCAAATAAGTAGAATTACACTAACAAATGCATAACAGTCACCGGCCTAGGAACAAAATAAGGCTACAAAAAACCCATAATGCAACTCTGTAAAAGACCATGTTTCAACTGGTTACCTCTCCATTCAAAAAGAATATTGGTTGTAATGAATGAAAACATGACTGTTGAGTCCTGAAATATAAGACAACCGTCATTTTTTAAAGTCTAGGTTTCAGGGGAGGAAAAAAATGTTCTTATATTAGACACCAGGCGGTTCTTTTCTCTCCAGAGCAGTGGAGAAATCTCAGCATAGTTTTATCAGTTAATTCCGTCCAGACGCTGCACAAAAAACAGTAAAAAATATCTTAGAACTGTAAGGAAAACTCTAATGCAAATTAGGTAGGAAGAACCAACATGGAAGAACCAACATCTCAGAGAGAGGAAAACCCTGCTGACGAGTGGGCTCCAGATGTATCTGGCCAATCTGCTACGTGTACCAACCATTTTCTTACGCTGTTGTTTTTTACGAGTGCACTGAGACAGAGGATCAAATCACTTCTGCCACAATCATTTCCAACAGTTTTAAGACCCGCCTCAATAATGTTTAGATTGTTGTGAGAGTTTGCAACAGAGGGAAGGAAAGAAACAGCGGAGGAGATATTTAATTATCAGCAATCATCTTTGTTTAGACTAGAAACACATTGCTACAACTGGGGAAACAAATTAAAAGTTGCTTTTCTTTTTGTCATATAAGGGAAAGAGTATGTTTTATTCAGATGTATAGGAGAGTTTTGAAGGATCTGGAAAAGCTGCATCTGTTTTTAAACAAGCTTCAAGGTTTTCAAATGGAAATAATGGAATATGTTCCAAGACTGGATTTAATATGTTAATGGAATATAAAGGTAATAAATGAGAAGCAAAACATTGGGCTAGTGTTGTATATATAGAGTAAACAGAAGCAGCAGTAGTATAAATACAACATGTAGAATTAGAATGACAACGTCAAGTGCACAGAGTATTGATATATAATACTGAGTATATGTGAAGCGTCATACTGTTATGCTTTCAGTTAGATAGTTGCTATTATCAGAGGCAGGTTTGGTCAAACCTTACAACACGACAGCACCTTCATAGACATGACTTAACAAATCAAAACAACCTGTTATACACCTATTTGACAGGAGGTATACCATCAGACACAGCACGAAAGAACAAACACAAACAAGCTCCAAAAAAATATCTGTCAAACAGTAATGATCGCCGTTATCACAGTGACAAAGGTTAAAAACCTTTTATTTTATTATTTTATTTTACTTTGTTATCACACAATTTTTTTTTTTTTATGACTGATTTGTTGAGCAAGTTAAACTAATTAAAACTTTAGCATTTCACGTGCGTAGACATGAGACAATGATTTGGAGATCAACTGATAATGCAGCAGTGAAAACATTTGTTAGCTGCAGCTCTAAACAGAGAATGTGATTCTTGTCTTTGTTACATGTGGTGGTGAACTGAATATTTTGGATTTTAGACCATTGGTTAGATAAAACAAGATATCTGAAGACATCACACTGGTCTGTTGGAAATCATAAAAGGCTTTTTTTCACCATTTGTTGTCATTCCATAATCAAACAAACAACTGATTTACTGAAAAAACAACTAGCAGAACCACTATAATTGAAAGTAATAATGTGTAGCAGCCCTATAACTCACAGAGGCACTCAATCAAATTACTGCGCAGTAATCAAATTACTGCGCAGTAATCAAATTCGGATAAAATTGTGTTACTCTTTTAGCTGTATTTTGTCTCTTATTACAGAAAGGAGTCCCAGTTTTAGTTAAAATATCATCTGGTTTACAGCCCATGTTTCACCCATTAATCATATACACGGTTGAAATGTTAATCCAGGGTTTGTGCAATGTTCTGCAATGCAGTTTTCACCATTTAAAATAGAAGACTTTTTAAGAACTTTTAAATACCGTCAAGAATTAAATCTGATACCCATTTCACATTTATACTGGCCAAAGTACGAATAACAGCTACACAAACCAACATTAGGGGACAATATGGGCTAGAATTATTTGCCCAGTGCATGAATTTACTGACGTGCCTCATTTTTGGCAGTATTTTGTGGTTGGAATCGACACAGTTAGTCAAAGAATCGACAATGAAAACGGCATTCATTTAGAAAGTCGATAAACTGTTTAGTTGTGTGTTCAAACAAAAGTTCAGCATCATTTGATGGTTCAAGCTTTCCATTTCTGAGAAATCACTGCTTCTCCTCATCTAACTCATAGTTAATTGAACCGCTTTGGGTTTTAGACTTTTGTTGGGACGAAACAAGCTGATCATTTCAACTGATCATTTCAATAATCGTCAGTAGCGGCCCCTAATTTAATAATACACGCATAATTATGAACAATGTTAATTTCTCATTAAACATGACCCGGTTTTTAGCAGCAGAAAATGGTTGAATAGGGACGAGTGATCGGGTGGATGAACCCATTCACATGTGACTAATTAATTTCAGGTCCGCATACGACTTTTACATAACAGCACATATCTAGAACGATACTAAACCTTTGATAAAAATCAGACACAGAAACCTTGTACAACTAATATCACCGCCTGTAGCGAGAAATGAACGACATCACGACGGTTTTTGGGCCGAGTTCAAGACTTTGTTCGCGACGTCTCGGGCCTTTTCGGAGGAAACTGAACTCAGACTTTAATTAACCCTCTCGGCCGTTTTAACTCCTTCGCTGTCGCATTTATCTTCAGCACTGACTCCGCTGCCGTCGAAGGAGACGTTTAAAAATGGAGTCAGACTCGTGTCCAGGTACAGAGGCTGTCGACCGCTAACTTCCCCGTCGGTAGCCTCCGGGCTAAGCCAACAAACTTAACTCGGCTCCGCCGCCTCCCGCTGCCCCGCACGGTTTCCCGAGCTTTTCCTCTTTGATTCCTCACCTCGTTTGTTTTTCGTGCCGTTCTTCTTCGCCGTCATTAGCTCCTGGTCGATCTTCTTCTCCAGGAACTCCTGCTTTTTGGCCAACATCTCCTCGGTCTCCCGGAGTCGTTGGATCGCCTCCTGGGGTGTCGGTTCTTTCCCACCCTTGCCCCCGCTGCCGAACAACTTAGCGAATAACGCCATTTTTTTGCGGGTAAGTGTCAAAGATAGCAGCTGTTTTAACCGTCGGCGCTCGGTGATACCGGACAGGCGGTGGTCGAGTTGTCCCGTCGTCCTTTTCTCGTTAACTATCGTCGCCTCCGCCGACGCCGCCGCTGCTGCCGCTGTTGTTTTTCTTCTCTTCTTCCGCCTTTCCACCCAGGCCTCGTGATGTCATTACGTCAGCGTCGTTACGTAACTCGTGCGTAGCTCGGAGGGGGTTTCACAAATGAGCAAACAGCGTCTTCAAAAGTTATTATAAGAGTTTACATGCATGATAAATGCGTGTTTAATACAATGATGTTTATAATATAACTTATTAGTATTTCAGCTAATGATTATTTTCATTATCCACAATAAGCTAGTTATTTTATTCTCTAATCGGTTGATCGTTATTGCTTTAAAACATTAGAAAATTAATCTTAAAAAAAAAAAAATCCCTGTTATAATTTCCCATGAGGCGACCAACACTCTAAAAACCGAAAGATATTCAGTCGACCGACACAGACAGGGGAAAGCAGCAATTCGTCTCATTTCAGAGGCTGGAAACTAAATTTTTCTGGCATTTTTTGCTTCAAAAATGACTAAAAAAACGAATATTGAATGTGTAGCTGGGCGATGAAAGGCTAGGGTGGGGTTTCAACTAACTTGCGAGCCCAGTTTACATTTAACTTTTTAGTAGAGTACACCACAACATGATTTTGTATGTGTGAACATTAATATTATTGTTATAATACACATGTTAAATCTTCAAATAATCATAGAAATCATGGATTTAGACGGTCTGAGAGTTTAATATTTTTCTTTGCATTTTTTTTTTATTAATGCGTTGAGTATGTGTAACAGCATAAGGAGAGACTTTAAAGCAAGGGGTTCCAGCAATGCCTCTAAATCCACATTCAACACTGAGCCCCTGATTAGTCAGGGGCCGAGGACGTCCACTCAGATACAAGCATCAAGAGGCCAGCCCAGCTCCCTCAGGAAACTACGCCTCCCATGATGCACCATGCCGAACTTCTCCAGCTGCAGGTGCGACTGACCCGAGCGCCAACCGATCATGGCCTGCGTCGTCTTAGGAACTGGAGGGCAGGGGCCAACCTGGAGGAGTCAAACAAGTTATGTGAGATAGATAGATAGATAGATAGATAGATAGATAGATAGACAGACAGACAGATAGATAGATAGATAGATAGATAGATAGATAGATAGATAGATAGATAAACAGACAGATAGATAGATAGATAGATAGATAGATAGATAGATAAACAGACAGATAGATAGATAGATAGATAAACAGACAGATAGATAGATAGATAGATAGATAGATAGATAGATAGATAGATAGATAGATAGAAATGACAGATAGATAGATAGACAGATAGATAGATAGATAAACAGACAGACAGATAGATAGATAGATAGATAGATAGATAGATAGATAGATAGATAGATAGATAGATAGATAGATAGATAGACAGATAGGTAGATAGATATCATACGTGGACGTTATTTTCTGGAGCGGATGCAGGTTGTGGGGCCAGGTGAGGGGGCAGCTCCACTCTTTTCCCTTTCTTCGGCTTCACACTCTCCCTCTCGTACTGAAACACATTAAAACAGAGGCGTTCCACGTCTCTGATGTCCACAGATTTGTGGTCACATTTTGTGTGAAGATAATTTTCTCTGATGCCAATGATAATCCTACGCACGCGCACTTGCTGTGGTGCTTTTTCAACAGCAGAGGTCAGTGTGTGACTGTGGTTATAATGCTGGGACTACACTACAGTTCAGTTATGTGTTCATTTTGTGTGTTTAAAGTGTCTGTGTGCGTGTGTGTGTGTGTGTGTGTGTGTGTGTGTTTGTTTGTTTGTTTGTTTGTTTGTGTTTATATATACCTCCTTGTAGACCTCAGTCAGGAAGCCCCACTTGTTGGGCCAGACTTTTGCTGAATCCTTCTCAGCCTTTACATGTGCTTTCCTGCAGACACAAACATGCCCACACAAACACACACACATACACACACACACACACACACAGGTTTTTTTCCTAAAGCACTGAAAGAGAAATGAAACAGGGGCCTCCACCACCTTTTTTTTCTACCACTGACTCTAAACATCCTCGTTATCTAACCTTCATTTCCACAGAAAACTGAGGATCCAGTTCAACCAAGACTCATGGGAGCGACAGTTGTTGAATGCTGACAGAATAATAAATGACTTATTGTTGGTAAAATGAGGTGGTCTTCAAATTTGCTGGGGAATGCAGACAGAAAAACTCAAATATCAACAAGAGCCGGAAAACATGCATGAAACAGGCCACAACCCCTCAGATATTATAGTGCTGCAACCATGACAACAGACATCCGTAGTTTCTCATTATATTGAGGACATTTTCTCTAATGAGAGGAACCCTTTAATAACATTATTCGGTTCTTACAAGAAACCTTTCGAGCGGCGTTTTTATTGTATCTCTGAAATTTCTCATTACTACACGAAATCTAATTAAAACAAGTTATGTTTCCCATTATAATGGCACAGCATTATAAATCTACTTAAAACAAGCTTTTTAAACTTTTTCTTGTGATAACGCGATTAATCAGTGTGCACAGCTTTAGTTATTATATAGCACATGGCATAGCTAAGGAAAAATACAATGTTTTACGTGAAGATGAAGGTGAAATAATCATGGACAATAAAAGTAAAAGAAAAATAATAAGAATAGTGATGATGATGATGATGATGATCAGTAACAGTACACCATTAATAGTAACGATAATAGTTATTCATGAGCAGACATGACTCATATAGACACATATAGATCAATCAGTGAGAAAGGATCTGTTGCACATCATTTTACAACAGAAAAAGACAGGAACCCATTTCCTGATTTTGTCAAGTAATTTTAAGCATCCATTCAACATAATAATCCCCCAACCAATAAATAACAAACCACTAAATCATTACTAACTATGAAAAGCTTGAGGCTCAGCAATTCTTGTCGAGAGCCATTGACATAAACACAAACACAAACACAGTGAACAGTCAAAAGTTCGATTTTTTTTTTTTTTTTTTTTACCAGATTTCATCCCGATGCACAAAGTTGACGGGCTCAGGTGTTCGCTTTGAGTCCTCCATCTGTCCCGACCGGTGTGTGTGTGTGTCTGTGTGTGAACGTGTGTGTGAATCACTGTGTGTGTGAACATGTGTGTGTGTGTGTGTGTGTGTGTGTGTGTGTGTGTGTGTGTGTGTGTGTGTGTGTGTGGGGCCTCTTTCTCTGATGTCTGGCTAATGTTTCACCTGTGTGTGAGTCACACTGACAGACCTGTTTACTGTCGCCATGGGGACGATGGGTTCCCTGCCACCCACCCACACAAGAACACATACACACACACAAACATGCACATAAACACACACACAAACACACACACACACACACACTCTCACACACACACACTCACACACACACATATATATCTTCTCTCCTGTCCTGTGGGTGTAACCATGGCGACGGTGGGACGAAACCACTGGAAGGGACAAACTGTGTTTTCTTAGTCACATTAGTGGCAAAATGCTAACAAGGCCGTTAATTAGCAACTGTTAGCAAGCTGACACACTAAAGTAAGATCGTGGCTCAGGCGACACCAGAACTTCCTCCTGTTTCCTGAGGGAAGAAACACTCATCCAAAATAAAACTGACACCTGTAACGATCCAAATGGTAATAAAAAAAAAAATTTAAATCCAGTCTTGGAACAAACAGCATATCACACGTTTCAATCTATGAATTAAAAAAAAAAGACAAATCGAATCATTTCATTTATCCAGAATTTCCAGCCACTGATGAAAAATTGTCAGTTTATGTGATTTATTAGATTGGAGACGATTTGGAAAATCCTAGATATCAGCACTGGATCAGCCCCCCCCCCCCCCAAAAAAAAAACAGAAAAAAGACGGCACCCGAAACCTCCGGAGCAGAAGCTCCACCAATCAGGCGGCTCCTCTCAGAACCTGTTAAAGGACGAGTCTGGAATAAGAGAGAAATGTACATAAAACTGCAAAATATAAAGGGCGTGTTAGTGATGAGATAATGTGTCACTTAGAACTGAAAAAAAACGCTGCAATGTTCGTTATTCTTTTAAATTGGTTTCAGCCAATTAGCTGCTACGTCCTGTCAATTAACTTGTTCCGAACAAATACATTCTCAGCCTTTACACTGAATCCTCCATTTCTCTTGTGGTGAACCGAGTGAAGCAGCAGGTTCCTCCTGAACGTGCAGCTCCTGTGACGGGTTCTCCAGCACTAGAACCAAGCTCTTTACTCTGTTCTATGCGTCTTGCCGGAGAATCAGAACTTGTTAGACTCTCTGTTGTCTCACCTGCCTCCGAGAACATGCCACGACCCACGAGAAGCGGCTCGACTGCCTCCTCAAGACAGAAACCTCACCTGTTATTCCTGTTTTGCAACTACAAACTAATCTTAAGATGTTTTCACCCACATGTGAAATCACATTTTTCTCACCTCATTACATGTAGAGAAATATTATAGAACATATTCATTTTTACTGCCAAAGTCGGTTGAAGTTGAATTTCTCCCCTGGCACAAAAACAAACTCTGCAGGATGTGATTTTAGAGTTTATCTGAATCCTAATGATGATAATAAGGATCCTAATGCTACACTGAGACAGAACATCACTCACTGCACATCATTACAGCTACTTTTTAAATCTATGGGTATAGTCCATGATTTTTTTTTCTTAAGAGGACAGCAGTGACCCATTCGAGACGAATGGGCTGGAGAATGACACACGGACTGCACCAGGTCGTCGCCAGCATTGTAATTTCTCTTCGAACACAAATGTGCGTCATCAGAATGATTTGGAAGATGTAGTGATCATATCTAACACTTGGGGGCTTTAAGAAATTAAGCTGCTCCTTCACACAAAGTGATTTACACTGTCCACAATGTAGAAATTTAATTATTGTAATAGTTAAATATTTCTGGAAAGTACTCATTTGCTTTCTCTCAGAGAGTTAGATGAAAGTGTGGCTCTTAATATTCGTCTTGAACGAGACTGTCTTTGTTTTTACTTAGTTGTGTAGTTTTAACCGTCACAACTTTTGACTGGATTGCATTATGTTACAGAGGCACAGGGTGGCGCTCTAATCAAGGGTATGTTGCTACCAGGTGAGTCTCCATCCATGGTCTGTATCACTGCTCTGCTCTTTGTTAAAGACCACGTTAAAATGAAAAGTGCTTTTACTGTATTGCTAGAAAAAATAAATAATTCTGACTGACTGCCAAGTGGCACAACCTGGAGAAATCATTCATAGTTATTCACATGACTGAAACAAAATATATAAAGGGGTGTGAAACAGTCAGTCAGGTGTAAAATGAAGAAAATATGTATCAGAAACACTGTGTGTATTTAGTTATAATCTCCAGAGGTTAACAAAATAACATCCTCTCCCTCCTATACATCATTTCCATCCTCCTTTCAACAACACACTGAATTAAAGTAAAATAAAAATGTATGTATTTTTAAAGAAAACACAGAAACAATGGAAAAGTTGATATAACCAAATTTATCTAGATTTTGATATCTTCCTTTAAAAGTTATTAAATTAGTAATGTTAATAGTATTTCTGCTGTGATTTATGTGGCCATATCAGAGTCACATTTGTTCAAAATTCTCCCATACAATCTTCAAGAGAGGCTAAGTTTTTGAATTGGATCATTTTTCCAGAAATGCTAAGACACTGTAACGTGTTTCTTAAACATTTCCAAGCCAGGAAGATGAATTTTTAGATTTCAGAATTTTCCAATGTTTTCCTGACTGTGGGATGCGGGATTTCTGTTAATGTTTGTGCAACATTTCCACACTGTCGAAATTACCAAGAACTGCACCCTGTAACACGTCACGCACCCCCCTCCGCCATCCAAACATGGTATGTTATCTGCTGTGTGGCTTTATATCTACGCACTTGGTACTTTAACCTCCTCTACCGCAGCTGCTGAATCCCTTGTTGCACCTATCAAGTCGAAGCAGAGTGACACAGTTTCACTTAACCCTGAAGTACAGCCAAGGCTCCGTGAAACTGTCAGAAATTTAACACTGTGATCAATCTTTTTTTTTTTTTCCCTGTCTTTCATGCTTGCAATGAGGTACTTTTAAAACTATGTGTAGCGCTTCGATTTTGTGCTTTGCTTTTGCAGAGGCATGTTTCTTTTCAGCGGTGGCAGACTGAGGAAAAACACTTTGTATACTATGCAGGCAGTGGAAAATGATCAGCTGAACAACAGAAAATAAATGACCAACACAGATTATCAATGTATGGTCAAGTTAGCTAGCAATCTAACTAGCAAGATCCTTTAAAGAGGAACCCGTTGCAATCTGTGGTTTAGGTCATTTTAGAGTAAAGAATACAAAAAAGCTTCTCAATTATGATTCTTTGCTGGTTTCCTTAGAGTTTTATGATAATGAATCTGGCTTTTCTCTGGGGTTTTGGACTGCTGCATAGACAAAACCAAGCAATCTGAAGATGCAGCCTGATTTAGGGAATTGGACTCTGGGTTAATCAAGTAATCCACATTAATTCATTTATTTAACCCTAGTCTTATATGTGCTTTGTTCAGTGTCTCTATTATAAACATCCAATTGGTAGAAAGGATTAAAACCACAGAATTTCGAACTCTGCTGTCCGTCAGTGTTTAAAAGTAGGTGTTCAAATGATGGATCCTTTTCATTCTGGTCCAAGTCCTCTGCTCATTTTCTGCTGCAGTTCATTTACTCACCCTTCAGTTAAAGGGATTTTATGGACTTTTTTTTTTCAGATAATTGCCCATCTGCACTTAATATACTCATCCACTGTTATCTGGGAATTGTCTCTTTAAGATAGAGCTGGTCAAACTCTTTCTTTCTTGGACCATAAACCTGTGATATAACATTATCTCTAGATATGGCATAGATTGGTTACAGGATACACTCGGTTTATGACAGAGAGTACCTAAATGAAAGGAATTTTTTTCAATCGTCGCCTAAAATTGATATTCATATACGACTAAACTGTTTTCCCCGGTAACATCGTGTTGGCAAGGAAATCGCTGGCTGGGTTGTGTTCGAGGTCAAAGGTTGTTTTATCTCAGACCAGAATCTTTCACAAACCTTAACCAAGTGCTTGTGTTGTCTAAACATAACAATAAAAAGGAGTAATACAGCTCTTGTCTATACAGGTGGATATTTTTCTGCAAGATAAGATATTTTGGTGGAAAACAAATAGGTTGTCTGAGAACGTTTAACTTATCAGTCGGTATCAGTGCATTTGCATCTTGCCTAATACATACATTTATGCATATTCACTGTTGCCAGATTAGTCATGAGTCTAAAACACAGGGTTGGGTTTTGCTAGCAGTTCTGTGGTGCTCTAGTTGGGCACAGTGGTGCTTTAAGCTAAATGCTAAAATCAGTTTGTTAAAGTGCTCACAATGAAAATGCTAACATGCTGATGTCCAACAGATATAAAGATGACCATCTTAGTTAGGCGTGTTAGCATTCGCTTATTAGTCCCAAACATAGATTAAGAGTTTGAATATGGGTGAGGCCATTATATGAAGCTATCTAAACCAAATTTTGATGTGTTGGTGGTACTAGATGTAAATTTAAAGGTTCAACAAATTGATTACAAGTCATCCAAAGGGGGATGCCAATGTCTCTACCAAATTCCAGGGCTATCCATCCAATAGCTGTTGAGATATTACAGTCTGGACTAAAGTAGTGGCTAAACCGACCAACTGACTGCTGTACAAACACGCCGCTAGTGTGGCTAAAAATAAAGTATGTTACGCTAACCATAAACCACTTTTTTGACATGCAGTTTTTGAGTCTATGATTAGCATAATTGTTAAAGTATGGAATATGTTGTAAATGAAGCTAAAAGGACCATTGGTTGCTCTGTTTGTTTTTATAGTAGCACGTTAGTCAGTTAGTTAGCTAACTTGTTAGCTAATTTTAGCCAAAAATACACTGAAAGGAAAGACATGCAATCTGAAAACAAGTAAACCTTTTACTTTGCACAGTTTAAAAAAAGCATTGTGACCATCGGTATATGTTATTTTTGCCTATACAAACCATGCAACAATGTCCAAGTCAAAACTAACAAAGTGTCATGATGGTTCTTAGTCATTTCTGACTTAAAAGTTACTTTTGCTAAACCAGCTAAGGTTTTCTTAAAGAAGCTACAGCTACTAAATCTTAAACTCTGAACATATTGTCTTTTGTTGTTGAGAAAATACATCCAAATTACTGGCACGTCGTCATTTCGACTGCTGAAATGTGGCATCGGGTTTAAACACCAGTAGTTTTCCGTAGAATATGTGCGAATTGTGCGAGTTGATGGGCGTCTAAATATGCTGATTGTGTTTAAAAAGCACTTTGCACCGGCTGCAAACCTACAAAACAACAATCAACAGGAAAAGAGTGGAGATAGCATATCTCCCTGTGCCAGTTAAACACAAAACCCAGGCTTATGTTTGACACTGTGAATCAGTGGAAGGTTCCAATATATAATCGTGTGTTAAACATATACAGAGTAGATGTAAGCCAAGTCATAGAAGTCAATATCACTAAGAAACATTTTGCCCTAAGATGGCTGCTCTTGATGGTAATAAAGTACATTCATTTGTTTTGTTTTTTTATTATGGGGAGAGAAAATCCAATTTGCCACAACTTTTCACAATATTTCTAACATCTAATTCAGCCTTTTTGTTATTGATTTTTCATTTCCAGAGAAGTAGGAACCAGTGATGATAAACTGAAAAGACTGTCTACGGAATATGAAATGTGAAGCTATAACTTAAAAGTGGCAGCTGAGGAAAATCTGGTGGAAACTTAAAAGTGTGTCCCATTTTTGCTGCACTGGTAATATGCAAACACATACACACACACACACACACACACACACACATACACACTCAACTCACAAAATAACATTATCAGTTGTTGTTGAGCAAGTTGTATTGATGAAAGTTGTTCAGTCAGCATTGCCCTATCAGTGTTATTGTCCCAGAAAGCCTGTAAATGGACTGAGCTACCCCAACACGCACACACACACACACACACACACACACACACACACACACACACACACACGCACGCACACACACACACACACACACACACACACACACACACACACACACACGCACACACACGCACACACACACACACACGCACACACACACACACACACACACACACGCACACACACGCACACACACGCACACACACACACGCACACACACACACACACACACACACACACACCAAAGGTGGACTGCCAGACTGCACTGACCGTAGTGTCATTTGGAAAAGACAAAAAAGGTATAAAATCTTTTTTATTTAAAGGGATCTTTCTACCGAAGACAGGACCCCCCATAGCCTCCAGTGAAACTCACTGTGGTGACATATAAAGATTTCCTTGATGTCTTTCGAAAAACGGATCATTTGACGATACCGTTTTTAATATTTAAACATCTTGCTTTGACAAATATTCTGAAAATAATCACAGAGTGTTGAACTCTATCAGCACAGACTGGGCCCATGGAAAAAACCCATTAGAAACTCAATTTAAAAAGTGTCAGCTCCAACTGTGAAATACCAAAAAGTCCTCAGTTGCTCATCTATTTCTAATAAGTTGACTGAAAATGTTGCTCCATTAATAAGATATAAATTTATAATTTATTGCCGGGCCGTTGTATCGTAACCCACAGTTTTAACTAGTTGTACCTAATAAACTGGAGATAAGTGCAGAATGTGTAATATGCATTCACAAGGAAAGAATAGAAAAGGTTTAGAAAGAGTTTGTTTCTGACTGAGCCCAGAACAAATGAGTCATCTAAAAGAGCTTAATTCTCAGTGTACAGTAACAGAACAACTACTCTTCGTCTTGCTTGATAAATAGGCCAAAGTCTGTCTCAGTCTTCAAAGCCATTTCATCTTACCACTATTTGATAGCTTAATCCGTGTTGTAGATTCTGTCCGATAGCTGGGAGTGTCCTACTTTACATGACACCTTGCAGACGTTCTCTAATTTGGTTGCATGGTTTTATCCCCCATTGATCGACAGAGTATAGAAACGCCGACACGTACTCAGATCTCTGGTGGCATTTCAGTCTTGTGAGCAGTTCTTCAAAATGCCGGCTGCAGTTTGAACGCGGCATTTACAACCTTTAATGGATGTTATTAGATACTTTCTTTTCAAACTGCCACAGTTATTCTATATTCGATTCATGTTATATAACCTTTTTTTATTTGTCCATTAAAATGTTTATTTGCCTACTTGGCAATTAGTTGAACAAATTGCAGTTTGTATTAGTGTATATTTCAGATGATATGTAACCTGAAATGCCGTACGGAAATGAGAAACGATGGAGAGGAGATGATGAAAGAATCTCAATTAAGGGTCCATTTACTAGCTTTTCTGCAGCTTTTGACGACATCTTACTGCTTTCATCACCAGAGAGAACTGAACACACAGTTATAAAATGTCTCACTTAGAATATTTCTTGGTGAAAGGGGTCTCTCAGAATGATGAATCTATAGAGAATTATCAGCTGGACTTGCAGCTGACCCTCGGTTTTACAGAGCTTTATATTGAGTTTCAGCTCCCTGTTTATCTGGATCACCACTTCACCATTCTGGTTCCCTCTCTCAGCTCTCGTAGCGTCGTTTTCGGATGCAGCAGGGAGCTGTTTTTACTGAAAAAGCTCTGAAAGATCCCGCTCAGCAACGAACAGCAGACATACACGGCCAGTGACCAGTTGGGGGACATAGCGGAGGATTTAGCTGCTAAAGAGCCAGATATTTCTGACCAAAAACTGAGCTAAAAGTGCATGAATACTGAATTATATTCACCAGGTGGCCAGAGGGTCCAAATGAATGCTAATGCTGCTCCATAACTGCTGGATGTTTAAGTATCTTTTTGCTAAAAGTCAGCTAAAAAGTTGACAATTTGACAATGTTGTGACCCCAACTTCCATTGCCCCCAAGGAGCCTAAAGATCAAACATTTTTATGTTATTTGTTCATGTTAAAGGAGCATTATCTCAATTTTCTTGGCCACTTGGGGGCAGCAACACCTCTATTTTATCTCTATTTTTGGTCTCCACCACCGCCTCAGGAACATATCCGTCTCTTCAGCCACCGAGTGCTCCATGGGACAAACATTCAAGACTAGCATCAACTGCTGACGCCTGAGCCACTTTCAGCCACTGTTGAAGACTGTGAGATACTGTCAAAAGCTCTGGAAAAGCCCATAAGTTGACCCTTAGTTGACATCTCCTTTGTCACACATATCCAGGCGTGGTAATGGGCCTATCCCAGGGCTAAAACACACAGCAAGACAAACACACCGCAGCGCTCTTCCCACTATTTTGTGCCAAGTTCAACAATTATCGTACAAATATTGCTACCTTTGCTGCTACCATAGCAACAGCTGGTCCCTCCGCCAGCACAACAGTGCTGCTGCTAGTGCTACTATTACAAAGTACTGCTATTACTACGAGTGTCGCTGTTACCACCTCGTTCAAAAAAACATGGTCAACCTTCAAGTTTTTCGGTCTGATGGTAAAAATGCAAGTGTCATTCAGGTGTAGCGGGCGGGTTGAAGATCCTCTCGCTGTTTTTATCGACGGGCTGTTGCACAATTGAGAATATCGTCCATAAAACACTTGAGCAGAGGCTGTTATGTAACTTCAAGTGCCTTTAATCATGCAGTTTTCCTTCCCCCTCTATTCCTCCTCTCGTGCAGGGTTAGATCTACATGCCGCTGCATCAATGAAACAACTGCCCGCTCAGCATTATAAACCCTCTGACCACTGGAATGTTTTTTAAATCAGCAGAAAGATTTCAAATTAACTGGTGTACTGTTTCAGAAATATAATACTCAGACTGAAACTGTAGCTACAACTCCTAACACCGCAGCAATAAAGTAAAACCTCTGTGGCTGCCACCTACCACCTCCTACTTATGGTACAGCTTCTGCTATTGGGGTAGTAAATTAAACAAATACAAAGCTTTTCCATCACCAGCTGCCACACCTGTAAATACTTTTATCACTGCTACTACTTGAAAAAATTAATTAAGCTTTTCTCAGAGTCACGTACACAACCACATTCGTCCCATAAATTAAAGTGAGCCAGAACCAGAATTCAGACAGTATATTATGAAACAATGATGCCAAAAATTCAAACAAAGAAAGAAAAATAGACTGTCAGACCTTCAGGTTTACAACAAAATTATTATTCACTAACTGAAACGTACAGCAATAGTGGGTTAATCACAATAAACACAGATTTAACTGTCCACCTTGGTTTTTCAAGCTTATGAGACAATGCTTAAGACAACATTAGCAAACCTAGACAAAGATTCCTTTTTTTCTTTCTTTTTTTTTTGCACCATTTCATGGAAATTTACAATCTTAAATCATCACAATATGTACAAAACAAACTTTCTGCTTCTCCCCAAATCACACAGCTCATACAAGCTGTTCTCTCTCTGAGTATTTTATAATCTCAGCAGCCAGGCGAAGAAGAGAAGTTTCCCAGTAATGTCAGATCTTCTAGGCTTCTAGATAATCAAGAGGCAATGTAATTCAGGGACATAAATTCGTTTAATATGGAAATACTTAAATATTTATAAAAATATCTTAATTTTGGCTGTGAAACCATTTTTTTCTAGAAACTTGAATAAAAGCTGACTTTTAATGGAGCTTCCATTACAACACTAATTATTCCTATGGACATATCAGCATCTCAGAAGAAAGACTGAGTAAAGTTCATCACAGCTATTCCTAACTTTACTCCAACTTCTTTTCAGCTCGATGCTTTTACCTTTAAAGGGTAAAACATATCTGTCTTTGTTCACGGATTCCTTTCAGCTGCCAAACACACGCACATGCACGCACACACACACACACACACACACAGCCATGCGTTTCCCAGGCTGACCTTTGACCACACGAGGGCGAGCCCCTGTCTGTCAGCCAATAAAAAAGGAGGCCTGCCAAGGCGCTGCCCACGTCACACATCAGCCTGACGGCGTCGAACCCTGAACTTACATCACTCGGCGATGTTGGTCGAAGTTCAGCGGCAGCTGCTGCAAGAGGAGCAGAGGTTTCCACAGATCAGAGTGATGCACAGAAAGAAGACTGCAGGGCTTTCTATTTGTTTCGGCTTAATGATGGATCTTGTTATCTGAGCTGCGCAACAATTAGAAATTAAGATTAAAAAAAAAATCTATGAAAGTGTTTCAATTTCTTTATTGTTGATTCTGGGGGAAAAGTGTAAAAAAGAACATGCAAATACACTTTTCTCTTACTACTGAGAAAAAAATGCAGGGAATGATGTGAACACATCAAATTTTTGTGACATGTGATGTTTAAGTAGTTTCATTTTTCTTAAAATCAAAGCTCTGACTTTATCCAGGCTTCATAAATATTAAAAAAGAAAAGCGTAGCAAAAAAAAAGAAAATATATATATATATATTTTTTTTTAAATTCACATGAATTTACTTCAAACTGGTTAAGTGGGCGAAGCGAACAGTCTCATCCTGCCGTTTCCTTTGTATGAGTGTGTGTGTGTTTTACAGAGAGAGAGAGGTAGTGACAGTAGAGCTGTCTCTCTCTCTCTGAGATCCCAGCTAACAGCCAGCTATCGGCTCTCCACTGGGAGTGGGGGGGGGGCGGCTATGCGAAGACGACGTTACGTCCCGTTGCTGATTAATGATTCACCAGAGGTCTTTAACACGCTGTGTTTTCCAGATCTGGAGGGAACAACAGGTTCATGTAAATAACACGGAGGATGAGGATGACCCCCCCCCCCCAAACACACCGCCACCCCTCCTACTTTCCTCCTACTCCTCCTCCTCCTCCTCCTCCTCCCTCCTACTCCCCCTGGGACATCCCAGGGTATAAAAAGAGGCGAGCCCTCTCCAGCAGATACAGCTGAACCGGGACAAGGAGGAACAGTCCTCCTGAAAACAGCCGACAGAGACACCGAGTACTGAAGGTAACCTGATGCTCTTTGTCTTTTCAGTGGGACTTCACGAGGAATGGGAGGGTGGATACTGGTGTCACCTGCCGACTGAGGGCGGAGGGGGTGGGGGTATGTGTGTGTGTGTGTGTGTGTGTGTGTGCTGAGCTCTGCACATGGATGCTGTTGCATCACCCAGAGTCTGTGTGAGCTGGAAGTTGCAGCAGTCTCTTGACATGTGATTCAGTTTTTCTTATGCAAATCTGTCATCTCAAAAACGGGACTGGGGACAAGAAGGATGGTGTTAACTTTTTTTGTCCTTTCCTTCCCTGTCTCTACCCGTCTCCCTCTTTCCATTCTTTCCCATCCTCACCTGAATATCCTCTCCAGGCTCGACTTCCTCTCCTCTTTTCTTTTTCTTTCCCATCTGTCGGCTCGCTCCCAGTCCCCAGACTCGTTCCGCCATGCCTCCTCAGCTCCAGTCCCAGAACCAGAGCGGGCCCAGGGTCCTGCAGGGCGACCTCAGCGCCCTCAGCCCGGCCGTCCGGGAGTTCGTGGAGGCCAACGTGACCCTGTGCCAGCCCGAGGCCCTCCACATCTGCGACGGCTCCGACGAGGAGAACCGGGCCATCCTGACCCAGCTGGAGGAGCAGGGCATGATCAAGAAGCTCGCCAAATATGAAAACTGGTAGGCTGGCATCGATATTTTATCATATATACATTTTAAGCGTCCTTTTTTGTTGGAAAAAAGAAAAGATTATGACCTCTAGGAAATGTTTACCGATGATAGTCTGATTCCCTGCCTGGTCAGAACCAGGTCTTAGATGGACTTTTGACTATAGAAGTCATAGCTGGGGCAGTTTATGTAACCAAGACAGCAACAACTCAACGCAATAGGCAGATTGAATATCATCATTGCATCAGTGCTGTCAAAGAATCAGTCCGTCCTCAGTAGCTGTTTAAATGAACAACATGATGGGAAAAGGTCGACATTCTCACAAACCAGTGAGTCCGGCTTGTTCAGTCTGAACGTACCTCACCTGCCTGCCGGCAGCCCTTGCAAAACATGTGCTCAAACATGGCCTCAGGTGTAGAACTGACATACGGTTTAATTTTGATTTTTATTTATTCATTTGTTAGAAACAGTAAAAAATCTCAAATGTAAAAAAAAATCTAAATTTTAAAAAAGTAGCTTTAATGTCTTCTTGCTCTCTCCTCTTTTGCGCTTCCATCCTTTTCCTTTTCCTCTGACCCCTGTCCTCCTCTTCACACTTCCCACTTCTCCTCTCTCCCTTCTCCTCCTCCTCCTCCTGAAGCTGGTTGGCGAGGACCGACCCGAGGGACGTGGCTCGCGTGGAGAGCAAGACGGTGATCGTGACCAGGGACCAGAGGGACACGGTGCCCACGCCGCTGGGAGGCGGAGTCAGCCAGCTTGGCCGCTGGATGTCCCCGGAGGAGTTCGACAAAGCCATGGCCCAGCGCTTCCCCGGCTGCATGAAAGGTAAAAGGGAGAAAGATTCAGTAATTATAATAAAAAAATCTCATTTGGCAGATATATGAATAATTTAGCACTGTGACCAGGGCTTTTACTGCTTATGTGCAGTATGTGTACAATATGGATTTCATGATGGAGGAGCAGCAGCTATTAGTTAAGGGTCGAATAATTCACATTTAAAATTCTATTGATTTTGCGTGAGAAACATACAGAAAATTCAGTTTTATTCATGGGAACCGTAAGAATCCAGTGGTAGAAAGATTAATAACTTACTTAACTGACATTTCACTTCTGTCACACAGAAGTAAATATGGTCATTTGAAATTATGGTCATTGAATATTATTGAAACATCACTGAATATAATTTTTACTACTTAAAAAATAACGTAGCCAATGGAGCTGAGTCCACGGTTTTCTGATGCTTAGACATCTGAGAACCTTTAAACGCAGTGAAGAATATTTTATCAACCGGCTTAACGTCAACATCTCTGATTCCCTTTCATCAGGTCGCACCATGTACGTGATTCCCTACAGCATGGGCCCCGTGGGTTCCCCCCTCTCTAAGATCGGCGTGGAGCTGACTGACTCTCCCTACGTGGTGGCCAGCATGAGGGTGATGACCCGCATGGGGAAGGCCGTGCTGGCGGCTCTGGGAAACGGCGAGTTCGTCCGGTGTTTGCACTCCGTCGGCTGCCCTCTGCCGCTCAAGAGTACGTCAACCTATCCGTCCTTGACCATTCCCTCAGCATTTTTCTTCTCTCCCCCGGATACAAACAGACCGTGGATTCAAATGAACCATTGTTTTTCATTTCTCTTTCAGAGCCCCTAGTGAACAACTGGCCCTGTAACCCCGAGCAGACATTGATAGCCCACATCCCAGACCGCAGGCAGATCATCTCCTTTGGTAGCGGTTACGGAGGAAATTCCCTGCTGGGAAAGAAGTGCTTCGCCCTGCGTATCGCCTCACGTATCGCCAAGGAGGAGGGGTGGCTGGCCGAGCACATGCTGGTAAGGAAAAGGAAGGGAAACAAAATCATGTTCGTGGACTGATTCCACGCATCCGTTACAAAACTAATCATCGGTACCTCAAACAGCAACCAATCCATTCTTACCTCACGTTCAGATCCTTGGCATCACTAACCCTGCTGGGGAGAAGAAGTACATGGCAGCAGCCTTCCCCAGCGCCTGTGGGAAAACAAACCTGGCCATGCTCTGTCCCACGCTGCCGGGCTGGAAGGTCGAGTGCGTGGGAGACGACATCGCCTGGATGAAGTTTGATGACCAAGGTGAGAGAAGGAAGACTTTATAAAGCTCATTTGACCATCAGGTAAACTACCATATCAACAATAATACAAAAATGACTGGATAATTCATTTTTTTCCGCTCCACCTTGTTTCTCCTCTGTCAGGCAACCTGCGTGCCATCAACCCAGAGAATGGCTTTTTCGGCGTTGCGCCTGGCACCTCCGCCAAAACCAACCCCAACGCCATGGCGACCATTGTCAAGAACACCATCTTCACCAACGTTGCGGAGACCAGCGACGGTGGTGTGTACTGGGAGGGAATGGACCAGTCGCTGCCTGAGGGAGTCAGCGTCACATCCTGGAAGAACAAGCCCTGGAGCTCGGAAGATGGTAAGATTTTTTTTTGGTTTTTTTACTACTTAAGAGCGGCAAAAATGAAAAGGAAACTGGACAGAAACAAAGAACAGCAACAGAAACAGGATCGGATCCGGATACGATAATCAGAGAAGCTGGAGAACATCATAAATTTGAAGGACAAGAGTGAGAAATAAAGCTTAACCGTCCTTCTCTCTCCCCAGGTGAACCCAGCGCTCATCCCAACTCTCGTTTCTGCACTCCGGCCGGTCAGTGCCCCATCATTGACCCCCTGTGGGAATCACCCCAGGGAGTGCCCATCGAGGCCATCATTTTCGGAGGGCGCAGACCAGAAGGTGAGAGAGAAACCAGAAAACTGTTAAAGGACAAGTAGATTCAAAATGAGGAATGAAAGAGGATATGTTCGGATTATTGTAATGCAACTTATGGCTTCTTTTCAGGCGTTCCTCTGGTGTATGAAGCTTTCAGCTGGCAGCACGGAGTGTTTGTTGGAGCAGCCATGAGATCAGAGGCCACTGCTGCGGCCGAACACAGAGGTCAGTATCTTTCAGTTGACGAGATGCTTTTTAAGGTAGTAGGTCTTACTCAGCCTGAGGATTGTGGCTTTCGTGTAATACTTTATATAGTAGCAAGTGATCTTTGAACTAATGTCGAAAAACGTGAAGTTCTCCTCATTTGGACCTGGATTAGACCTCAATTTGTGATAAGGTTTAAGTCAAGCAGCCTTGGCTTAATCTGCATCTGAGCAACCAGCTCAGAAACTTACCAACAATGGCAACAAAAGGCAACATAAAAGGACAGATTAGTGTCCCCAAGGTTAACTAAAGTTACTCACCCATGCACTCTCTCCTCTTTGTCCCCCTACTTGTCTCCAGGCAAGGAGATCATGCATGACCCGTTCGCCATGCGCCCCTTCTTTGGCTACAACTTCGGAAAGTACCTCTCTCATTGGCTGAGCATGGCTGACCGCTCCGGCGCCAAGCTCCCCAAGATCTTCCACGTCAATTGGTTCCGCAAGAGCCCCACCGCCGGCTTCCTCTGGCCCGGTTTTGGAGACAACATTCGCGTCCTGGACTGGATGTTCAGGCGAGTGAACGGCGAGGCCGGCGCCATGCCCTCCGCCGTGGGCTACCTGCCCTGCTGTGGGTCCCTGAACCTCCAGGGTCTGCGGGGCAACGTGGACCTAGGTGAGCTGTTCTCCCTGGATCAGGAGTTTTGGCAGAGGGAGGTGGAGGAGGTGAGGAACTACTTCACTCAGCAGGTGAACGACGACCTGCCGAACGAGGTGGCCCGGCAACTGGAGCTCCTGCAGCAGAGAGTGAAGCAGATGTAAAGAAAGGGGGGAAGAAAGAGGGAAAGAACCAGTGTTAACAGTTCCAGGCATGTTGGTAATCCTAGAACAGCTGGATTTTAATCATTCTACGACACATCAGTAATTCTAGAACAGAGATGAGTAATTCTGAAACATCTTCTTGTAATTTCTAGAACAGAATGTGAGTAATTCTTGTCCTTGAAATGTCTTTTGGTTGTTATACTGAGAGACTCTTTTTTATAAGAGGCATGAACCTTTTAAGGATTTCTTTCTTTAAGGTGGAGCCTTACAAATTAAGTCAAAGAGGAATATATTCTTCTCTGACAATTTTTTTAGTGCTATGCTTTTTAAAATTCTACTTTCTATTCGCTAGCTAGAAATCCTCTCCTTTTAGAGATTATTTTTCTGAAAACGCTTCTGATAAAATTTGGCATGGAATGTTGAGATGAATCACGAACTCGTAGGAGTAGACAATTTAAAAAAGACATTCCTCACAGTACTCATCATGAATTTGCCAGCCAGATGGTACAGAGACTGCTGATCTGAATAGGAATTTGTTTCCTTTCTATTGATTCTCATGCTGTTGTAGCCGCACAATGTTTTAAACTGTTGTTCAAATGTATTGTCCTACTGTATGACTGAAGTCTACTATTTAATAATAACTTATTGAACGCACATCAGACTCTTCTTACCGTATGGATTTATATGGCAGAGACAGAGCAAATGAGTCTCGGATTGCTCACTTAAGTGATATTTGATCTCTCAGACATGGGGGAAATATATGTTTTCTGTCATATTTTTTTGCTATAATTTATTTTTATACCGTGTTAGTATCTTTTGGTTCTGTTTTGTTGTAATCTTGGGCCCCAAATGAGGGAAGAAAAAAATAAAGGTATTTAAACATATTATTGATTCAGTTTCATTTTTCAAGTGTCTTGTTACTAAGTCATTAAAGGCGCATGTCACCAGGGCAGCGCATCATAGACAGAGTTTACAACCATAAAGAGTAGGTGCAATTCATTCTTCAGCAGTTGAAATGACACCAAAGCCTCCTGTTCAGTTATCAGCTGCTGTAAAAATACCTGCAAACTAAAAGCAATCAAATCTGCTCTGGATAAAAGTTAAAACACTTACGAGGACTAAAGGACAAACATTTCTATGTGTGGAGAAAACTGCCTCAAAATCAATGCTAATTTTGATGCTTGACTGCTTGGTGTGCGAATATGAAATTATTTTCCAACAAATTCACCATAACAATTTAATAAGAGAATAATATGTGGATGTTGTGTCATCAGCCTGTTTGCTGCCTCAAACAAAACATCAAACAAAACTAGTAATTTCCATAAAAATCCGGTGTGTTAATATTTGTGTTGGCATTGGTGCATTATCTTGTGAGATGGCTTGTTATTTGCTTAAGTACCAGGACAATCTATCTATCTATCTATCTATCTATCTATCTATCTATCTATCTATCTATCTATCTGTCTGTCTGTCTGTCTGTCTGTCTGTCTGTCTGTCTATCTATCTATCTATCTATCCTTTTAAACTTTACTTAAATTATGGCTCAATTTTCATTAATGGATGCCACTGGTGGTGTTGGGCAGTAACTCATTACTTAATCTATTTTGTGATTACTTTTTTCAGTATTGTATTGTAAGGTATTGCAATTTAAAATTCAGTAATTATACATTAGAGTTACTTTAACACGGGGGGGTCTTACTGGGAGTTTGACGGAGGGTTGATGCCATATGGTTGAGATATTTCCAGAGTTGTCTTGTGTAAATTTAGTGTGTTATTGACAAAAACAGGTTGTTGGCTGCACTGTGGATGTGATAATTAACATAATTTACATAGTTAAGACTAAGACTGAGAGTAAGACTCTGATATATTTAAAAAAAAGGTGATATGTAGGTGAGGAAATCTTAAAAACTTAAATCCCTGGACACCCACTCGGGTGTTTTTAGTTATTCTGGCTGATTGGACTTCTGATGGAAAGTGGTTGAATGTTTGCTGGAGTTTTAACAGGGGGTCTCCGGACTCCGTGCTTTAACGATATTGGTGAACTCGTGATTTATCCTTCCCCAGGAGGTGCAACACAGCTCAAAGGAGAGTGAGGTAGATCCTGAGGGGACGTCCGGTCGGCCACAAATAGTTAAAATCCCCTATGTGGGTTGAGCTTGTGCAGGGCCAGCCTCCTAGCATGCCTTGACAGAGCAAATCCAAATTTCCAGTTCCACTGTGAAATATCAAAAGGGGCAACACATCTTAGAAGAGAATAAATTACTCTTTTTTGAGACATGGATTCATTCAAAAGGAAAGCTGATGCAGGATGTTGTGTTGACAATGAAAATCTTTTTTTCTCTTGCACATAAGCTAAACATGTTTTAAATCGTACAACACCATTTCCATAAACACAGGAAAACACCAGCCATTACAAAGAAATAATAATTATATGTGTCTACATCAACCAGAGAACCTCAGTGGTTGACTGCCATTTGCTGGACTGTGGATATATGGGTCTGCGTGTTTTTGTCCACATGGTCACTGCAGCTCTTGTGTAAGAAACAAAGATAGTGACGGCGACTGCAGTTAATCATCGCTAACTTGTTTTTCACACTATCTACAGTCAGGTACCATGTTGCTGTTGCAGGGTTTTTGTCAAGGCCTCTAAGAACACAGCAATAAAGACAAAACACAAACAACGCAATGAAACACCAGCAGAAACCAGTTTGACCTCTAAAGGTCGACAGATTGTGCAGGAATCTGCTGTGCATGACGTCCAATGCACACCCATGTGTTAAAAGTAACTTTAAATAAAAAAGGTTACTCTCATTAAAGTAGAATTTTAAAACTCTAAAGGCTCTAAAGCCTTTGCTTATGCATTTATAGCCACCAATATAACTTTTCACAAAAGATATGCAAGATTTTGTGAAAACAAAAAACAAAAACACTACACATCTCAATGAGCATGCAGACAGAATCCTTTGGTCAAGCTGCATCTTAATTAGATTGCACAGATGCATGTATGTTCCAAAAGAACACGAGAGAGAACGCAGACAGGAACACAGATTGCAAAAAAAAAATCTCTGCCCTTGCCAGGTGTTTTTGTCTGAAACTGTGCCCTTGGAGTCATATTTTCATAAAATGTGCTGGAATAATCTGTAGGTGCAATATCAATATTAATACCTGTTGCTAGAAAATTACAATCAACTATATGTTAAAACAGGAGAAAATTCAATGAGGCACTAGAATTATTTGAAACATTTAAATCTTCTCACTTCACTGGCAGATTAAAAAAAATGTATAAAACTAAGAAATAAACAGGTTTTTGTTGGTTTACGTGATGTTTGTCGTTAAATCACCACTATGCCCCAATAACACAACAACAAGGATTGGTGCAGAGATGAAGCATCTAAAGTTTAAGTCCCGGCAATAATGAAAGGAATTATGGGAAGTGGAGTCCGTCACGTACGTTACGTACAGTGAGTGCGCTGGTCCTGTCTCCCGTTGGGATGTGTTGGCCTCAATATGTGTAATATACAATATGTGTTAACCTCTTGATACGTGACTTCAACAAGTACCAAGTAAAGCCACGATACATTACAGGATTGTTAATCTGATTGTGTTCTTAGAAATTCTTCTTCCTCTCGGAGACGCAGCGTCTGACTGCTCTTGTTTTGTTTTTTGTTTTTCTCCTCTTTCCGAGGAAATAATTACCTCACAAACATGAGGAGCCACATTTTTACCGCGTGTCTCACAACCGCTCGTCTTCCTGCACTTTTCTTTGGCAACTTTTTAAACCGTGCCGCTTTACTTGCTCATCCATAAAGACATTTCATCACTCATCACTGTAGCCTCAGTTGCCTTCTCTTTATTATTTCTCCGGGTTTTTATGGTGTGGTTTTCAGAAGGTGGAGACCAAACCAGATCCAAAAGACAAGTGAATTTTAGACTTATCATTATTATTATTATTAGTAGTAGTAGTAGTAATAATAATGATAATGAATTAAGTTTGTAAAGTAGTATATTTCTGAGTAAAATTCCCCCATATCATCCCATCTTCCCTTAGACATTCATGTCTTGGGTAAAGTGATAAGAAGACACTCAGCTCATCACAACTAAATGATGACAAACCTGAAGTTTCTCCATCTTTACTGAGGGGTGACCTCACTCTGAGGAAGCTGTTTGTCACAGTGGACATGAATGAACTAACGGGCGGCAGCAGACGAATTCTTCTTGAGCATGGAAACGTTCTGATATCTGGAACAATGCTGACTCCGGACTGTTTATGAGCTGCACTGATAAAATATCACAGCCGTTATCGGCGTATGTGTATTACTGTACTGCCTGTTTCAATGGCAGCCAATTAAACATTAAAGATATAGAATTAAGAGCAAAGACTTGAGGAGCCGTCAAAGGTTAATTGCGTTTGCTTTCAGATTTACTGTTATTTTTTTACTTTTTCTCAAATTTTCCTTCATATTTTACTCTTTCCCCTTTTTCTGTCATCATCCTTGCTTCTTTCTTTCCTGATAAACCTTTGGAATCAGCTCACTGTTCAGGTGATTGACCTGGATTATCTAATTTAGATATAAAATTTTAACTTTATCAGACACTGTAACCGCCGTAAACAAAAGCTTTCACTCCAACCCTTAACCCTGAGTCTCTGGTTGTATTGTTGTGCTGTCTATCTTTTCAACCTGGGATGTATTTTTCAGGAATTTTATTTTTAATACCTTAAACTAACCAAAGGTCTCGTAAAAAGCTCCACCGATCCAGATGGGATCGTGGCATTTGAGGTGACCCAGCCGACCCCTCCCATTATATGAGCTAAAAGTCCCAAGCAGCAGAGAAACAAACCACAGCTGTTTGTTTTTTTGTCATTGCTAACAACATCACTGTTTACTCATCCCGCCTACCGCTGAACAGAGAAAGGATTTTCAGGGGGCCGTTAAATTGCTCTTTAAGGTTAACTGTAATCAATTTCGACTCAGTCCCACATACGCCGCCCTGCTGCCAGGAACACTCTTCAGAGCACCAAATCCAGATCAGTCTGCCACTGAAAATAGTCCCTGAGAATCCCTCCTGCTTGAGTAACGTTTACTGAGAAGCAGGGTTGAAAGTGGGCCGGTACGGTCCGGCGCTGTGCATCACTAAAAGATCCAGTGGCGGTTACACAGCACCGGAAAGAGGGGAGAGCAGCTGCCTGCCTAAACCTGCGTTCGAAACCAGTCACGGTCGAACTCTCAGAAAGACAATAGTTATTCAGCAACACTTTGACTCCTTATTATCTGCTTCTCAGTCGTTCCCAGTCGCCTCTGAACCGTCTGGCCTGTGTTTTGATCCATTTGGGACGTCCAGCTGCCTTTCATTACCGCTAGTTAACTGCTGGTTAACCGCTGGTCAACTGCTGGAGGGGGGGTCAAAATTTCCCAAGTAAAATGTGCCGTGGAATAAGTTGTGATGTTTCTCGATTAATCTGTGGCACCTACACCCTTGTTTCAGACATTACAAAAGACAATCTGACACATTTTGCCCACAACCATCTGTTTGCTCATTTATTTCTGTGACACTTGTGTGTCTGAGAGAACAAAGACAGAGACTTGGTAACTGTTCAGGTGTTAAATGATGCTGTTATAAATGCAAACAAAACAAGTTCTCAGGATATTGAAAGTTTTGTCAATTTTTTACACGAGTCTGTTAAAGGTTGCACCTTAACCCTTAAAACGAATCTGTTGCTATACACAATGTCATGTGTTTCTAATGTCTCTCTGCTCCATACAGGTATTAAGATATTGAAACTTATTGTTCAGGGATACATGAAGCCGAGGAGAGGTGAACAATATGAAGCGATGAGGGTTGTGGTCTTAGTACCGGCAAGAATAAGAAACTACTTCCATCCCTGCTAAAAAGAACAGTGCCTGTTTTTTGGACATTACTGAGACTTTTTATTTTTTTTAAATAAAACTCTACATTTGTGAACTGTTTTTGAATATTTACATCCTCAGTAGGAGCCGTTTGGCATTGGTGCCACAAAAAGGGAAGAAAAGTCGGAAGGTATTGAGAGACTGATCCATTGTTGGTTTTTATCTGTTTCATGGGATTACTGTAGAATATTAAAGATATAGTGTAACACCAGCCTTATTCCTCTGGTAGGTATAAGCCTTATTTTATTTATGATAATGTCACTGGATGCAGAATTTTGGCTTCTTGCACTGATACAAAAGGATGAAAACTGCGTCCAATGAAAAAAGCAAAAAACAAACAGTAGATGCAGAGAAAGAGCACGAGGGGACTTTGTGCAACAAAACGATGAAAGGCAGGAGCAGCAAAGGTGAGGGCTTATCAGTTGTGTGTGTGTGTGTGTGTGTGAGACGTCACAGAGGGTCCGGTCGGACACTAACCCACCGCTGGACGTCAGCAGTGATGCCAACCGACGTTGTGCAGTGATTGGTGACGAATTCAAGGTGATGTGGTGGAAAATCCTGCTGCATCCTCAAGGCTCCACACACATATTACTAATTTTATCGGCTGCAACAGCAAGTCACTGCCTATTTGATTAAGAGTATAATTAAATTCACCCTCCTTAATCTTTCCATTCATCATTCCCCCTTTTCTTCCCTCCTTTCCTCCTACCTTTCGTCCTTTTTACTTGCTCAAGGACCAGAAAAAGCCCTCAGATTGTTTAACTTGTCAATCAACCCTTCCTTCCAGCATTAGTGTTCAACTCTGTCATCTTGCAGGAATTTGAGATTGAGATTGAGATTTGAGGCCTCTGTGAGGCCGTAGGCTACTTGGGCACGACTGTGCTTCAAGCTAAATGCTGACGTCAGGATGCTAGCACGCTCAAAAAGAAAATGGTTTATATGTTGATGTCAAACAGGTCTGATGTTTACAATGTTTAACATCCTGGTTTAGCATTATAGCATGCTTATATATGTATGCTCATTAGCAATGAACACATAGTCCAGCTGAGGCTAATGCGAATGTCATTATTTATGTGCGATTTAGTCACAAGTGACCTGATGGCAGCGCTAGATGAAAGGATGAGGGTTTACCATAGTTATCTGAATCCATCCTGAGGGGGACATGAAGATACTACACTTCTATTCAATGGTTGATGAGACATTTCACTCAAAGCTACTAATGTCAACCTCATGGTGGAGGTAGAGGAAAAATCAGGGAATCACCAAAGGCAATGTTAGTCATCCTCTGGGGACCATGAAATTCTGTACAAAATCTCCAGTACCGGCACTACTGAATGCTGATCTGCTTAAGGACAAAAAAATATTCAGAGTCTAAACAAAAGGAAACAACCAATTTGACATACTTCTTGTGCAACGTTCCAAAAACATATGTTGTCCATGCAGCAGGTCTTTTGATTCACCACCAAAAAGATGGAAATGTATTGTATCCTTAACAAAACTACATTCAAGTGGCACAGTGTGAAAAGGAAAGAGAGAAGGAAGGGAATTTATAAGATCCCTCAAATGATCCCTGAATGATCTTTGCAATCTGTCTCAGTAATCAGCCCCCTCTTTTTCATCACCTCATTCATCATCCCATTTCCACTTTGCAACACATCAGTAACTCAGGCAACCATTTCATCTCCTTTGCCAAGTGAGCCATAAAACAGCCTGAATAAGGTTTGTCCGCTGGGCAGGCCGCCAACTGTGTGGCAAGCCAGAGGCAGTTAGATAGTAGAGAGGCAGACAGTTAGATAGTAGAGTGAGTGGTTTGATAACCTTACATGGGAGTTCGCTCTGTAGGTGACAGGTGACGTAGAAACCTGGCACCGAGAGGGAAGGGTGAAGCGTAGCTCGAAGCTGTTGAGTCACTGGAATCTGTTGAACCGCTGGCTGAGATCCATCTGGCCGGGAACCCATCATTCAGCGATCAGGCAGCTGCCAGCTGACACACTCTGACCCGGCTCACCTGATCACACCAGAGCCGAGCCTCCAGCGCAACTCCCAGTCACACCTGAAGCTGCTCTTTCACGTCCAAGTCAAGTCTCGGGTCAGTCAGAGCAAGCCTCAAATCATGGCGTTCTTGACAACTCTAACTCCAACTCGAAGTCAACTCCAGGTCAAAGTCTCAAGTCTCTCAGATCAAATCTCAAGTCCCTACAGACAAGTACAGGTTAAGCCTTTGGCTTTTTACATCAAGTCTCGAGTAAATTTATTCCTAACGTCATACTGTCACATCAAAGTTGAGTCTCGAGTGCGTCAGATCAGGTCTCAAATCATGGCGTTCTTGACAACTGACTCCAACTCAAAGTCAAAACCAAGCAGAGTCTCAAGTCTCTCAGATCAAATCTCAAGTCATCACAGACTCACGACTGTGTTTTTGAAATCAAAAAAACCAACCAAAACGCTAGTGATTATGAATCGAATGAGCAGAAGCACCGATGAAAATATCAAAATATAAATCCAGCTGAATCCAGTGGAGCCGTCGACAGTGTTTTTAGTTCCACCTTTGCTTTTTCCTGCTATAACAAAAAAAAAGGGCCTGTGTTTGGTTAAAAAAACAAAAAAACAAACAAACAAACAAAAATAAACAGAATGAATGAAAACCTGGACACACACAAAAATGTTTAACGTGTCTGTAACAGGGGCCACACCGGACGTAGGCCCCCATTACAGACTTATGTAAAGTGCACCACCTGCTGGAACCTGGTTGACATTACGCAGCTCCTGAGGGCCGGTTGTTCATCAGAACTTTTTGCTTTAGTTCTGCAGATGTAAATCACATCTGTGTTCTGTGCAGCCAAATGATTTTTACTTCTATAAAATCACCTTGATTTTGGGTTGAGGAGGAACTTCCTTTTTTAGCCTCTCTTCACTGGAAATTTTATGACTTCTCTGATTAATTCATGGCACTTCACAGTTTAGTTTCAAGCTCTGCTGCTGAGTTACTTCTTCCGCTTTGAGCCAGAGCGAAGCCTCAGATCTTCGGGCAGGATCTCTTCTGGCTGGTCCTAAGTCCTGGTTCAAGAGTAAAGGGGACTAGAGGAGCTCTAGCGGTCGAGGCCCCTCAGCTCTGACACTCCCTGCCTGAAAATCTGAGACTTGTAGATCAGTGACATCATTTAAATCCCTTTTATTTTTCTCAAATTTGTAGCACTATTGTGCACTATTTTATTTTGTTTTATTTATTTTAAATTTCTAATTTGGCTGCCTAATTTCCTGTTCTTGAGTTCCTATTGTAAAAACATGTAAAGTACTTTGTAACTTTATAAACTTTATAATTTAAAGTGTGCCATATAAATAAAATTTATAAGTCAATGATGACATAAAAGCTGAGGTTAAGATCATCATGAATTTAAAAAAATATAACAGGAAACCTCATCATTTTGGTTAAAATGGAGGTTCAGTGCTACCGAAATGAAACACTGAGAAGAAATCGAGGAATTAAAAAGGGAAGAAACACAGATGTATTTATAAAACTTTTTTATTCGTTTTTTAAATCGAAGCCTAACTGAAATGTATCCGTTTCATACCATGTTCTGTGACAACAACAATAAACCATTGTCTTCTGTTTGTAACAAACGTAGAAGAAAATAACAACATAACAAACCCGGCAACACGTAGACCATCCAATATAAATTAAAATAAACTGTTTTTTAATACACAAATAAGCAATTATTATCATTGAGAGTAAGTAGGCCTCTATATAACTGTGTGAGCCATGCTGTGACGGATAACAGACTGGATTTGAAACCCTGAACTTTTTAGCACCGTGAACATCTTTTTAAAATGTATTTATTTATTTTTCTAACGATTCATGAGCCCGGTGCTAAGTCTGAATTCAGGGAAATCCATCGTTTTTCTACAAGAACCGATCAGGGTTCCTACACTTTCGATCACATCTGGTCCTGACGGATTTTCAAGATTTCACAGATCACTCTGAAGCTCATGATTTTTTTTTCTTTTTCTCTGGACACAATCACAGCCTTTTTCATACATTATCTCAAAACGTCCGGAACCAGAGGGGATGCATGCAGGAACCCTGACCCAAGCGAAAACTGATCTATTGTACAAGTCCCACAATTTTTTTTTTACATGCTTGCAGGATAAAACTCAACGACGAAGTGGAAGACTTCTACAATAATCACTGTGGCGGACGAGCATCCGTGTCCTGTAGGATATCGAGGCTTGTTTAAATACGCACACATACATACTGCAACCGAAAAAGAGAGTGTTTTTTCATATACTTTTCTTCAACATTGTCAGAGGAGAGGCGCCGAGCAGGCGCTGATTCAAAGAGCAGAGCGAGAGGAAAAGATCACGACGATGCAGAATGAGCAAAAGAAAACATGAACAACATGAAAAAAGATTAAAACAATTTGCTTTAGACTTCGCCTTTCTCCAGTTTTTTTTTTTTAACTGGCAAGTGTTAATCGTACAATATCTAAATTTACAGGTTCTATTATGTAATAACCGTTTACTTAAAATGCTTTCCTACATGTGAGTTACTGAAACTGGAAAAAAGCATCTGTAAAGCAAAATGTTTGTCTGAAGAAAATAAAGTTCAAGTCAGGTGCAACTCTTGTTTTTTTGTTTTTTTCAGTTACAAGAGTCTCGTTTAGGATGATTCCTTCTTTGGAAATGTCTTTAATGAGGCTGAGGACAGAAACTGGGAAACTGCGTCGTGTATGTTTAGAGGAGCGGATTGTTTACAACTGGCCAGACAGACCAAAAATGGCAAACAGTTTTTTTGTTTACTTTCGCGGCAGCCATGATGACTTCGGTCCGGAGATGGTGTTCCTCTTGTTGTGTTCCATTGGATGTCGGAAGTAAAATCAGTCTTGGCAGGTTGTTGGTTCTTTTTTTTAAAAAATTTTTTAAATAACTTTAGGTTTTTCTAAAACATTCAAACACCATTTGCTTTTCACTCCATCCATTAATTTAAGGCTATGGAAGTTAACGGCTGAATCCCAGATGCCAGATCACCTTTAGCACCCTGGTCATGTGATGCATTCAAAGCCTTTCTGTGCTAAAAATACAAGTTCAGTCAGGTGAACTGGTCGCTGACAAAATTTCGACATACTGTCCGACATCCCTGGAATACAGCATAAACACCTAGAGAGTAAAGTTTTAAAATATTCCACATCATATTTCATGAATATTGAAGTCCATTCGTGCCAGAAAAAGGAGAAAAAGGAAGAAAAGTTAGAATGATTGAAGAAGAAAATACTCGTCAGAATTTATGAGACACTAAAAACAGATGGTAAATCTCATAATTTTCCCTCAGAGGATCAAAATTTCCAATTAGCCGATCAAACTTTATCTTTTTTTTCTTTACTAAAATAATCTCTCCACAGTAATTGTTCTGGAGCTTTCAATCATATAACATGATTTTCCTCAGCAGATAGAGCTGTTGCCAAGTCGTCATGAAACCTTGACCTTGGAGACAGCAGTTAAAAAAAAAAAAAAAAAGTTGAACTTTTAATCTCAGTGAGTATTTTTAATTTTTCTTTCTTGACGTGAATGGGCTTCCATATATCACGGCCATGTAGTAGTTGTATTTCTTTATTTGTTTTATTTTGGTGCTGTCCAGCGTCTAAATGTCAAACGGCAACGCTAACAGAGTATTTGAGGAGCTCCTCGCGCTGCGCTGCGTTTCTTTGTGGACGGATGAAGTCTCCCTCGAGCCCGGACACCAGAAGGCACAAGTGTAGACGCTGGGCCGGGCGAGGAGACATGGTGATTAGGGAAGTAGCCGGCTGGGTTACCAGGGTTACCGGGACTCGATGCATATATACACACAAAGAATCGTACTTGAACTCATAAGTGCGTGAGCGAAAAAGATGCTCAAAAAAAAAAAAAAAAAAAGATCAAGCGAGCGTAATTGTGGTGGTTGGTGGAGCGTAGTTAAGCTAAAAAACATAAACTGCTCAGTGATGCATCACACTAACACGCACACTTTAAACTGGAAAAGGGCACTTAAAAGCAGAAGTATATTTTCTTGTATTTACACGTCCTTCCCCCAGTGATCTGCAGCTTTTGTGTGTTAGGTAGTTTTACACTCTCAAAGTTGGTTTTACAAACAAAAGAAAAACAAACAAAAAAAAGGTTTGTGTGATCAGTGGATTGATAGTAAAACGACCTTTTTTTTGTTCTCAAGTGAATAAACAACAATAAACAATAAAAAAAACTTACATTTAGCACACTACGTTAAAATATGACTAATATTATCAAAAAGGCAAATAGTAGGTGTATTGCAACGCTCTCTGCGGCATCACTATCAAAAACATCTTCATCATCATTATCCTCAATCTCATCATCATCATCATCATCATCCAATCATCATCATCAACATCATCATCACCATCATGTGAGACAGTAAGGAGGCCTGGCCTGGGATGATTGACAGCCCAAGCTGGCCACTCACATTTTGCCCGACTCGGCACAGGCAGGCACACTTGTAACGACATAGCAACAATAATAAACGACGAACGTTTCCGAGGAGACCGAGGGACGGCCGGCCAATGGCATCGAAGGGCCGGGGTCTGAGAGGGGCTCTGTCATTGGGCGGCAGGCATCTCTAGGGAACAGGTAGAGCTCGTTCAGACAGGAGGAGGGAGGAGGTGTGTGTGTGTGTGTGTGTGTGTGTGTGAGATAAATATTTTTGCTATCTTGTGTGGTCCACAATAAGAGAGAAAAAAAATGTGTATGTGGATGAATGAAAGTGCACCTGTGTGTGTGGAAGGTCTGGTTCCTAGGTCAGTTTATTTAGTCTGCTCTGCGTTTGTGTGTGTGCGTGTGTGTTTAGCTTTTGTCTAGACAGCTGGAGGTCTTTCCCAGGGCGACTCGGTGTACATTAACAGCACACTAACACTGCTCTGGGAAAAGGACGTTGCAGCTGACTTTACAAAAACACTCTGCTGTCGTTGATTAAAATGCTAAAATGCTAACTGACGCTAGCACCTCCACTGCCTTCATGCTGGTTTAAAGCAGAGAGAAAAGTGTCACCGGTTAAAAAAGATACAGGTTATCACCGGCTTGAACAGTTGATGTGGATTTGGATCTTTTCAGGTCTGTGCTAACCCAGTTGTTACATGCGGACATGTGCGTTCAAAGAGCTGCGGCGAGAGAAGCGATGCGACCGGGAACCTTCAAGGACAAGGAAACAACACTGTCCTTCACCGCCGGTCCACAGGAGTCCACGTTCAGTGCAAGCGGCAAGGGAAAAGTTAGACATTTTGGGAGATATGTTTGAGAATTAGATGATCAGGAGTCTCATGCATGGTGAATATGAAGCTACAGCCACAGGACTAAGTTAGCTTAGCACGAAGCCTGGAAACAGGGGGAAACAGCTAGCCTGGCTCTGCCCCAGCGAAACTCACCTACTAGCACCTCTAAAGCTCACTGATTAACACTTTCTTTGATCTTGTTTAATATGTACATAAAAGTCCATTGTAAAAGCAACAAATGGCTGTTTTATGTGCTGTTCTACTTCTTGCTATAGCTTGATCCCGACCGGGAAATAATCCCAGTAAAACAGCAGTTTGCCGCTCGATGCGTGCAACGTGTTGATGAGCGAGCCTCAGAGCTGCTGGTCGGTGGGTTCTGTTGCCATCGGACGGGGCCCGATAGGCTGTTTCCTACCCATTTCCTGTCGTTATGCTAAGCGAAGTTAGCTGGCAGCTGGTGTTCTTCTCATCTAACTCCCAACAAGAAAGAGAGTGTAATTCCCGAAATGTAGAACTTTCCCCCTTTTTTTTTACACAGAATGAGGACGGTGGACTTTCTCCCCTGCGTGTTAAAGCTTAGTCGTCTTAGAGCAATCTCTTCCCGACCAGTCTGGAGAGGAAGGAATGATTACGTTCACCAGTAGCCCTTCAAGTGTACAGCACATATGGGCATGTGATTCTGGCGCCCGTCCTTTCATGCACAGTGTTTTTCCATGATTTTTGAACTTAAAAATAAAAGCATTACTACTGGTTAAAAAAAAAAAAAATCCACCTGATTGGTTTAAAAGTCGCAGTTTAGCCGTGGCTGCTGATTTCAGGGAGCCCTGCGTCTCATTGTGCTTTACCAAAAAAAATCAAAAATCAAACTGAAATGATACTAGTGTTTGAAGACAACTAGAAGCTCACTGAAAATTGGTGATCAACCACAGTATCTCTTATCTCTCTGCATGTAAACATACCAATCTGTGTGTATGTGTGTGTGTGTGTGTGTGTGTAGGCAGTGGTGTGTATCAGCAGCGTGTGAGCAGCACGAATTATACCTGCGTGAGTAAATGTGTGTTTTGGGAGTTTTCCCTCCTTTTACTCCTCCTGTCCTTTTTTTTTGTATCGTCAGCCAGCGTAAGTTTCCCTGAAGCGAGAGATTGACCTAAGCTGTTTTTTTTTCCGTTTTTTTTTTTCGTATCGTCAACTGAACTATGTCTACATGACTTTAAGTTATTATTACAATCATTAGTCTCTGACTGTGACGCCCGCGATCGGAGCCGGTCCAGACTTCTCATACCCGCTGCAAACCCTCCAGAGCAGGGAACCGAACCACTTCTAAAAAAGGAAACTGCCCGAGTCCGAGCATAAGCACCATAGCGGGGAAGGGGGGAAAGGGGACAGGAAAAGGAAAGGAAAAGGAAAGGAAAGGAAAGGAAAGGAAAGGAAAGGAAAGGAGGAATTTAAGGGAAGGAGGAATTAAAGGGAAGGTAAATAAGTTAGCGAAAAAATTGCTTTGGGACCAGGCTCATAATCTCATAAAAAGGTGAAAGGTGATTCATACTTTGATTGATCCGATCATCGTCCTTTGGGTCAAGAGATTAATTAATTCAATTCAAGTGCTCGTCATTAAATACAGAAAATGCCCTACGTCGGCAGTGCCGCACGAAAGGAGAGAGAGTGGGACTGTAAACAGGACGGAGGGGAGGTGACCTCACAGAAATGGCATTTTGATTGGTCGTCTTAACTTTTTGTCTCATTTTGCATCGCAGGGGTTAGAGTCAGGGCTCTGGAAACTTCAGATCTCGTACCGTTTTATCTGCTGTCACGTTGCTCTGTTGAGTTCTCAAAAAGTTGAACTTCCCCAGTTACAGGAATTTAACCTGCCAACAGACTCACGTCTCTAAAAAAAAGAAAAAAAAGAAAAGAAAGATGCAAGAGCTGATTTCTTGCTCGGACAGACACGAAGCGTCAGACCTGCACCGGTGGGTACCACCCTGACGGCCTTTTAATAACACCTACAGCTGTTCCGGAGGTATTTAGAGGATCCTCTGAGACTCTCTACATGTCTGGATATAAGAGAGAAAAAAGTTCCATCAGCTGCAAAGTAAAAAAGATTTTCTCCCATGTTCAGTCTTTTTTTTTCCTGAACCAGGTTATCAGCTTTTTTTTTTTTTACTCCCAAGAAAAATAAAATTGCGAATTTGTTAATATTTACACTTTAAATCTGTTTATTTATATATGTTTATTTATATTGCTCTTTTGTGTGTGCTTCAGCAAAGGTTACAGAACTATGCCAAACGTCTAAAAATTATCTTTTATTAGGCAGCAATTATATATTTCTTTTATCCAAATGCATGGAAGAGTCTGGAGACACCTTCAAAATAGCAGCAAGTGTTGATTTGAAACCATCTGGGGTTTTTTAAAGATCGAAAGTGGCTTATTGTTTTGAAAAACTTATGCTTTGCCCTGTAACTTAAATGTTATTTAACACAGAAACTGACCTCTGACACCTGTGATTTCAAAAAGGAGACAAAAGGAAGTAAAAATTCACCATATCAGGTCTAAAAATCATCTCTCTTTTATTTGGCCTTTAACTCTCTCTCCTCTCCTCGGGCTACAAAGTTAAGCCTCAGCAATTTTGGCTGCGTTTTTGTTCTTTCTTTTTCTTTTTTCGGTTCGGTCCCTGCGGAGGGCGCCGTTGCATAAAGGCTGGAGCCGGTCAGACCGCAGGGTTGAATGAGAGGGTCGGTCACAGCGGACACTTGTCACGCCAGCATCAACTTAAAGGACAAGAAAACAAAACAAACAGACAAACGAAAAAAAATTGAAACGCCTGTTCTACCCTTATCGACCTAATGGTTGTTTTGCCTTCATTGCCACACTTTTAAAAAGAGGGACAACACGGGACGAGTCGCCATTAACACTCGTGTCACTTTTCAACACTTCAGCGTGTCCGGTTTGAGCCAACACGTCCTGTGCTGCGTTCGACGCATAGAGCTCTGTTCCAAAACTCAAACGTACAACGTGGGAAGAGGATGTAATTTAAAAAAAAAAAAAAAAGGGGGAGATAGACCAAATTGTTTTCTGCAGAAGGACACAAAGTCCTTCGTTATGAGGACTAAGTATCTGTGATGTTAGGTGCCGACCGAGTATTAACAATCGTCAACAACTGGCATCAGAGGTCTGCTTACATTCATAGTCCTGTTTTCTAATTATCTGTTCAGATAGCTCCTGATTTCTCCAGCCTTTGTTTTATTTAAGCCAAAGTTCCTATGCGGCATCTTTTATAAAGAAAATTCGACACCGCAGAAGTAAAAGGAAGGTTTTTGTAGAAAAACACCTGCATTTCGTCAAAAAAAAAAAAAAAAATCACCGAGCCCTAGTCAAAACTATGACAGGACCGTACAAACGTCAGAGTGACAGACAAAAAACATTAAAAATGTGGAGCAATTTCAGGTTTTTTGGAGCACAAGTCTTTGCGCCTTTTAAAAGTGTGGCTCTAAAGGCTCAGAGGGTTTAATCTAGAAAACGTAAAGGTTTTTTTCTTTTTTTTAAGTTTAGTCCCGGCCGACGCTGGCTGACGGAGGATTGTTCGTCTCTTTCCTGGTTGCAGTAAAGTGCTCGGAGATGCCTGCAAGAGAGAGAGAGAGGGAGAAACTCGTCCACAGTCGGGGAGAGCGTTTGTGTGTGTGTTGAAAAAGGCAGGAGGGATGCAACTTTAAAAAGAATGTGTGTGTGTGTGTGAGTGTGTGAGACCGGAGATGTTGGTTCACATGTGTGTGGCCACATCAGTGCACAGTCAGCGCATCACATGCATTCAGGGCCTGTGTGGGTGACCGGGCTTCCTTCCTGAGTAGCGCGCTACAAAGAGGGGGAAGGGGGCGTTCGGTGGTCACCGGACCTGCGTGGTTTTCCCACTCTTCTCAATCCAAAACAACAACAACAACAACAACAACAACAAAAACTCCTCTTGACATTCGGAAAAAAACACCCAAAAAATAAATCTGCCGCCATCCCGCTTCTCTCCCTCTCCTACATTACGCATCGTCTTGATTGGTTCGGCCGTTTTTGTCCGATTGCGACAAAAAGTCCGTGAGCGAGCTCGCATGTGCTTGACTTGTTTGGTCGAGGTAGTGGCAGCCTTCGTCGGGGATTGGCTAACGATTCGGCCAATGGGATGACAGGGAGAGCGAGCGAGAGAGAGCCAGGTACAGCGTTTCTGATTGGGGCCCACAGGTTGGATGCTGACTCGTGGTTGGCTCGTGGGACCCGGACTTTTTTTTTTTTTTTTTGCATAAATCAGGGATTTTTCTTTCCTTTTTTTTTTCTTTCTTGTTTTTTTTTTTTTTTAAATACATCAATGGTACAATAATGTTTGGTCCAAGTCCGTCGGACCGGAGTCAGGACCCTTCCCACGATATGTTCCGGTGATACCCGCCGCTGTCTGTGCACTGATGTGGTCCGAATACCCCGTGTTTCCCCGCCGGTTCTCCCGGGGCCCCTCTCTTTGCATCTGCACTATCAATAGACAGAGCCCCTCCACAATAAGAGTCTCACTCGCACGTTCCATCCGCGCATACTAAAAAAATAGTGCAATTCTTTTTTCAGCAATTATATAAATAACTCTAAATTCGTGCTTTTAAGTCCGCTCTCGGTTTTGCATACATGTGTCTGTGTATATATATACTCCATTTGTAATGTATATACATGCCAACATGTATGTATGTAGCAAAATGTTCAACGGGAGAGTTGGCACCCCAACAGATTACAGATGTTTGTTTCTTTTTTTTTCTAAAACTAGACAACATATAAACAAACAGAAAAAAAAACGTCTTTACTGATAAGAATCCATCTAGTTTAGAAAAATACCCCCTACTTTTTCTATTTTCTCTCTTATCAATCATATTGCAGGATTTTTTTCTGTTTCTGGGGTGAACAGTCTTGAACTTTGTGCAAACCTTCAGGAAACATAAAATTAAAAAGAAAAAAAAGAATTTTAGCAACAACTCCTGCATCGGTGGTATATATATATATATATATATATATATATATATATATATATAGTTTAGCTCGAGCACTGTGCTACGACTGGTAAGCTAGTTTTAAAATTACACCAACTACGTCTAAACTCTGTCTGGAAATATATTACCATGTGCTAACGTGTCTTTGGGGACACGGCTAAAGCCTGGTGCAGGAGTCGCTGCCGGTGTTGGGGACTGTGCAGTCGTGAAAGCTGAGCTAAACAGGGTCAAAGCAGCGAGGGTGGGGTGAGGGTGGGGTTATTACTAGAAAAAAAAAAATGCTAAAAACCTGGAAGAACCAAGAAGACTGCCACATTTCGCCTGGATAGAAATTTTTCTTCTAAGCGCAGAAAATAGACAAACAAACAAAGAGGTTCTAAAGAAACAGACAGAAACAAGTAAATATTTATAATGAATGAAGACTAGTTCGATCAGTCCGGTAGAGGAGGGATGAGTCGGACCGGTTAAAGGGACAAAGGAGGCATTCTCGTATCCAACCTTTCCCCGCCTTCTCCAACCTTTGACACCCCCCCCTCCTCTCTGACATCATCACCGGTACATCTGAAGTGCTCCTTAGAAAGGAAGTAGGAAGCTGCGGAACAGGAAGTACTGAAGTTTCTCCCGCAAACTGTGCTCTGCAGGAGCGACGTGGTTTTTTTCCGGGTGTTTCTTACCAGGCGAGGGGCCGACGTGCGCTGCTGCTGCTTCCCGGTCCCAGCCCGATCCGCCAAGAGGGGGAAAGCGTGTCAGCTACAACTACAGCCGACCGGCCCTTGAGCCATTTGGAGTGGATTTTTATCAATCGACCCGGGTCGGTCCTTGTTGTGGTATACTGACCGTTTTCCCAATTGGCAAGATCATAATCCTGTTTTTTTTTTTTTGTTTTTTTGTTTTTTTCCTGTGGGCTAGGGGAAGCGGATGCCGCACTGTCACACCTGCTGGGGCTTCTGGGATTTCTCCTTCGCGTTCCTGGCGTTCCTGTTGTCCACGCTTCCTTGCTGCCGGGGCGGGGGTCGGAGCAGGCCGTGTATGAGCGAGGACGGGGGCGCCTGCGAGGACGACACGGTCCGGTGGCCGTGGCCGGAGGTCAGGGACGCCGGGTGGTAGTAGTGGCCGATCACCTCGCTGTAGGCCGGGGGGGCTCCCTCCACCCGGGGGCCCTGCTTGTGCTGCCGGGACAAGGCCTCCTGGGCTTCTAACACGCTGATGCCTGAATGGACGCTGGGAGGAGGGGCCTGCAGACTAGGGGCGAAACAACAAGGATAAATGGGACTGATGGGGGCAAAATAATTTATTTACTTTCAGGTGCTTTTTTATAATAAAGTCCCAAAAGCTTGGATGTAAAAAAATGGTCATTTCTTTAACTCCAGAATAAAACAAAAACAGCACAAAGAAAACCTGATCTTAACATGATGTTGCCTCATAGTTTTAGTTCATGTTGTCTCAGGAAACATCACCAGTTTTTTTCCCCAATTCTTTTCTGGAATAAAAAACGATTTATATGGAGCAACTGGATTTTCTCTGGAAAAAAAAAGAAAATAAAGGTAACTGCTATTGTAATGAACATTATAGACTGGGACCAGGATCAATTTGAATCAGACTATTTACCATCTAAAGTGACTGTGTGTGTAATTTACTGACAAAAACATACAGAGTGTTAAATTACAAATAAGATCCAGCCGCAATTTTCACTGACGGTAGCTGGTTTGACTTGCTAGCAAAATGCTAGTGAAACCAAATGTAAGTGTGATTACCATTATCGTTGTTTATTCATATTTGGCTGTTAGTAGTGAATCAGTGAAAAAGTGATCTGCACAGCACAAATGGAACCATGTCGGTACCTGGCCTGCAGACAGGAGTTGGAGGGGTCGAGCGGGTGGGAGTCGAACACCGTCCGGTTGGGCGGCGCTCTGACCGACTCCCGGTTCAACTCCATCTGCTGCTCCGGATCCCGGAGCTGCAGGGTGCAGGGGCCCTGGTAGGGCGGGGGCTCCTCGCCGTCCGAGAGGGAGATGGTGGGCGGCAGGTCGATGAGGCTCTGGGGCAGGTACGGATACGTCGGCTGGAAGCGGGCCGGGGCGTACGTGTGCTGGAAGCGCTGAGACTGGAGCTGGGGCTGGGACTGCGAATGGGACTGCTGGGACTGCGACTGGGACTGGGCGTGCTGAAGCTCCCGCTGAAGGTAGGACGAGTGGACGCCTCGGTCCGGGGGGCGGGGGTTGTACACCTGGTGCTGTGGGAGGAAGGACACCGAATCACCGCTGTGGGGCAACGTGCAACGTTTAACTGTTTTATCATAAACCGGCTCGTTGGTTATGTTTTCTCCCGGTTGGTTAAAACTAAACTCACCTCATTCAGTCCACTGTTCGTCCCCGTAGCCTCAGAGGACCACAGACCCCCCTCCTGAGAGAGAGAGAGAGAGAGAGAGAGAGCGAGGATCCCTTTGAGTTGATCTATTGAGTAATTTCACTTTGATTTAAACCAATTTACCAAAGGTATAGCATGTATTTTTAACACTATTTAAAACTGTCATCTATTTTTGTGGCTTTGGCAACAAACACTCATTTAATGTCATGTCAATAAAACTTATTTAAATAAAACAAAGTCAAAAGATACAAGGAGAGACTTAGAGAATAATGACTAAATTTACCAAATTAAAATACTGTGTTCAAAAAGTTTAAATTGCCCACAGCTTCGGACTATATACTACTAGCTAATGTTAATAACTATTATAATAATTATTTTACTTAAGTTAGTAGTTATTATTCCAAAATGTTTTTTACTGTATCATTAATCTTTGACTTTGATATTGTAACTGTTTAATTCCTTCTACGCATATTTTTATTTCTAAAGCAATTTTATGTTGTTTCTGGGGTTTTTTGTTTTCTTTTATTTATTCCCAAAATGGCGGAGAAGCCAATGTATTACAGTCATTTTCAACTATATTTCCTGTTGGTATTTTTTTTCCCAGTGTGAAAAACCTGAAACATGTTTAGTTGTTTTTTTGTTTTTTGTTTTTTTTTACAGGTTTTGCCCAGTAGAGAGCTCCACTGGTGCACGACAGTCCCTCATCGCTGCTGCGGCTTTATAAAAATCCCCACGTTTTAATGAAGCATTGTATTTTTATCTCAGTGGGGGCCGAGCCAATGTGAGTCGTGCTGCTGCCGCAGTGTCTTCACACCCCGGTGACACTGGAAAACTAATCAATTCTCAGATTTCGCACATCTGTTTTCTGCCTAATTCATGGGCAGTTTTTAGATGAGTAAAGTTTCATCTAGTTAACAACCATGGCCGGCTCCTATAAATGACCATGAGTCTACATGAGTCTATTTCTGCCTGGAGAATAAACTGATTAAGGAACTTGGACTAATTTCTTCCCTGGAGTGAACACACACTCTATGAGATTGGTTGTCAGGAGACGACAGGGGCCGTTCTCCGGTACAATATGAGCGTTTGGGAGGAACTTTGCCGGGTTCTGTGATCTGTTCTTCTCGTTCTCCAGTTCTTCTCGTTCTCCGGTTCCCCTCGTCCTCTGGCTCCTGTTCCCTGCCTGTCTGTCGGCCCTGCATGTCTGACTATGTGTGTCAGTGTGTCTGTCTGCTAATCCAAATTAACTAGGACACTATGAGTCCTCTGAGCTTATCGGGAGCTGTGTGTGTGTGTGTGTGTGTGTGTGTGTGTGTGTGTGTGTGTGTGTGTGTGTGTGTGTGTGTGTGTATGTGCACATTTATGCCTCATCCTTTACTCATATCTAATTTGTAGGCTTGCACTACAGACACACACAGACACATATCCTTGTTTCACTACAATCTGGGGACACCTCAACAACACAACCATAGAAAGACATCCATATACACACACACACACACACACACACACACACACAGTGACTTACACCTGAGGCTTCTTCAAACATATGACTTCACTTGTGCTTCCTGAATCACCTGCTACCAAGTCACTTCGTCTGTGCATGTGTATGTGTATGCGTGTGTGTGTGTGTGTTTGTGTGTGTGTGTGTGTGTGTGTGTGTGTGTGTGTGTCTCGAAATAGTCGTCACGAGCGGCTGTGGCCCTTGATGAAGAATTGAGTCAGTGTGTTAGCATTAGCCTGTGGCGGTCTCTAATCACTATGATCACATGCTGTCACTCAGCGCTCCTCAAACTTGTTTTTTTTTTCCTCCTCTCTCTCTTCAGACTCTTTCATTAACATGAAATGAGACATCAGCTTATTTCCTCTGTCTGCACTGTAGGAAGTATGTTAAATAACTGTTATCATTAAAACTATGTCAAGACGGTTGTAGCCTTGTTTCAGATTTTATCATTTTCCTTCCTTTACATAGAGTTCGTTCATTAATTCACAACCTTTTCATTTATTTCTCTGACTCTGTACAACTTTACATATGTGATAAAAAAGATTTCTTGTATATGGAGAGTTTATTTGGACATACCGTTTCAATGAATCATGCAAACTTATTTCAAATGTCAAGGAACTAACTACACTTGACTCCTGCTAAACTACAGACTCATACAGCCTCCGTTCGTTTTTTGTTGCCGATTATATACTATCACCCTCTGTTTGCTTGTCGCATACGATAAAAATCTGACCCAATGTTTTGTTTTGCTTTTTTAAACAAGAACTCGTATATTTTTTGACTTATCTTAATAGCTTTTTTACCTTGAGATTGCTCAAATTTACAGTTTGGAAAAATATCTATCTTTACAAATCATCTGGTCACAGTTACACACATAAAAAAAAAATCAAACTTTAAATGTACCTGAGATTAATTAAAAAAAAAAAACAACAGCATCCTCAAAGACCATTTAGTTTGAGCTGCTGTATTAACGTAGTTTAATCGCTCCTGTGCAACATGCCCTGTTGCTGTTTTCCAAAACAATATTGTCACATGTAGATGAAACGAGACACGAACCTTTGAATTCCCATGAATCTTGCATGCATGTGAACATAATGAGATTCGCGGCTAAACTCATTTAGTTCCATCCATTCATTCAGTGATTTATATCATAAGTTGTAAATATGTGCTTATACCAAAGAAAAGCTCGGGTCTGATTTCAAACAGGCTTCAAGAGAGAAAATTTCTGATTAGATTTGTTAAAATAGTTTGGATTAATTACATCTGGATTAAAGTTTCACGACAGACCTGGTGCAAATGTGGTGTTTGACTCACGTTGGCCAGCGGCAGGTGCCTCCGGCGTGTGGGGGCGTGTCTGGAGAGGAGGGAGCGCGCCGACAGGCGGTAGTGGTTCAGCAGGCAGGTGATGACCACCACCATCACCATCATCACCACCACGATCACCAGGATCTGGACGAACTCCAGCTGGGCTGCAAGTACACATGGAGGAAAAAAAGGTCAGGACTGGTTTACACCGTCACGGTTGACCACAGCCGTGTCGCAACATCCTCTGTGTCTACGGGCGAGCTCTGTCAAGTCTGAGAAAAAACTAACACCGGTGATGTCATAGTGATGTCATCGGGGGGGGGGCGCTGCTCGAGCTCTGGAATTACAGATTTCTCTTTACAGAAAACCTGCTTTACGAATTGAGTCACAGAGTTTTGCAAAACAAAGGCATTCACCAGGCAGGGAGAGTCTGATGAAAAGAGTCTATCCAGATGCATAATGGGAAGTGTAGGAGATGTGACTCACACTAGGGGACAAAAAGTCAGGATATATCCTCATCTTATTCCAGTTATAAACTGTCTTTCACAAGTCTCCCAACTACATGGACTTGCAGAAACCAAATCACTTGAATATGACTTGAATAATCAAAGACTCATTCAGTCAAACAGAGCTTAGGTTCCCATAAGCCCAGTAATTAACATCCCATTGTTAAGTCATAAGACAGTTACGATTGCATCAAAGAATACTTTTCCATGGCTCACTTCATTTTCACAATGGCAGTAAAACACAATGGTATAAAAATATCTCTTTCTTATCCTGAAAAAAAAAAGAAAATTTGTCTAAAATTAAATACATGTTTTATTTACATAAAACCACGGCACAGACTTACTAAATATTCACTTAATATTTTACAAAGTGTGTGAAATCCAACATTGTTTTCCTTTAATTCCCATTTTCAAAGTTAAAACGATGTTTTAACCTTTGAGGCTTCTCCCTGGAAGCTAATACTACATTCTACATGCGTGTGTATGTAAAGGTATCCATGAATTTTTGGTGTTTTTATGTTTGTTGGTAACATTTTTTTCAGCCATGAGAAAAATAAAGCAAAATTGCTACACGTGCATGAGTAGATGGAAAGAAATACATCATCGTAAATTAAAACCTGTGAGGACAACAGAAACAATTTGTTCAAATGCGTTTTTTGAACTTTATCCCTTTCTTCATAATAACCTGATGCAACCGTGTGGATCTTTAATATGTTTTCTTTTTGTTTTCTCTTTTCATAGTTTGTAGATCTTGGTTAAGATCAAGCACGGAGGAGGAAGTTATCCAGCTGTAGCTACATGGCCTGATAATTAATAACCAATTAATTGCTTAAAGTATAAAATATCAGAAAATCTTCATTTTCAGGGTGATATAAAAGCAAGAACGGCAGCAAAACCAGACAATGACTGACATTTCTGCTTAATACGCGAATATAACATTAGTAATAGTGATTTATGATCTGTTGATGATAATTGATTTATAGGCTTGTGATATGTAAAAGAGAAAGTGAACAGAAGTTTTACTGATGAAATAGCATCTGATTCTATAAAGCGTTAATACGATAATGAGGTTTGTACGTTTTCAGACAGTGTCCAGACAGAGATTTATTCCTTATGTAAAGACACACACACACACACACACACACACACACACACACACACACACACACACGCAGAGCCAGCCTAGACCAGACAGACAGACAGGGGAAGCTTTGTTTAGAGACAGTCTGCTTGACTCCCCCCCCCCATCCCCCTGAACACACACACACACACACACACACACACACACACACACACACACATAAAAACACTAACGCACAAACGGACCATTTCTCTCACACTCTTTTTCACACAGAGAGCAGACAGAGGTCAGGGGCAAGTCAGACAGGGGAACATAAAGCAGCCTGCAGACCTGCAGACAACAAGCAGACACACACACACACACACACACTCTCACACACACACACACGCTGGTATTTTAACCTCACACCAGTTCTCCCAGTCCACCAGCTAACCGCTCCACAGCATGAGGAGTCACTCCCATAACTCACCCATAACCTTAGATGAACTCCGCCGCTCAGGTATGTTTCACATGAAACCTGAACCTGTTTATCGTGTACTTCCCAGGAAGCCCAAAAATACGGCTCGTGCAGCCAACTTCACGCCAACCAACCAACGCCAGGACGCACTGGATCAATAAAACGGTGATATATGAGCCCGCGACCAGACCTGGTCCAGCCGGAGAGACACTGAAACACAACGGACTCCTCATGGGATCGACACCGCCAAAACAAAAGCCGGCGGAGTGTCAGAATCTGTGACGCAAGTGGGTTGAAACTAGTTCATTTTAAATGGAACCGGTGACCTGGCGAAAACCGGCAAGGAAAACCCAAGTCCAGTTTCAGAGCAAGACTTCCACATTATGGCTAAACCCTCCACATTTTTACAGAAACTCCGGCTTCACTGTCAGAGCGGTAATTTGGTAATTCTGTCATTTTTATTAAAAAGTACTGACATAGATAAAATATTTCGGGAAAGTCAGATACCAATTTTCCAATGAGCGACATTCAAATTTAAAACTGTTTCTCACTCATAACTGATCTATAACCACTGATAATAGACTTATTAACTATTAATAAAGGCATTAGATTGTGACTGATCTCTCAGTCCTTCTCCATCAGTACACTTGCATTGTCTTTCTAGACAAGAAGACGCCTCCAATAAACTGTTTGACCACTTATCTTCCAACAAAGGGCTGTGAATTTGGTCCAAAATCGAGTCTTTAACAACTTTTTAGACATTATACAACAGCAGACTTGATGAACTGTAGTAAAAACCTTCTATTAATGACTTACTGATATTAATACAGTAATAAAAAAGACGAATGGCACCAGTCAAAGGGATTTTCCTGAAAGTTGCTTTTTCTTTCTCAAGCGATTCAATTCACATTGGTATGAAATAGAGAAAAGCAGCAAACTGTCGCATGAGAAGCTGAAATTATTCAATCACCTTACGGATTAAATGAATAATAGTTTCACAGAACTCTACTGTGAAAAGAAACTTGCATTTAGTAGAAAAAAATAATGATAAATAACCAGAGGAACATCGTCCCCCCAAACTTCTGCCAGGCTGCAAAGACGTCCAGAGGGAAACGATTCGCAAGAAAAATCCGATCCCAGACGTGCTGATCGGACGCTGACTCGCCTTTTATTAACTTTTATTTTTTTTTTTTACCTGAAGAGAACTCACCGCACAGCTGCGTCTGAACACAGTTGTCGTGGCCCCGCGACGACGGCTGCATGGTCTCGTGGCTGCGCGAGATCTTAGCTCAGACCAAGGCCGCCTCTACGAACCGTGGACCGTTTGTACTCCGGGGGATTTAAAACATGGACGATACCTCCGGAGACTGAAAAGCTCAGATCGAACTAAGACAATAAAAAATTTAAAAAAACAAAAAAAAAAAAAAACAAAGTAAAAACAAAAAAACTCCACTGCTGCAGTAAGACTCCAAACTACATGTCCTGTTGGATGCTTCAGACACAGTGTGGTGTGTGCAACCTCGCCAGGCGACACACACACTCTGAGCCCAGACCGAGCTTTGTCTGCAACTTTTCTTTTTTTTTTCTCACACACACACACACCCACATTCCCACAGTGTCCAGACACACACACATATTGAGGAAACAGCTGACCAGACCCCTCCTGCCCCCCCCCCCCCCGACACCACCAACACAACCACCACCAATAGCTGTGAACAAAAGGGGTCAATATGAGGGAGGAGGGGAGGGGGAGAAAAGAGACGGGGGGGGGGGTGTGGGAGCGTCTGGGAGAGACAGATGGGTCAGAGGAATGGACAGAATAATGATGAGAGAGAGAGAGAGAGAGAGAGAGAGAGAGAGAAAGAGAGAGAGACACGGGGGGGGGCGGAGCCTGAAGCTTGGTCTTCTCACCACATACGCAGAATTAAAGTATTTAAAACTGTAAAAAATTACCAAAACTGGTCCGTGGGTCTGTTTGTTCACAACAGAGACGACAGACGCCGCCATGTTTCCCCAGCAGATCAGCGCTAAGTTGGATCGCTACGGCAACGACAAGTAGATCAAAAGCAGGAAAATCACCATTTGGAGCAGCTCTGAGCTAGTGAGAGGCTCATGTTTTATGTAGGAAATTGGTCAAACTTTACAGGAAGTATGATTCTAAATTACTAAAATCAATCTTCTGAGAGTTGGACAATCCACTGATCCGCTTTTAAAATAAACTCGCTGCGCTGAAGCACAACACAGAAGAAGAGTATTTTACCGCGCTGTGGAGACTATTAAAGACCAGAACACACTGATTATATGGATCAAAAGTAGAAGACTTTAAGAGGACTCCTCCTTGACTTTGGACCAAATGAGCAGGGACTATTTTCAGTGTTATCCTGGGCTAAGAACATCCCCCGCACACACGATGTGCAACCAGTTTTATTGACTTGTCGACTGTCGTTCAGAGCTCGGCTACGTTTCTGCCCAACGGACCGACAATAAAGAGATGTAGCAAAAGGAAAAACGATACGTGCGGTTCGACAGCTGGGAGATTGAAACACATTTATCAGAATGGTATGACTGTATCAGATGTGATAACAGTACAAAGGCCAATATATGCTTCTACGTTGGACATGCAAACGGCCTACACCGTCACGGGCATTTACACTTCTGCGTTGGCATTGCTCTGCAATTACACCACCAAACCGCTAGTTGGCAGTGGTGTTTATATGCCACAGTGTTGAGTTTCTTCGCTGCTGTTTCCCATGAGTTTGTCGGCGCACTTGGAAACGACGGCGACTAAAAGCCAGCTCTTGACACAGCCCGAGCTGATAGGACGTTGAGCAGCAGTGGGTTTACCCAAATCTACTCTAACGCAGAAGCGAAAGAAGAAATCAAAGAGACGGTCTGTGTGACGGCAGCGAGGAAGTAGAAGCCGGAAGATTGAGATGCTACCAAGCCGACAAATCACAGTTCTTGCAGTCCACGTCCTTACACTTTTTGGGAGATTCACATCCGGCTACGGTGTAGGATACATGGCCAAACCTAAAGGTCAACATAAAGGCATAAATTGGCCTAAAGTATAAACCAAATGCCAAGCAGCGGTAGGTCTGCAGTCACTTAAACATCCAGGTCCATTAATGTGCGGTATGAACTATTCAGGACTCGTCTACATAAATCAACTAAAGTGCTCACCGCAGCACCGATGTCTCGCTAATTTATTTTGGTCTCTCATGATTCCAAACGGCCGAGCTGGTCTCCTGCAAACCCTGTTCACATGCAACTGCTCTGCCCTCTCGATAAAAATGTGCAGCAAATGAACCGAAGCCTGATCATGTAATAAGGACAGAAATAGGTGATTGTTTGCAGATTATTATATTTTACTGTTTGCAGCTGTGAAAAAAAAATTCATGGCCTAAACGTGTGAGCTGCTGCTCAGTTCACATTTCGCCAGCTCCGGCTCAAGTAGACACACTCAGTATGTGTGACCACACCACAGTTCATCAGACAGTCACATGGTGGCCACTTCCACTTCCACACTTCTGCTTTAAAGTTTCGGATAACACAGCTATGTGAAGATTAGATAGTAAGGCTGCTGAGAGAAAGGAAGAAGGGAAGGGAGGAAGGGGGGAAGAAAGAAAGACAGAAAGAAAGAAAGAAAGTTGGTTCTCCACCATCACCTTCATTTTAAATACTGTGGGAAAACAGAGGAAGGGATGAAGCAAGGGGGGAGAGAGAGGGAAAGACGGGAGTTTGTTCATCAAATGAAGGGTGGGAACAGAAATGAACACAAACACAACACGTGAAGAAACATAAACACGCAGACTAAAATAATGAAATGTAAACATGCACATTCCTCTGCTTATTAAAGAGAAGTGTTGTCACTGTAAAAGGCAGAAAAAAGGGAACAGGCAGACATCTATGTGCACCGTGATGCCAGAACGACCATCTGTGTCAAGCCACCCAGGCCTCCACACAGGGTGTGTGCGTGTGTGTGAATGTGAATGTGATTGTGAGTGTGTGTGTGTGTGTGTGTGAGTGTGTGTGTGTGTGTGTGTGTGCGTGTGTGTGTGTGTGTGTGTGTGTGTGTGTGTGTGTGTGTGTGTGTGTGTGTGTGTGTGTGTGTGTGTGTGTGTGTGTGGGCACTCTGCCTGCTGACAGCTTGTCTGTCTCTCTGCTCTGTCAGCTGGTGCTGAACTTAGTCTTTCAGCCAAATCACTCCCACAACTCTTTCCTTTCCTTTCCTTTTCTGTCCTTTCCTTTCCCTTCCCTTCTTTTCCTTTCCTTTCCTTTCATCTGTTCCTTTGCTTTCTGCCCCTTTATGTCCTTTCCCCTTCCTTTCTGTCCTTTCTCACTCTCCCCTTTCCTTTTCTGCCTTTTCTTGACCTTTTTCTGCCCTTTTCTGTCCTATTTTACCATTCTTGTCCTTCCCTTTTCTTTTCTTTCCTTTCCTTTCGTTCCCCCCAACATCAGAGCAGATACAGATATTACATTACTGTGCAACAATTGGATTTCTCAGTAATAAGTCCCCCTATTTAACATTTATTAGCGTTAAATAAACATTTAATAAATGTTTTATGACACTATAATGTAGTTGTAAGCAGATATTGTTGCAACATGAATGTGAACCCCTTTCACTGCATTTTAAGAGACAGCTTAAGAGTTTTTGTCATTTTTATTCTTACACTGCCATTTAACTGTAATTATATCAAGTCTGACATGGATCACAGAGTGTGACAGGTTTGTTGCAGCGCTGAGGAAGGAAACCGAATCGTTTCCATTCACCTTCTCCGATTTGATGTGTCATAATTCATAATTCAATTCGCGATAACAACACGCTCCGTCAGACCAGCTGACTCTGGGTGTGTGTGTGTGTGTGTGTGTGTCTGCCAGCCTGCAGTACAACTTGTCATCCCCCAAATGAGGGGAGGGGGGGTCAGCGGTCAGTCAGCAGACCTCTCCCGCCTCTTTCATCTCTTGTCTCTTATTTTTCACGCTCTCTTTTCTCTCTATTGCTTCTTGCTTCTCTTTCACTTCCTCCCTCCCTCACCCCGCTCCCTCCCTCTGCTCTTCCTGCTAACAGTGCAACAGTTTTCTCCTGTTCTGTTTCCATACAGATGTTCTGCACGTCGTAGGTGAAGGTGTTACAGGTTTACATGAGAAAAAGAATATTGACGCAGTTGGTTTTTTTCGACTCCAGCCAAGCAGAAAAAAACATTTATTGTGATACTTAGTCCATGTTTTCATATTTCCCCTCAAGTTTTTTTGTTAAGATTTAAAATAAACATTTAAAAAAATGCGAATGCACTATCTTCCCCACCTCCTTTTCCCTTCCTCTCTTCTCTTTTCTCTGCCTCTACTTATTCTTCATCCCCACTTCTTTTCTTCCTTGCAGTTTCAAAAGCTTTCTTTCTTTTTTCTGGCATCACAAAATCATTTTTAAAATAAATTTCTGCAAATGCACCCACCGGGTGGGAAAAAGAAAACAAAAATCCTTTTAGGGCCGAGACATACTTCGCTGAGGACGCAGAGAATGGGATTCTGGGTAACTCGCAGAGCTGCTTGCCAAGTCCCAGATCTCGGCAACAAATGATATGGAGCTAAAACAAAAAGGCCAAATGGCGCCCAGGGTTACAGTAAAGTATCTAACCCTTTACAGCCGGCTGTTTTCTTCAAAATGCAAATATTTTACTGAGTTCATAACTCTCTAATGCTGCTTTCACAATCTATATTTTGCACTTGGCCTCCACTGAGTTTATTCAGTCCCGCTACCCCCAGATATTAACCCCCCCCTTTTATTTTGTATATTTTTCCATATTTACCTCAGTCAGCTGTTGTATTATATTCTTGAAAATGTTTTATTCATTGCATCCCAGAGTTTGTTTTTTTTTACGTGGTGAAGCTAAAGGCTCTTTTCAAAAGGCCTTTACTCTGCCAGGAATAAATCCTGTCTAATTCAAGCACAGTGAGTGTTGAAAACTCTGGTATACGTCTTTTAATACGTCCCTATGTGTGACTTTGAATTCGAAAAATGTAGGTAGTGCTGCGTCTAACGGTTATTAAACCATGATTTTTTTTTTTAATCATTACCCAATTAACCATTTGGTCTACAGAATAACAAAAAAAAGCCTGTCACGCTTTCCCTATAGCCCAAGGTGAAAATTTAAAAGTTACTAATGAAGAAATTCAGTTTATTATTGAATATGACAAAAAAATCCAAAAGTTCTCACAAACAGGGAATATTTGCCATTTTTTGCTAGAAAAGAGAAAAATTATTATTGAAATAGTTGCCAAGCTTTTCCGTTGATTGACTTATAGTTCAATGATTGATTGTTTCAATTCTGCTAAAATGTCAGACTGCACTTCAGACGCCCATATTTCTAGGAGAAAAAATGCAGAAAACTCTAGTCTTTCCAACTCAAGTTGCTTTATTTTCTGTCATCGACTGTTTTTAATGGTGTTTTAAATCAAGCCAAAGATGAATTTACACATTGGTTCAAAATTTCCAGGAGACAACTGCTTGTCATTTTTCCGTCGAGGACAATCTCACGCGAACGTTTTCCGTACAGCGGAGACAAACAGCCGGAGAGAGAATAGAGAAGGGTGATCCGGTTCCTTGTAACTGAGGAACTGAGGACTTTCACATCAGATTCTGCTTTTTGGTTTTGTCTCGCTGATGGGAAAGGTCAGTCGCCACTCAGAGCTCGGGACTGATAACCGTCTGTTCCGCCGTCCAGAGGGAGCTGACTCACCAGCTTTAAATCCTCTCCGGTTATTGCTTGCCGACGTATGGACTGGCCCAGTTAAAGGGGCGCTGCAACAGTTTCACTGGGGCTTGGAGACTAAAAATTGCACAGAAAGTCTGCGTTACAGGTGGAAAGCGTGGAGATTGGAAGATGTGGGTCTTTGGTAAAAGCCTGAGAAGATCATGTTGCGGGATGCGGAGGGTAAGATGGAGAGTTTTTCGAAGCCCGACTGACGATGGGAAATCAAAAAGTCCGGATATCTCTGCCTCTGCTTCGTCGATTCTTTTTTTTTTTTTTTAATCTGTCTCTTGTGAGTCCCTAACTTCATCTGAGTACAACACGAAATCACAGCAGTGTCCTTTTAACAAACACACGCTCCTTCTGTGGGCAGATTTCCGACCGAGACCGGCACCGAAGTTACTGTTCTTTTGAGTTTCCTCGTGCCACTTCCAAGAAAACAACAACAACAACAACAAGAAACCTATTAAAACGTTTCCACTTCTTGGTCGTGTTGCATGAGAGCGACTGCTGATTTCCTCCCTCCCTCTGTGCTGTTGTCTAGACAGGAGGAGGCTGCGAGCCTGGCAGGCAGGCAGACACTCCATGGTTAATCTAAAGCAATTAGCTCATTTGTCATCCGCTGCCTGCTCTCCGTCTATCTGCCTCCTCCTCCTCCTCCTCCTCCTCCTCCTCCTCCCACATTCAGCTAAAGGTCACAGGCGGTCATTGCCGAGTCAGATGGCTCGGAGAGAGCAGACAGACGGGGGGGTAAATGGGAAGGGGGGTGTCGGGATAATGGAGGGAAGGGTGGAAGAGAGGATGATATGAGGGATAGGAGAGAGGAAGGAATGGAGAAAGATGGGGAGAATAGAAAAATATGGTGGGGAGGAAGGAGGGAGTGGTGGAAAAGAGTGGAAAGTAGTTGGAAAGGAAAGGAGGGGATAGGATGCAGGAAGGAGGAATTGAAGGAAGGAAAGGATAAAGAAAGATAGAAGGTAGGACCTAAGATTATATGAGAGAAGGATAAAGAGAAAAGTAAATGTTTAAGAGCTTTAGAAAAGGTATATACAAAGAAAGGGAGGGAAATTATCAAGTGAAGGAGGGACAAAAAAAAGAAAGTTTATGTAGGAGTTAAATTAGGGAGAGAGGAAAGAAGGAGGCAAGGGGAGAAAAGAGGATTAAAGAAAAATCAATGGAGAAAAGAGAAGAAAGGGGGAAAGGGAAGAAGAAAAGGGCAGGAAGAGAGAGAGAAGCTTTCTAAATCCCCCCCCCCCAGTCCTCGGATGACTCGACAGTCTGGTTAGTCAGAAATAGCACAGACAGCTGTGTGTGTGTGTGTGTGTGTGTGTGTGTGTGTGTGTGTGTGAGAGAGAGACTATGAGTGTCTGTCAGTGTGTGTGTGTGTGTGTGTGTGTGTGTGTGTGTGTGTGTGTATCTGTCTGTGTGTGTGTGTGTTAGAGAGAGAGAGAGGGAGAGAGAGAGTTATAGGTCATAGGTGCACACAATTTGCTTGCCAATTTCCATGAGAAAGGCTATAAGGGGTAGACGGAGGGGGGTTACACACAAACACACACACACACAAACATACGAACACACATACCACACACAAACACACACACGCACACTCTCCCCATTGACTTTGGACGCCACGGTCATGGTGCAGCCAACAAGTGTGGGAACTTTGGTCCACAAAACTCCCACTGCTGGTTTCAACAGTGGGAAAACGGAGAGGGGAGGTGTGTGAATGTGGTATGTATGAGTGTGAGTGTGAGTGTGTGTGTGTGTGTGAGTGTTTGCGGTCGAGGGGGTCAGCTATCAACCCTCCTCGTCTTTCTATCAGTCTCCGCTCTGATTCTAATCTTTCATCGGTCTTCTCTGAAAAACCTGACGTCATGTTCAATGCGGGTTCATGGCTCCACACAAAGTCACGTATGGAAACGGTATGATTCTATATTACAATATTAAAATAGAGTATATCATGTTATAGTGATTATTTTTCTTTTTGAGTCCACCGTACTTATTGATTTACAGAGATACTTGGAGCGAAGAACTTTCCTTCCGTAGATAACTTTATCCCGTCTCGTGCTACGTGTCCTGTCACCTTGCACCGTTTTGCAGACGGCCACGTTGCATCATCTGTGACCTCTGCCAATCAACGCAGGCCATTTCCAGTGGGCCTGGTCATTTACATACAGCGTGTCACATTGAGTAGTTATTGAGTTTGTTTTTGCATTGCTTTTTCTGAATTTGCTCGTTATGGCAAACACTGGCCCAATGGGAGGTCGAGCGTCAAAAATAAAGCGAGAAATCTGGTAAAACATAGATAAAACAGAAACATCGACGTGAGTTCAATGTGGATAGAGGAAGAGTAAAATAGGGAGAAATAAAAATACAATAGAGCAAATAAGATACAAGAGTAAAGAGGAGAATGAGACTGAACTATGGTGGAGAGTATGATAAAGTAATACAGGGGACAACCACAGGCTGGCTGAACATAAAGTGGAGTAGAACAGGCTGGAATAAATAGAGTGGATCAGAGCAGAGGGGAGGAGGAGAGTGGACTGGAGCATTAGTCTAAATTTAGCGCGCTAATCCAGGGAACTCCCATGTTAAACTGTGAGTCCCATCTGGAACGCTAGCTATGCTAATGCTAACAGCGAGAGGCCCACAGACTCAATATCCCAACCGTGGAAACACACCGAGCATTCGCGGTTCAGTTGTGGGGGCGCAGTCGCTGTGACCTCTGACCCATGAGCCCCTAGTGATAAAGGTTTTGGGGTTTTTTTCAATAATAACTTTTACATTTCATGCTTTGGAAAAGGTTTTCACCCTTCCAATAGTTAAAAAAAAAAAACTAAATATCTGGTGCTACTCAAGCAGCCAAACAAACAGATATCAATGGCGTCCATGTTTCCTCCCCATCATCTCAAACACACCAAGGCCGTCTTTACTACCCCCAACTTCTTACAAACAAACAAATGTGGCCTAACACACACTCAGTCCCTCTGTGTCTGGCTCCTAAAGTCCAGAGGACACGATGAAGGACAACACATCTCTGGGAGCCATAGTTCAGATCCACATAATCACCGGATCAGCAGTGAAATGATGAGCGAATTACTCCAACACTGATCCATCCAGGCGAGCTCATACTGTGATAATGTCAGAAAGTATAGACCGATATATTATCAGATTTTTTTTCAATCTCAGACTTTTGGTTTATGTATAAAACATGAGCAGTGCCTTATAAATGACTTTTTTGGGAATCATGACCGGAATCAAACTGACATCCACTGGGCTAACCTCCCCCCGGTCGGGTAGCGCCGAGCGGCGCGGTAAAACAAAACCAACATCTTGCGGCTGCGGATGTCACTTTTGGATCCTGTCACTCTGCTTCCAATCACACTTCTGTGATTCATTGTTTTTTGGGTTGTTTTTTTCCCCCCCTGAGCCACACTCGAGGGTCGGCGGAGGAAACATGGACGAACGGCCGATTAGTCACTCGAAGCCCCTGCAGTCTGCTCCGGCTACAGGTTGCAGCGATAACGACCCCCAGGAGAGCTGGCTCGTACGTCGCTGGGATCGGAGACAAAACTCCGAAAAAGAAACCTGAGAAAGACACGCTTGTGCATTTACTTTGGTTTTGCCCGCTCACCAGAAAACTATGTCGCGATTATATTGCTGATCACATATGCACTCTGACAATAAGGGAATAAAATGTATTATTTGGTGCATATCTTTATTTATCTTTTTTGCTGATGTGAACTCTGATTGGTTTGAAGCTGAAATAAATACAAAAAAACAACAAAAAAAAACCTCTCCCACACTGTTTATGTCAGTTAGGTTGGTTGTTATGCGCTTTATCAGCACTTGGACGTTGTTTTTTATTACAGCGCTCCCCTGTCTGGCACCTGTCTGGAGGTTCGCATTGCGGCTCCCAATTCTGGGAGCCATAATTTTCCATTCCAGCTGCTGGTGACATAGACAGAATGTAAACTATATGACAGGCAGACACAACATCTGCCCGATGACTCAATTATTTAGCAAAAATCCAATTATTGTTCATTCTTTTTTTTTTTATCTTATGCTTCTGATTATGTTAATTCACTTCTATTGAGAACACAACCGTAGCATCTTCAAAATGTACTTCTTCAAAAATAAAATGGGAAACTACTACATAAAGCAGTATAACTATTCATAAATGCAAACGGGGCATTTGGTCCTGCCCATAATCAGTCAGAACTGAGTCACACATTAACAACGGGGGAGAGTTGTGTTTAAAAAACGTCTAAGAGTTTGAGTGTTTGCGTTATTTCTGTTTTTTTTGTTTTTTTTTTGCTAATGTAACCAAGAGAAGCTGTCTGGTTGCACTTTTACGCAATAAATAAAATAAATGAAAACGGACTAGAGGTCTGGCTGCGCTTTAACACAGTAAATAAAATAAATAAAAATGGAGCAGAAGTCTGGCTGTGCTGACATTAGAAACATCAGTAAAACGGAGACAAAACACAGACGAATGACAAACCTAGCACGGTAATGGACACAAACACAAACACAAAACACACACACACACACACACACACACACACAGCCGTTAATGGTAACAATGGAAAAATTGAGAGTAGGTGAACTGTTACAAATAAGAGCAGAAATCACTCACACACACACACTCACACACACACAGCTCCTGTGTGTACTAGCTGACCTGCAGAGCATTCTGTCTGAAACATATGAAAATCAAACCTCATTATCAGCTGCTTGTCTGGCTCAGCGAGTGTGTGTGTGAGCCTGACTGTGAGTGTGAGTGTGAGAGTGTGAGTGTGTGTGTGTGCGCGTCTCATTATAATTCTAGCCGGAAGGAGCTAGACTACCCCTGTCGTCTCGCACCCCCGCACACACAACAAACATACATGCACACAAATACACACACACACACACACACACACACACACACACACACACAGCCCTACGTAGTCAAACACACACGATCGCACACAATCAGACCTCCGTGCGCAAACAACACACTGTTCATTTGAATGTGAAAGAGAGAGGGAAGTCAGACAGAAGCGCGGAGGGCAGGTCACATGCAGCGGGCTGTGTGTGTGTGTGTGTGTGTGTGTGTGTGTGTGTGTGTGTGTGTGTGTGTGTGTGTGTGTGTGTGTGTGTGTGAGATGGCTCTGATCCAATGTGATACTAGACATAATAGTAATCATTAACAGTCTGCGCTGGGTGTATTTGTACACACCTGCACACATTCACAGTGCATCACGTTAATGCCTGGTTACGGATGTTGACTGGTTCAGTCCCTGCTGCCTGCAGAGTCAAAATGCTGCCCAAGTGCCCTTGAGCAACGGTATCACATCCAAAGTCTACATCATAATTATCTGTAGATATTCTATCAGGGTTTTTTTTATTAATCTTGACAACTGTGTGATAAGAATTTTCCTTTAGGGCTACAAGTAATGATTGTTTTCATTATCGATTAATCTCCCCCTTTTGTTTTTTTTTGTTTTTTTTGGACAACCTGCCCATGAAGGTTACATCACCAGACGTCTCACTTTGTCCAATAAAAAGTCCAAAACACAAAAATATTGTATTTCCTCATATAAATAAATGTAACAATGTAAGGAGAAGCAGCTAATTCTCCCACTTGAGAAGCTGAGGCATCAAATGCTTTGGTCATTTTTCCTTGAAAAGCGACTTGACGATCGATTGTCTCAATAGTTTCGGTCTGTTGACCAGTCAGTTAATCAACGAGCTCTACTTTCCTTTTCTTGTGTTGACTTTGCCTTTGTTTGACTGGATGAATGCATGACCGGTTCTTGTCTTCACGTCTACTGGACTTTTTTTTTTTGGGCTTATTAGTCGGTTGAACATCCAGTTTGAGGCAGTTGGTTGTTGTGGCTGTTATCAATTTAGTTATAAGAGATTCAGACCTATTATATATTAGTAACTGAAATGAAAATATATTTCAGTTTGTGAGAAGAAGAATTTTATTAAATTGTATCCCAGCATCTATAACCGCTATTCAGCAGTATATATTTTTTTTAAAAACTTTAAGAACATGGCAAACTGTGCATTTAACTTTTATCTGTAGATTCGCATTAGTCATTAATCCACCTTCTGCCTAAAAAACAGCCAATACTTTATTAATTTAGTTAGAAAGGAACTTTTTTTCTTTTGTCTTCCTTATGAGATCAATAAAGGTGTTTTGGTGACAGTCAAGAACATTTAGGAGGAAAGAATTAAGTCAAAGAAGAATTCAAGGAGAAAACTGTTAAGCTGAAACTTTGTGTGTGTGTGTGTGTGTGTGAGTTTGTGTGTCTCAGATAAGGTGAGGCAAGAGGTAGCTAGTGTGAGATCAAACCCGAAAAGGAGAGGGATGTGGGTAAGTGGTGCTTGTGTGTGGGTGTATGTGTCTGAGCCAGACATGTTGTCCCTGTCCAAACAGTGTTTTGCTGCCAAACCAAAACCAGCTCAGCCGGTCCTTACACACACACACACATACACACGAACACACACACACAAACACACACACACACACACACACACACACACACACACACACACACACACACACACACACACACCTGGCTAGACACAACAGTGTCTGAACACTCTGAATGTTTGTCTGACCCTGTGTGTTGGGTTTGTGTGTGTGTGTGTGTGTGTGTGTGTGTGCGTGTGTGCAAGTGTGTGTGTGCTGCTAAGCAAATCATTTCCAACCACTGATAATCAATAAACTGAAAGCACATCTTGCTGTGGCTAAATTTTATGCAAGTGTGTGTATGTATGTGTGTGTATGTGAGAGAAAACAGGTCAGCGTTATGAATTATGCTAATGACTCACATGGGCATCTACAATATGTGTGTGTGTGTGTGTGTGTGTGGGTGTAATGTGATTCCACTGAGCCAGCATCTACACAGCCACACTGAAAAGCTCTATCCACCAATATTTGTATTTTAATGATGGATCAAATGACATGTCGACATCGTGACGCCGCTTCGTGTGACGCACATCGTGATTTTCCAGAGAGACCGACGGCCGCTGTTTGCTCCGTCTCCTGCTCAGCTGTTTAATCTCCTCATTCGTCTTAAAACATTACTTATCTTCTGCAGCTCATATCACAGGGACCTGCTGCTTTTACTTTGAAACACCCTTCGTGTTAGCCAGTGGCCATTTCGTTGATATCGTTTGTGATAAAACCATCTCAATCAGCTACGAATCGCTTCGTCCAGGGCGACGGACTCTGCCTGGCCCTGACCACAGTTTCTATGTGGACTTGGAGCGATTGTCACAGACCTGGTTACTCATTCTGATGAGCTAACTATAGCCGACCTCAACGTTCACCTGGACAAGGCCTCTGATCCTCTAAGTAAAAGCCTCTCTGGCACCTACTGACACTTTTGGTTTTAACCCAGTTTTGCGCATGAACCTACTCACTGCAGCGGCGACGCTATTGAAATCAGGTTACATCATGTCAAACTGAGATTCCTGATATTGGCCCTGTCCCGACCAAGACACCAGTGCGAACGAGGATCGGTGGCCCTTGAGATCCGTGTGATTTCTCAGAGATTGGTGGCCAAGAGCCTTGTGTTTAGGCTGATGCTACCGTCTCTTTTGATCAGCGCATTAAAGACGTCAACCATCCTGCCTTTTCTCACCGATGTAACAAGGCTAAAACTTGGTCTTCTCTATGTTGATGATTCAGAATGCTGTAGGTATTTTTTTTTTCTAATGTAATTTTAACCCAATCCAGAAAATCTGACCACATCATACAATCTTAAGCTTCCCTATCCATCCATTTGTGGTAGACAGGAGGTGGTGTGGCTCAGGTCTTATCTGTTGGCCGCACCAGGAAGTCGTTCGATTTCCTCCCAGATCGTGTTCATTTTCACAATCTAATATGTGGTCTTCCTGACTGTCCACACTGTAAATCTTTTTTGTAACCCCCTGCGTCTTTCTTCCAGGAAGAAGAATCCCTCCTGTTGCTCTTCCTGAGTTCAGGGTTTTTTGGGGGGAGTTTTTTCTTTTCCGATTCAAGGGTCTAAGGATGGAGGATGTCGTAATGCTGTACAGATTGTTAAACCTCTTCTGGCAAATTTGTGATTTGTGATATTAGGCTATTTAAACATAAAGAGGTCACTCAGTGATGAACCCCAGGGACCTGTTACATTCTCTGCAGCTTTACAGAGCTTTTTAGCCTCTTTTAGCTCACAGTTTTGGAAGTTGTTTTCAGGTCTGGTGGATGAGTAATTATGAAACTGTTTGCTAACACTTAGACCATAAAGCCCTTATCAGCTGCTAACAGTTCTGAGGTGTGCAGCTTCAAATTACATACTGTACGTTGTCATCAGTCTACCACCTGTATATTGGCCTCAGTTTGCTTTAGGTTTAATATCAGTTGTATGTGAGAAACTTTGTCTCCTGTTTGGTTCTACCATTTCATCTCAGAAAACCTTTCAAGTGAAACGACCTGCCAATGGGTCAAAGGCCAAACACGTTTATAAGCTCCAAGTTGTCCTGAGCAGACAGCCTTCAATCAATGCTGAAACAATTTTGGATCGAATTCTACCTCGTCCTCAACCTTCCCTGCCATCCTCGGAAACTGTAAACCAACGGAACAAACAGGTGAGAGCTTGAATGCTTCCTCCTCTGGCACCAATCAGTCGCCATCGAGCGAAACGCTTTAGGCCTCACCTGCCTCACCAGAGCAGCACAGCGGCCAGCAGCAGAAACATTAGAAACACCTGGCTCTGAAAAGGTCTTTTCTTCTTCAAAGGACTCGTCTCAGATGGGCCCAGATCCCTGTTTTTATCCTTTTTATGACATGAATCAGCTTGCCTTAGCTTTTGTGTCTTCACATGTGTGTGTGTGTGTGTGTGACAGTGAGGTAACCTCCGCTTTAGACAAAACAAACCTCTACAGAAAAAACCCAGACGAGATCATTGTGACAAAGCCATTCAAATGAAGCATGGCAAGGAAAGTTCAGGAAAAAAAAGAAAGGACTGGGGGGTGGGGTGGGGTTGTAGTGAGGCATAATAAAAAGTGAAAATATTTTACTGTCTGGAGAATTTCGTGTTTGATTTTCAGGGGGTAATGTGCCAAAACAATGAATTTTGCTAAGTCGGAAAAATTCTCAAAACGACATTTTTTAACATGTGACACCTGGAAAAAAAAGGACCTAAACCACACCTGGAAATTCTGTTACTTATTCAGTATCTGTGTGTGAGGGATCCAGGTGAATTTCCACGTACTCAAGTTTACCGCTGATGGTGACTTAAGTTGTCAGCTCTGTGGCATCAGTGTCAGAGATGTTTACCATGAAGGGATCGGCAGTCGGGTAATGAAGGCTTAATGGATGGATGGATGGCAAACGCGCTGGGAAACTGGCACGGTGCCTCCAAACCACAAACAATATGGGCCTCATATGTATGTGTGTATGTGTGTATGTGTGTTTGTGTGTGTGTGTGTGTGTGTGTGTGTGTGTGTGTGTGTGTGTGTGTGTGTGTGTGTGTGTGTGTGTGTGTGTGCCAGCTGGCAAGGGATCTCTTCGCTGCACAAGGTGTGGGAGGTTGTTGGACACAATGTGAGCAGCGATTGTGTTTCTGATGTTGCCAAGAATCTGCCAACTCAGGTGTGATGGGTTTTGGTTTTTTTTTCAGGGAAACATGTTGGCTCGTACTGTACTCCCTGTAAAAAAAAAAAAAAAAAAAAGACCCAATTGGTGCCGCCCCCGTCCGAAGGAAAAGGGGAACAACTGCTTCTTAAGAAGTTCCCACTTTCCAAACGGAACCTTTTCTTCCTCTCCGACAAACTCTAAAAGTAAAAGCCATTCGCTCTCTGAAGTCTTGTGACCAGACTGGACGGGGACAATGTCCTCAGCGATCCCAGTGAAACAGTTACAGTCTGATCTGATACCGGTGAAAGGGTGCGCCGATCTCTCAAGGTGAGAAATAGGAAAATTATTCACGGTACAAACCTTGATAAGACCCCTGTATCTGATCAAGTTTGCAAGGTTTAACTGAGATGTTTTTGTTCTTTTAAATTTTCCAGTTTTTGGCCTTGGGAGAGCGTCACACCTTCTCATTCTCATGATTAGGTCTTGTGGTTCTCATTCCAGTTTATTGCCATGACTTAGCTTAGCGATTATTAGGTCAAGTTAATACATTTGTCGGAATCAGACACCGTAGATGCGCCATCGCTTGATTTATTTCTTTATTTTGGCCTAGTAAGGGCAGCAGAACAAGGTGTAAACACCGCAAATAAAGTGTCATCTCTTTATGAATTTTTTATGGCTTTTGCGTCAGTAAAAAAGAGACTGTACTCCATTGTGCAGAAGCAGCCCGTAGGTAGTCTGTGTAGGCAGGTTATTATCATCACGACAGATGTTTTTGTTTTGTTTTTTTTGTAAAAGCATCAAACTAGCAGCAGGAGCAAAGGGGGGAGTCGGGTGACTTGGTATAAAGAGAAGAGAGACAAAGTTTGTGTTGGGAGGAAGAAGTTTGCGTGGTGGATGGTTTTCATGTTTTCCTGTGTGAAAATGATGAAGTAATTGACATTACTTCTTTGATCCATCAACGTTCCGTAGCATTAATCGTGCGTTTATTATTGAAACCATGACGATGAAGGCTTGCTAACCTTAATGAAGTGCTTATTTTACTGCACTACTACCAAGGAGTTTTTTTTGTACATAAATCCATCCATACCATGACCGCTCCACAACCTTAACTGGTACTTTAGTGCTACTACCACAACGAAAAGGTCCGGTACCCCAACCACAGGTGCACTCCTATGGGTCATATGCAAATCTAGGAAATGCAAACTATATGTGCATTTAATTTGGAAGACTTGGAGAGACATAGAGCATTGATTTTGTTGCTGTGTCCGTGTCCATGTCTGCCTGATGACTCAAAGTCCAACATTCACCCTCCTTTTAGTTTCTGTTTCCGCCTCTGCCCAGATTTTAATCAAATCACCCACATCGGAAAGGTCGTGCCTACCCGTGCAGAAACATGCGCTGCATTCCTTCAAATTAGAGTCTGCAGATGGAAAGTACAAACTTGCATGAATGCATGGTGTACGTACTTACTCTGGCGTTTTTACGGACGTCTATAGAGATTTGAAGCCTTTGTCGTGGTGGTCAGACGCGAGTACGAAAGACAGCGCTCATCCGGCTACTGTCAAAAAAAAACTGTTCATATGCATCTGGAATAGGTCTGTGCTACAACTAATGATTATCTATCGATCTGTTAATTACTCTTTACAATTAATCAATTTCACATTCAGCTTATAAAATATGCAAAAAAATTGTTAAAAAGTTCCCAGCGCCCACGAGGAATGTCTTTAAACTGCTTTATTTATTTATTTATTGTCAAAACAGCAGTCCGAAAAAACAAAGATTATCCACCATGAGCAGCCTTGCATCATTGTTTTCCAAGAGCTCAATTTTCCCAGTCAACACTATTTATAACGCCAGCATTTTACCAGATTTGTCCCCTTGAAAAGCTCATTAACTAGGTGTAAAAAATGCAGGCTTAGTGTGAACAGAGAGTCAAAATGGAAAAGAATTGACATTTATTCCTGACAGACATTGGAGACAGTGATACCTCTAAAAGGTCACGATGAATGACGTCAGTATCGATACGTGTTTCATATGTTTGTGTTAAAATTGACTCCGAGAGGGAGTTTGCTTTATGATTCAAAGTCACCGCACATCGCATCTGCCCCTCCACTTTCAACTCTCACACACTTTGTCCTGCTTGAGTGTCCGCATTGATTATGGGAATTCTTTTTTTGTCATTTCTCAACAGTTTAGAATATCATCACGATGAGTTAAATTACTAAGAAGACAGGGAAATATCCCCTTGATTCCCGAGACCACTGTGATGTTAATCTCGTACAAAAAAGGGCTTTCGTTTGGATTTATTCTTGGTGGACACCTTGAGAACTGTCACTGTAACTATGGTTACTGCAGTTAACGGCATAACTGTAATCCTCATGTTTTTTTATCTATATAAACATTTTGACCCAAAAATATGAAAAATCCCATCTTTAACATACGTGTAAAGTTGATTGCAGTGATTGTGTATGTGTTTTTCGAGCCTCCCGCTTTGTCTAGACACACTGTGGTCTAGCCTCTGTGTGTGTGTGTGTGTGTGTGTGTGTGTGTGTGTGTGTGTGTGTGTGTGTGTGTGTGTGTGTGAGATAATCAAAGAGGGTTGTTGTCGTTGGGCTGGATATTTATAATAAGAATCGCTTGTGCATTGTGCCTGTGTCTTTGAATGTATAATGATAATTATTAGTAAAATAAACAGAAAGGCGGGGTTTGGGGTGTAGTCTGTATGTGTATGTGTGTGTGTGTGTGTGTGTGTGTGTGTGTGTGTGTGTGTGTGTGTGTGTGTGTGTGTGTGTTCGTGCGTGTTTTTTTTTGGATGCAAATTATGGTCCCAGCTGTTTCCTATGGGCCAGAGGGCAAAGTGAGTCTGAGTGTGCGTGTGTGTGTGTGTGTGTGTGTGTGTGTGTGTGTGTGTGTGTATGTGCAGGGGTCAAGCCCACGGTCATGGACATCTATGTCATGTGTGGGGGTTGAGAGTGTGTCTGTGTGTATGTTTTGCAGGCTGTGTCTCCTGTCTAGACTCGGGTCTCGCGGTCGGGGAGTGAGTGACGTCTCGGCGTTGCCATCTCCCAGGGCGCTTTGCGGTAAAAAACGACGTCACCCGCAGCCAGTGACACACGTCTGTATCAGCGTGTCGGGAAGATGTCGGCATGACCTCACCTGACTCTGCAGATAAACATGACCTCTTTTGATTTGTTTTTTAATGTCCAATCATTAATTATTACTTCTACTATGAAGATACATAATCACAACTTTGTCTTAACATACTGTCATTCATTATCAGCCTAAACAAAGAAGGTGCTGTAGTTGCTGACAAAAAAAATAAATCGATAAATACTTACAACTACATCATAGGCTGTTATAAACCATAATTTTAAATGGTTATATACGCATTTATGTATACATATATACCAATAAATGTTAAATGAAGGCTGGGGGGAAGAATTAAATTGTTTCCCTTCAATATTTTTTGAGAGCAGAAATAAAGTGAGCATCAAAAAAAACATATATTTCTTATTCTAAAGCAGAAAAAAAAATCTCACAATCAACTAAATTTAAGTACCTTGTTTACTTTGGACAAACAGTTCAGCCAAAGTTGCTGCATGAAAAAAGGGCTGAAAATATGAATGGACTTCATGAACTTTGGCACAAAAAAGCAAGAGAATGTCGAGCCTGTGCAACCGCAAGACTGATCCAAGACTTCAGTCATCTGAGACTTGGTTCGCTGATAATGTACGACATTCGTCCAGTCAGCTAAGTGACGAGAGTGAAGCCAATCAGTTTCTCGGTTGGTGTATTACATACAGTGTGTTCTGCCAGCAGGTAACGCTTGACTACCCCAGAGTAACAAATCAGTCAGCAACACTTCATTAATGCCTCGTACACGAATCCAAACACATCTGCGCTCTGCGGAGCAAGCAAATGAAATGGAATAAATCAATGCAATCAATGTGATTCAGTAAGCGTGTGAAGTTTAAACATGCAGGGTCACATTTAGGCGACTAGACATGGTGTGTTGTTTACACAAACAATTAGATAATTAGCTCAACACAATGACAACGAGGGATACTCAGAACAATGGGAGGTAAAAACTGTAGTGGAATATTACTGAAAAATTCACAGACCCACACACGCACACACATTGCACGCATGCACTCCCAAAAACCAGGCCCCATTCATTTGACAATGAACCTTTCACCCCTCCCCCTCCCTCACACCCTGCCTGCCTGCCTTCGCCTGACCTGACCCCTGACCTCTGCCCTCCCAGACACACCAGACTGCCTCACTCCGACTTCTCTTCCTCCTACTCCTCCTCCTCTCCGCAGATGCAAAGAAACCTTAGTTTCATATGCAAAAAAAAAAAAAAAAGGCCCATCCACACCACCAAGCATTTGCACACATAAATGAATATCTGAATTTCTAATGGAAATTATATGCTGTACACATGTGTCGACTGAACCATTCATGTAGATCTGTTCAGGGATGTAGAATTTGCTTTTTATTTATTGCGTATGCAGGACATCTATATCAGGCTTGCACAGAAACATAATTACATAAAAACACATTTGTTTAAAGGCAGCATTTCTTTTAGGTATAATTTAAAATAACTCTGCTACTTTCACGAAGACAAAAACACCTATTATATTCAATTGATTAAAAAAGAGGAACAGATGGTCCTTCAAGGAAAATAAAGAGAGTCAAGACAACTCAAAAGTGCAGGTTTTCTTAGATGTTATTGTGAAATAAATTATATATATAGCATCCATTGTTAGAAATAACTCCTTCGATATCTTACAATTTTTCTTTTCAGTGGTCATTCATCCAGCTAAATGACAAACATCCTTTGTGAAGAGAGTCGGGATCTTGTTTTGGTTCAGACTATTTTATGAAAGAGGCCTTCTTTTTCACGGTGCACCGCAAAATTACACAGGAGCGCATTCTGGTTTGGTCTAATTCATGAAAGACGACAGACGTGTTTTCTTCACCCAGACATAGACTGTGGTGGCCTAATCCAGGCCCAGCAATTAAACAGGCGCATATTTATACATATAGTGTGAAGGGTTTGCAGCGGCGTGTCAGCCTGGTGGCTCAGTTGAGGCTGGTCAGAAGGCTAGACACTGACTAAATAATGAAAAACAAGTCACAGTCTGGACCACGTCACCATCACCACGATGTTTTAGGGAGCCGAATGGCGGCTTACCCCGGCTCAGACTAGTAAATGGATGCCCCTTTGTAAAGCACTCTACAGGAGAGACTACATTAAGGCCAGACAGTGAAAAAAAACAGCACCTCAGTTTCACAAAAGCAGCCAAAAATTGCAGCTGTTACAAGTCTTACAATACATCAGACCTTTTTCCACGTTACTAAAGACAGTGTTGAAATTTAGAGGACCATATAATTATTAAATATGTATAAAAAAGGTATATTTCAAATTCAGCAACAAAGTGCGTTTAAACAACATTAAGACACACTTTTTTTTCTAACAGAAACCCTTATTTCCAAATTAGTAGGTGACATTGAACACTTAGAGACTAGACAACCAAATCATTACTGTCTCAGACTAATTAACAAAAGCCAAGAGACACTTTCTAACCTTTTTTTTTTTTCTTCACACAACAGGATGTAAATGTGAACGCTAGACAATCCTGTGCCAACTTTTTCTCAGACACAGGCTAATTAATGAAAAAACAGGACACCTACATAAACAGACAAATTAAAAAGTATTTAGAGGACCAAACAGCCACACAGGTTCTGGCTCAGACTAATTAATGAAAAACAAGAGCAGGTCTTTCCCACATTGCCGCACTCTCTGGTACTCTATGCATACAGCAAGCAGACAGTCATTGCCTTTTATTTATAGCACAGCCTCTCGGTCCTCAGACGGTCTCTGCATGGATTTATTCACACTGCGAGACAGACATACAGGCCCAGCGCTGACTTCAGACTAATTAATGAGACAATATAGGTCCAGCAGACTACAAGGGGCCTCAGCTGAACGCTGTCTTGTATGCAGATCATATGCAAAGAGTGCACTCACATACACACAAATGACCGACCCCCCCCCACACACACACACACAAAATGACGATGACCTTGACCCCCAGACACACATGCTGCATGCATCTACATATATGCATGATGAGACCATGCCGATTTCTTTTTTTTTTTGGTTTCTGTGTACATGTCATCAGCGTCTAGACCGAGGAAACAATGAACAGCTGAGAGGCTGAATTGAAAGGCATGAAGGAGCCGAGGAACAGGGGAAGGAAGCGAGGAGGGAGGATGTGAGTAGAGGAGGAAGGAAGTCAGGAAGGAGGGTAGCTCATGATTTGGCACCAGTTTTAATTATTTCACCTTTTTTTTCCTGCAATATCAGGAGTTTTCTGTGGGTTTGTCATGAAGGAGAGCTCAGAATACTACAGTACCCATGAGCCTCTGCCCCCACTGAAATGAGAAACAAGTCTATCAGAGCAGCGACATATTCAAAACATTTTATTTGAGAGCAAGACGAGGCACCAAAGTTACTGAATCCATCCAAAATTATGCGAGAGTTCAAAGCTGTGTTTATGTAATACCATTTGAACTGTAATTTCCAGAAGTCAAGCGGGTAAAAAAAAAATTTTGCGCCAACTTCCAATTTGTTAATCCGGAGATTTGAGGCGCTGAAATCTCCCACAGACGTGTCAACAGACTGTTGGAAGAATGGCTGCAGACGCACGACCGACAGCACTTCCTTGAAAATAAAATGATACCACCGAATCAGTTATATACCCTGTTTGTTTGTATCTGGTTTCCCTCGGTGACAAAGTGCTAGGAATATGTAACGCAACCAAAGTAGCTAATTTTAACTACGAGGTACGCACCAGGACTAACCACATCAGTATCATCTACCAAGTCGTGAAAAAGGCTGTCCCTCCTTTTCTCTCCATTCTGTCGACGTCGTGTGAATGCAGCAGGAAAATGAATTGATTTTTTTTTTTTTACTGCAAATTATTCTTTCCCAGTTTTTAATCGTCAGCTTCCACAATCCATTAGCAGAATATTAATGCGGTTCTTGCTAAAAAAAAAAAAACCCTCTTGGGAGTCGTAGTCCATTCCCAACCGGAGGATTTCTACCTTTTTACTCAACCCGTATTAATGGGTTTATTTTTGTTGACGATTCAACCAGGGGATGTGTCCTGCGCATCCAAACCATATAAGTGCTCCAACTATGAGTTGAGTAGCTTTGTCTATGAGGTGGGCGACAGGGACTTATATTTTCTGGAGCCGGGGGGGGGCTTTAGGCTTTAATAGTTCTTTCCACTTCACATCCCTACAATGAAAGAGAGGAAGGAGGAAAGAAAGGCAGAAATGAGGGATGGAAAAGAAAGAAGGTGGGAAAAACAAGGACAGAGCATTGTCAGCAGGAGCCAAACACCTGGAGAGGGAAAAGGGGGGAAAAAAAAAAAACACTCTCTCATGCGTCATAAGCTACTGCTGACGTGCCCCCCAGGCAGGGCCGCTCGACCCACAACTGCCCCGCCGAGACCCTGACGCCCCCTCCGGATGACTCCTCCAGTGTCATGTGTTACATGGAACTGGAAAAAAAAAAAGAAAAAAAAAAGAAAAAAAAAAGAGGAAGCAGCTGAGTTCGACTTTTCTGCGGATAAATCATTTCTTCCGAGACAAATTACTGTCTGTTTATCGTACACGAGCCTTAAAAGGGGGGATTCTGTTTCTGGGACGACGCCAGCTGTCAATCACCGCAGGCGGAGAAAGAAAGTAGGGAAGAAAAAAGAAAAAAGAGAGAGAAAACACGAAAGGCCGGGTTTGATCCGCAAAAGCTTCTCTAAACACACGTGATATCGAGCTCCCTTCTGTTCGGCTGGAGAGAGGCGGATGTAGAACAAGAATCTTTGCTGTAATTTTTTTTTTTTTTTTTACAAATCCTCCCATCACGTGAGTATAACAGAAAAAATAAAGTTCCTAAAGAGGTAACAAAAACGCGCACGCACACACACACACACACACACACACACACACACACACACACACACACAGTACTGAGACAGCCAGACAGAGAGGTTTACATAATAAGTCTAGGAGGCCAGCCAGAACAGGCTCAATCATTTAATTTCCATGATTCACTGAGTGAGAGGGAAAGAGAGACGGACGGAGGGAGAGAAAACCAGAGAAAGGCAGAAAGAAAATAAGAAAATAAATCAACGGGAAGCAAAGGACGGAGACGGGAAAGACAAAACGCTGCCTGACAACTGTTGGCCGTGTTTGAAAATATGACAGAATCGAACTCTTGTATCATTCTTTTGAGGGCTCGGTTTTCTCATGGATTTTTTTCTTTTTTTTTTTTGAATGATACTGTCTGCGTTTCACACATTGCTCATATCTAATTATATTACACTGACATAGCTCACAATAATATCTAAAAAAGAGCAAAACTGCGTGAATGAGCAAAACTTCCGCTCCCAAGCTGATGAAGTCGACTCCTCCCCCCCGTTTTGCATCGTTCCCGTTATGGCGGCGGCACATTTGTGACAGTTCTCACAGTTTAAACGGCGTAAAAAAAGAAAAAAAGAAAAAAAAGAAAGTAGTTTTCTGGTTCAGCTTTCACAGTTTAGCAGATCAAAGACGAGACCGGCGTGCCAGTTTCACCTTGGGGACGCGGCTTCGCACGCTGTCAAACAAAAAACAGAAAACTGCTGTTTTCGCTGTTCTGACTGATTCATAAACATCGTCTCCTTGTTACATGCGACCAGGAGATTTTTTTATTTTTTCTGTTTTTGATACTCACTGACACATGACAATGACAAAATGACAGGATGAGATTGAAGAGGAACCTTTGTGATGTGAGAATGACTTTTTTTTTTTTTTTGTCGAGACAGAAGTGGTGAGGTGACGTAGTCTCCGAGAAAATAGACCGAAACAGCGGTGAGGCGATGCCAAATGTGGTCGGAAAATGATCTTGTGCAAATCTAATGCGGCTTAAGCCACTAAACAGAAGAGGGACAACAGTCGCTGTATCACTAAGACCAAAATCCAAAAGAAATCACATGAAAAACTACAGGATTCACTAAGTTCCAGGAATAAGAAAAGTGTCATCTTTCTTCTTACTGGTTTTATTAGCAACGTCCAAAACATACAGGTGAGTGGCCCCCTCTAGACATCAACGACTGTTTTTCCGCTGTCGGTTTCGCTAACGTAGGCCACATCTGTGCAAAAGGTTACCTTCCAAAATGGCCCGCAGGCAGGTGTCTGCGCCGGTGAAACACTGTGAGGTAAAAGAACAACTGTCCTCTAACGCACTCCCTTTCGGTAACCAGGAAACCTTTCTGTGATTTTAATAATAATAATAGTAAAAGTAAAATGTTATGCAACAATCAACGATCGCGTCAGTCCATGATTTTCACCAAAGTCCTCT